>JAWZYV010018190.1:0-511836 GCA_038373885.1 Cheiracanthium punctorium
ATTTTTTATTTTTATTAAATCATTTTCATTCATAACTGAGCCTGCTTACTTAGTGTTAGTTTTCTTACCTGGTTTAATTAGGAGGGGGGGGGGGGGTAAAAATTTAATTTAAAATAGAATCAGTTTTCATCCTTACGGAATTAAAGCTTTAAATGAAAGAGTTCTAAAAGAAAAATATTTACTCACAAGAGCGATGGAAAAAGATTGAATTCAAAATCTGAACATGCCCCATTCAATAAAGTGTTTTTTCTTTGTTGGTTTCCTTGAGAGAGGAAGGAGGGGGGGGGGGGGGTTAAAAATTATTTTAAATTCAAAATGGGAGTCAATTTTTACTCTTATGGCATTGGATATTTAAATAAAGGAGTGCTGAAGGGAAAATATATATTCTCTAGACGGATGGAAGAAGATTGAATTGTATGAAATTGCGAACTTCGAAATTAGCCGAGCAATCCGTAAAATTACTCCTCATCTCCGTACATCAGTAAATTAATGGCAAAATCCGTATATTTTACGGATAATCCGTAAAAGTTGGCAGGTATGCCATATTTACCCACGTATAAGTCGAGAAATTTTGGACAAAAAAAAAAAAAGGCTTTAAAGTTGGGGGGTCGACTTATACGAGGGTCCTTAATTTTTTTAATTATTTTTTTTTTAATCAGAAGTCAAAAATGCCCTTTTATAAGACAAATGTTCTCTTCCTGCATTCCATAACACAATGACGTCTTTTCAGGTTGATTTTCATACCAGGAAGAATGTAGCGATACAAAGATTGAAAACGTGTATCATGTTGTTCTTGTTGGATTACGGCCAATTAGCTACGCGTGGACTCTAGGCCGAAGGGTAGGGTGCCCCCGCCCCCGTGGAGGTCTTTCTAAGGGATCCTAACCCAATACGTGTACATGATGAGCCGATGACGACGAAGGAGTTGTCCGATATTGAATCGGATCTTGAATCAGTTTAACTTTGTATATTAGTATTTTGCCATATCATACTATCAGTAGTGTCATATTATTATTATTATTCATTATTATCAGTTTAATTTTGTATACTACTTTTGTATTGTTATTATCTTTATTATTGTATAGTTAGTACTTTCTTTTTTTACAGATGATTTTGAATAAATGTATTTAAAAAAATTAAAGTTTCTTGATCGGGAAAGTGGTGGATCGACTTATACGCGGGATTTAAAAAAATTCAATTTTTTTTTTAATCAAGAAAAGGGGGGGGGGTCGACTTATACGTGGGATCGTTACGTAGTAAATACGGTATTCATTATTTTTTAAATTGATCATCACACTAAAAGGGTGAAGTCTGGGCTCCCCAATTTTGAAGAGGATTGATTAATAAGCAGATCTTAGATATCAAGATCACACGAGTTTTTGCTATATCAAGAATAATAGTGGATGAAAACTTCACTAACACATTGCAGTTGATACAAACTTATTGAACACAGGAAGGGTAAGAAACAGGGCTCGAAATAATTTGCGGCAACCGTGAGATTAGCCGATATAGCCGCGATGATCAACAGTTTTTGCGGCACTTTTTAGCTGCTAGTATTTAAAATTTTATTACATAAGTGCTTCTTACATCTCAGATGTATTTTAATGTTACATGTGAAACTGCACAATGCTTACAAGAAAACTGCAAAATATTCTTTGTTTGTTCTTCTCATTGCATCATTGATCCAATTCTTTAATTTAAGCGAAAAAATCTGCAACTGTAACTGGCCATTAGTGTGCAAATTTAACATTTTGCTGTGAGCTGAATAGTTTTAGCTGCCAGGCTTATAAGAAACCCATAGCATTTTTTGATGCTTCAGAACCTTATTTCCAGCCCTGATAGGAAACTATGTGGAATGAACATACAGCAGAAACCTTCTCGTCCGTCACTGCAGTTGTTCTGACCATGCTCGACCCGACTTTTTCTCTAAGTAATTTTTTACTATAGGCTACTTTCAATTTTTACATTGCATCCATATGTATACAGTAAATACATACAGACAGAACTGCTTTTTACTTCCTTGTACGTAGTATAAGGAAGTAATGTGATCCCGAAAAATTTTGGGGGCCAAATTTCGACAAAAAAACCGATTTTGACTACCTCTAAATTTAATTTTAAGAATTTTTTCGATGCATCTCATCGTAGGCTAGCATGCACGATCCTATTAACGCGTCTGCAACTCATTTTGACCAGCGGCGAGTCTATTGTGGTCAGTTTTTCCATGCCGTCTGTACGTACGTACGTACGTACGTACGTACGTATGTATGTAACTCGCATATCTCAAAAACTATTGGTCGTAGAATGTTGAGATTTGATATTTAGGATTGTTCTATGATCTAGTTGTGCACCTCCCCTTTTGGTCGCAATCGAATGTATAGTTTATGTACAGGACCGCCCAAAAGATTCGAAATACATTACGCTCTATGGGCCGAAATTCATTAAACTCGCCTAACTCAAAAACTATTAGGCGTAGAATGTCGAAACTTCATATTTTGGATAGTTGTAACATCTAGTTGTGCACCTCCCCTATTGGTTCCATTCGACTGGATAGTTTATCTACAGGACCGCCCAAAACATTCGAAATACATTACGCTCAATGGGCCGAAATTCATTAAACTCGCATATCTCAAAAACTATTAGGCGTAGAATGTTGAAACTTTATATTTAGGATTGTTGTAACATCTAGTTGTGCACCTCCCCTTTCGGTTCCATTCGACTGGATAGTTTATCTACAGAACCGCCTAAAAGATTCGAAATACATTACGCTCTATGGGCCGACATTCATCAAAGCGTTTTTTAGAGGTATTGGGCTATTTCAAACGACTCAGAAGTGATATATGCTGTAAAGAGTTAGAAAATGAATTTCTCCATTAAAAAAAGTGTCTTTATCATTTACAGTTCTGCTACAGGAACACTCAAAAGATTTCCAATACATTACGGTCAATGGCAATTTTAGGGGCATTCATCCATTTCAAGCACAATACCGTCCTACCACATAAGTTAGGTAATGGTCCGACCACGGTCACGTGCCTCCCTCAAGAACTATGCCAAAAGTCGCCAAGCTTGGCGACTTTTGGTGTACGTGTGTGCATATTTAACTCTCAAATCTCAAAAACTATTATGAAATTTCATATGTAAGATTGTTGTAACATCTAGTTGTGCATC
Organism: Cheiracanthium punctorium; assembly: GCA_038373885.1. NCBI lineage: Eukaryota > Metazoa > Arthropoda > Arachnida > Araneae > Cheiracanthiidae > Cheiracanthium > Cheiracanthium punctorium. Next base: position 3,166 of record JAWZYV010018190.1, read on the forward strand.
TCGATTTTTGGTTCCAATCTACTGGAGAGTTTCTTTACAGGACCACCGAAAAGAATTTCAGTACTTTAATGTCTATGGAAATCTTCAATATAATACAATTGTAGTCAGTCATTGTTTGGTACATGCCCAAAATCTCGCCGTCTGTCCTCGACCTTGGCGAGTTTTGCCGAAATGTCGCCAAATTTGGCGATAGTCAGTCATTTGGTCCATGCCCAAAGTATCGCCATTTGTCATCGTTCTTGGCGAGTTTTGGCGAAATATCGCCAAATTTGGCGATAATCTGTCATTGTTTGGTTCATGCTTAAAATCTCGCCAAATGTCGTCGACATTGACGAGTTTCGCCGAAATATCGCCAAATTTGGCGCCAAAAATTATTTCGTATTTTGTATAACTCTAAAACTTTAACCCGTAGAATTTTGAACTTTTGTATTTAGAACTATATTATAATATCTAACTGTTTTCAATATCTTTTTTGACAGCAATCGACTAGGAATTTATTTACAGGGTGAGCCAAATGACTTTAAATACATTAAGGTGTATGGATGCATTCAATTCATTGAAAGTCTGTGGTCAATGACTACTTTGGCTATCCCCAAAATCTCGCAAACTATCTCAAGTTTGTCGGCTTTTGGTGAAATATCGCCAAATAAATTGTCAGAAGGAAATCTTTCAAATTGAACTCAACTTGGCGATATCGAAATATTTGGCTAGAAATCGCTATACCTTACTATTATTGATATTTTATCTCTTTCAAACAAATAAGTTTAGAGGAAGTGCGTAAAAAACATTTTTGAATTAATAGACGTGCAAGGAAGTCATGTGTTGGACACATCAGATTTTTTTGCTTTTTTTTTCAATAAAAGCAACTTTTATACAGTTTCTTGCAATGTTACTGTAGAGAACAATACATGCAGATATTTTTGAGTTCAGAGGTTGTTTATTTTACTGTAAATCAGTATTTTTATGATAATGCGACATTTTTTTGGGTTCCGACCTCACCCCCCCCCAGTTCCGAAGGTGAAGGATTAGAGGGCTCTACTGTAACTCACAACTTCCGATTCTAAAACGGGGCATTAAATTCATTCAACACTTTATATACAGGGTGTCCCATAACTATTGGTACAAACTTTAAGGTTAGGTAGGGCATAATCAGTGGCGCAGAGAGGGAGGGGGAAGCAGGGAGAAAATCCCCAGGGCCTCAGCTTGTGAAGGGGCCCGCTTTTGCTGTATATATGAATACTTAATTGTGTGTTCTCAATTTTTGTAAAAAAAAAATTCCAAATTCAGATTATGTCCCCGAATGTTTCAAATTCATTTTTCAACGAAATTACAAAAAGGCAGCTAGAGCATAAACCACCAACTTGGCAAAAACGAGGAGTGTTAGTGATTGAGTCTTCTTTTGCAAGAAACCTAGACCTTTGAGACAGCGTTATTCAATGGTTTACCATGAGTAAAAGTAGAAAAGATTTATTTAACAAGAACTCATTTTTCCCCCCCCCCCCAGACACATTGTTAAATAGTGGAAGAAAGGGTCGAGAAAGGGGAGAAAGCGATAGTGGAAGCTAGAGGTGAGACTATGGGCCCACCAATCCTCCGAAATTTTATTTGAATTTTAACTAACAAAATGTTAAAGATCAAGACTTTCTATGAGAGATTTTGAAATTTCCAGTTTTTTGGCCTTCTGAAATTTGTTTGGCTGCCTGCTTGGATGGAAGTATGAATAAAAATATTCATTTTTTCAATACCGAGGAAACATGCCATGCAAAAATGCTAACGTTTCAAATACAGTTTCTGTATGGAGGTGACAAAACCTTCAAGACAAAATGTTGGTGTTTTTTAGAGCATGAATGTTTATTAAAGTATAATACTCTTTTGAATTAATAATTTTAATTCTATTCATTATTTTCCAATTACTATTAATTTAAAGTTTCTTTAAATGATTAATAATTTTAATAAGGAATAAATGATTGATCCAATACGACATCAAAAGGATTTCTGGATAGCAAAGGGACCCGAAAGATTTTATCCGGGGCCCCAACTTGGCTCTCTGCGCCTCTGGGCATAATCACATAGCAATGTAACGCCATTTTCCCTTACCTGTTAATAATCACTTTGGAAAAAGTGTTGGAAGAGTCTGTCTAATGTCTTAACCACGTCTCATAAACAACAGGCTCGTCTGCAAAAATTTCATCCATGAAATGATATTGAATTTTTTAACTGCCAATTTTTTAGTCACTTTTTTTTTTCTGTGAAAGATACATTAGTTTTTGACGAACAAGGGTCGGAAAGTTCACTATTATTTCAGCTCTTGTTCCAAAGCAATTACCGTGTTTACTCGCGTAATAATTGCCCTCGGATGATAGTCGCACCCGCATTTTCAAGAAGAAAGAATCATCAAAATACTTTCCTCGCATAAAAGTCGCAGTCGTGTATTTAACCTTCATCTAGAAAATAGAAAATTATCAGCTCTTTCCAGGGAGAGAACTACAGCGCTACTACAATACATACAATGAAAGTGATTTATTATGAATTATGCACTGTTATGTTATTAGAATTTTTCGTCTAAATTTTCACTATTTGTAAATTTCATGTCTGTAAAAATATTAAAAATGCCGTTATCTTGCTTGCAACTGACGAAAAGACTATTTAATAAACTGAACATAATCTGGAAACATTTGGCAAGCTACTAATTTTAATGTAATGTATTTCTTTTTATAGGAGTAATGTTTTAGCATCAGAGTGTACAATATGTTGAGCAATAGTTTTCCCCGCATAATAGTCGCACCTAGCACAATAGCACCCCGCATAATAGTCACAATGAAAAAGTGACAAAAATAGTGCAAGTATTACGCGAGTAAACACGGCATTAACAGCTACATGAAAACGACGTTTCAGAACTAAAAAAATGTGAACTATGTGATTCTGATTCCTTAGTATGTGCCCTACCTCCCCTTAAATTTTGTACCAACAGTTATAAGATACTCTGTATACATACATTTATTTATTTATTTATTTATTTATTTGGTCAATGTGAAAGATAGAGATCAACTTTAGTAAAATTAAACCGAACACATCGCTCTCTCTTTTCCTTTCTTTCTTTTTTTGTCGCTTTATATGATTGAATTCTCCCCTTTCCCTTTTCAGGTCTCGTCCTTATCAAAGCGCGATGCTCCGGAGATTTTTCGGAGAAAACGGGAATGCACTTCTCGCTCCCATTTTCGGATTGGATGGAACAGGAAGAAATCGATGCCTCCGAAAAATGCGAGTGCGTAGGGTTCGCCCCATGACTCACTAACTTAACAGCAAATGATGCGGAATAAGGTAGCAAGCAACCTGCAGCTGTATGAAGTAGAGAGTGGAGGGGGACACGAGATGAAGATTGAGATCCTGTAGTGAAAAGCTAGCTAAGGCTAAAAATGGAGAATATTTCTAAAACTAGAAGTCAAAGACCGCTGTGGGGACAATTGCAATGGGCGCTAGAAAAAGAGATTGATGAAAATATGTCTACACTCAGTATATTTCATATTCGTCCACCTAAAATAAATAACTTCATGCTCAATTTTTATTATCTGTACTCAAATCGAATTCCATGCTCTCCTGGAAACGCTCGGAAACTTTCCGCATTCCAGCGATTTCGTTTTATGTACACAGCCCCTCATATATCAATGCTTGAAGCAGACGACAGGCATAATAAAAAAATAAATAAATAAACTATTTGATCTGGAAAAACTGTTTAAAACGAACTCAAATCGCAACTTTCCCTTCAAAGCCTGATGACCGTGACTTCAAACATGACGTCATTGTCACTTGCAACGTCTAATTTTGTCACGCAAATGATTCACTTTTTTGACTCTCCGAAATAAAATGCAGCTGCAAATAGCAAAAAAAAAATCGCTTAAAAATGAGGGAACAGGTGGATTTTCAGATTTTTAAAGAAACGCAGATTTTTTTTACATTATTACACATAACTTTCAACATTTTCAAGCGAATTGTATAAACGTGGTAGATGTTATTACGCTTTCTGTGTTTTTTAATCTTTTTGAACCTTTGAACCTTCTTGGACAAATGGTGGCTAAAGTTCTATCTTGGAGCAGGTTGCCCGGAATTCTAACAGAGTGAGTCAGTGAGTCAGAGATCGGCGTAACTATGTACTAGGATGGCACAGATATATAGAACACTTATTTTAAAGTTTAAAAAAAGAAAAAAAAACTTATGTATCCCTGCAAAAAAATTGCTTTCGACAGTTTCAGTTGATCTATTATTAGTTGATGCATTAATCTCTTGCGCACAAGGCCAGCTTATCTATAAAGGACCGTAATACCAGATTATTGAATTCTGCTTAGTAAATTCGTTTACCTCTTATGGCTATTTAAATAAAGGTAGGCTAAAAATATAGAGATAGGAAAAAATTACGGCTTAGAATAACATATAGCAATTATGCACTGTGTTTAAGAATACCAGGTAAAAAAAAAAGTTAAGTCTATATAATAATACCACGAACGTAAGCAGGTACGTCCATGGAATTATTAATGTGTGCCGTTGAAAAAACGTACGCAAGTACGTCCCTGGTTCGCAAGGGGTTAATATAAACACCCAAAACACTCTTAATATCGTAATTCAATATATTTCTTATTCAATTTGTTCTAAAGGCTGCTTCATTTATACCAGCATTACAGGAATTGGATCTTTAAAAACAAGCAGATGATGTTCCATGTTTTAGGGTATTAGACGCGCGTATTATACGTAAGATAAATACGTAGGGAAGATCAATAAATGATATTATACGAAAAATACAGAAAAACTTTTTACTGATTCAAAAAACACATTGGAAAATGGCCCGAAAACAATTTCTAACCCCGTAAGTAATTTTCTTTGGCGAAAACAAGCTCACACAGGAAACTCAGCTCATGACCACATGTCCAAGGGGGTGGGTGTCAAGGACTTTAGGGGGTTGAAAGCCGAGACCCGGAAATGGAGTGGGTTCATCAACAAGTTCATTAGCAGGGCGGGCAAGCTCGCTTAAAAAGGGGGGAGAACGGGGAGGGGGGGGGTTGTTATATATGGCACCCAAAAAGACGTGCTAAGAATATTAAACATTGAAAAATGGGAGCAACATCTGTGCTCCCTGATTCATAAATTTCTAGGAAATACTTTCGGCTTACAGTTGGTAAGTTGATTAAGAAGTTACCATCATTTATAAGCTACACGCCTATGGACAATAATATACTACGTCATTTGCTAGCTTATCCGAAGGCTGTGGGTGAAAAGAGAAGCAATATTTTCAATTTGTATTTCTTCCCCCCCCCCCCCTTCGCCTCCTCAACCTACCTTAACTTTTTTTTTTTTTTTTTTTTTTTTAAATCTTGATGAATACAAAGGTTTGAATTACGAATGAACTTGAATAAATGAAAGCAACGTAACACTTTGGAATTCAAGCAATTCAAGAACGAGGGGCACACGCCCCCCCCCCCGGGAGCAATATGTTTATACTAGATAATTTGGACATGTTGGTAATGATAACATAGTTTATGCAATTCTGAACTGACATTCGCCCCACTCCCTCCCCGAAAAAAATTCTAGATCTGAAATAATTAGAGAATTCAGAAAACAAAATTGATATATATATATATATATATAAATCCAATTGACTCTTGCTTTTTAATTTAATAGAACAATGCAGGCCCGGACTGGCTAATCTGGAGGGCCCTCAGCTAGAGCTTGAACAGGGGCCCCTTACTGAGGATTTTAGAGGGAATAGAATATTAGAATATGTAATATTTGAAAATGAGAGTCTTACGCGCCTAAGAACCACAATACTATTTTCGAGCTTTTGGGGGCCCCATTACTTTCTGGAGTCCTTTGCTGCTCCACTGCGTAAAGACCTAAGATTACTTGGAAATAAATAATCACGTTATTCTGATATATATATCAAATTAATTATAAAGTAGTAAATCCATTTTTGTGAGCTTCTTCGGGCCCCCGCCCCCCGTCAATCGCCGACCATCCGATCTGGCCAGTGCGGGCCTTATAAACCATCAGCTTCCTACCGGTGGGGCGCAAGCCCATAGCGACGAGCATTTGTAGGGGATTTCGAGAAAAACAGGCAAAGAGCAAGTGATATTAAAAAATTATCTTATTTAATCGGATTTTCACTCCAAAATATATTTTTTCGCTTAAAATGCTTATTCAGACTTTACCGACAACATTATTTTGCAGAAAAAGCGACTCAATGTTCATTTCTGAAGAATAAAAATATGTATGTATACTGAGGAATGTGCGTGAGGGTGACGCCACAGTTAAGTTATCCTTTGTTAGGGGGGGGGGGTTAAAAAGTTGGGAACCCCTGAATTGAACTATAGTTTTCTTACTGTTAATGGTACCGCTTCGAGTTTTATTTTATTTTGATTAAAAAGTAAACTTATTATTCTGGAGTCGTATATTTTGAGAAATAAAATTAATGCATCATATAAGAAACTATAGAAAAGGGAAAAAAGGACACATTTATTTATCAATTTATTTTTCCATTTAATGAAACGTCTGCAGAATGATTCTTCGATATCAAAATGCCCCCTATGCACAGATGCTTTAGCGATCAGTTCTAAACCAAGTTGAAGCTCCACCATGGCCAAGGGGATAAGACATTGAACAAGGTAGATGGCTAAAGTGTTAAGGTCCCACATTCGGTCCACGTATCAATCTAACAGTCTAACGTTTGGAGCGGTTGTCTACCGATGTAACGGGTACATGCGTTAGAGCTGCTTAAAAAGGCCTCAACCCAAGACACCCCTCCCCTTCCGTATAGCCAGATCCCCACAGAGCCATTGATAAGCCTTTTTTTAGGGGGGGGGATTGTCGATCTACTATGTACCTAGGTATATAATTTTGCCAAGTTTAATAGAATTTTGCAAGTGTTAGGGGGGGGAGACTCCCCCCCTCTTTAGCCCCCCCCCCTTTAGCAAGGGCCCTATATGCCCTTCGTGTAGGCTTGCCATAACACTAAATCCTCTAAAGCAAGAAAATTTTATTTTTATCGTCTTCGAAATTCGAAACGACAGTTACATATAAATTTCGCAATGCCTCCATCCTATTATTATTTATATATTGAGTGTCATAATCTAAACATTTATACGGCAGCTTCTGTCATACGCCTTTAAATATAAATTACACACATATGCGTATAAATATTTTTATTATAGCACTCCTTTGGACATTACGTCTCGCGTGACTGGCATATAATGCCGTACGTTTATGCAGAAATTCGCGACTTGCGCATTTAAAATTCACCAACATAAAAGGTAATTAGGGCTTATTCGGGAACCCCGGGAGATACGCTAACCGGCGTTGAATTTAAAATAGTATCGGCCTGATTTGCATGGGAACTAATTAGAATTGAATGTTAAACCATGGGAGTTTTATTATAAAACTGAATTAATGGTTAATTAAATTTGAATTTCATTAATTAAACATCACGTTGAGTATGAAATTTTTATTCGGGGAACGATTAACGTATATTTATCGAGTGTATTTTTGGAAGCACGAGTACTCGATTTTCTTTTGCAATATGTTTCTGCAAGGGGGGACTGCAACAGAAATGCTGTACTTAAAAATGTTAACTAGGAAAAAATGTTAATGTAGGTCATCTTGTGAGTGTTTCTAAGCAGTGCTGATGAGAGAAAATTACAACAACAAGTTAGTTTTAGACCTAAGAGTTTTTAATAATGAAAGATTCGTGAAACACACTTATGTCCATAAATTAAGGATAATGAAGTTCAGGCAAAGAAAGAGAAAGAAGCAAAAGAAATTTGACTTATTTGTAAAGTCTATTTATAAAAAAAAATTAAAGAGCAAAAAAGATGCTATATGTTTGACATAATTAATAAAAATTGCAAGTTTTACTCCCTTGGCCAAATTTCAAAAAGGAACCTATTTACAAAAAACAGTATAACATGGTTAGTAGGATGGTTAATACGGAGTATGTCTCCCGGACGATGCAATACAGGCCCGACAACGCCTAGGCATGCTGAGTAACAAATGATCAATCTGATCTTGGGGAATATTACACCACTCATCAAGCAATGCACTTCGAAGTTCCGGTAGACAGGTGGGAGGGGGTTGACGGGCTGCAATTCGTCGGTCAAGCATATCCCACACATGCTCTATTGGATTCAAGTCCGGTGAGTATGCTGGCCAATGCATACGGGTGATATCCTCCGATTGAAGGCATTCGTCTACAATGTTTGCACGATGAGGACGGGCGCTGTCATCCATAAACACAAATTCAGCACCCATGGCGCCCCGAAACAAACGTACATGTTGTTCCAGAATGACATCCCGATAGATGTGGCCTGTCATCGTTACACTCTGAACATGCAGGTCAGTTCTGGAACCAAGAATAATTCCTCCCCAAACGAGCCATCCTGCACCACCGTAACGGTGTCTTTCAATGGTGTTCTCTTGGTGTTAACGGGTACCTGGCGTTCTCCAGATGAATGTCCGGCGAGAATCAGACTCCAAACTAAACCTGGACTCGTCGGAAAACATCACAGAAGACCACTGTTGCGGTGTCCACAATGCATGCTCTCTACTCCAGGTTAATCGCAGGCGACAGTGAGTTGCGGTAAGTGGAACACATCTGACAGGCCTACGAGCATATAGACCAATGTGCCCTAAGCGTCTGTACACGGTCTGCCTTGAAACTATCGTACCGGTAGCTGAAGAGAGCTGACGAGACAGGTCTGATGCTGTACTCCGTCTGTTTCTTTTGGCAGTAACTGCCAAATAGCGGTCCTCATTCGGCGTTGTAACTCGGGGGCGACCTGTGCTGTAACGTCTACTCACATTACCATCATCTTGGAATCGTTGCCAAAGCCTGGAGATGACACTCTGGGCGATACCAAGTTCCTCGGATACTTCCAGCTGGGTACGTCCACATTCCAGTCGTCCGATAATTCTGCCTCGTAAAACATCATCCAAATGCCTCCTTTGTGCCATAACTATGCGGTTTTTGCACTGAAAGGCTTTCACAGCGCTTGGGAACAAACAATTTTACTTCTTTGCCACCATTCCTTATATACACTCTCGTCATTGTGGCGTACCATCCACGCCATCTGGTGGTTTCCTGTAATTTGCATATTCTTCTTCAAGATGTGTGTGATCATTCCACAGGTGAAATTTTTATTTTAGAGATCAATTTCTGTGTGATTCTGAATTATCCTTAATTTATGGACATGAGTGTATAATACGTGTGACGAAAAATGATTCATTTTTTACACATTAAATTCAAACTAATTAAATTACAATTTCGATTATTGCTTATAATGTTTTGTTAAAAAAAAAAAAAAAAAAAAAAGGTTGGGAGGCGAAGCGGGAAACAAAATGATCTGAAAGATCAGATTATTGGTGTCTTGAAATCCAGATATTGTCTGCTGCGGAATTCTTTAGAGTACTATTTGTGGTTTGTTTAAGCCTACACGAGGGAAATCTGGCTACGGGGAGGGTACCTTGGTTGGAGGTCTTTTTAAGGGGTTCTAATGCGTATTCACGTTTCATCTGCTGGCAGCTGAATAAAATGCCAGACCGTTAGATCGACGGCCGCTCGATAGGCCCGAACGCGAGACCTTCAAACTTCAGCCGTCTGCCATGCTCAGTGCCTTATGCACTTGGTCATGGTGGGACCCTTTGGAGCACTATAGTTACTGTGTCTAGTCATACTATTACAGACATCAATCATGAGAAAGTGTTGCCTAAAAAATGTAAATTATATGAGGATAGTGAAATTATCAAACTGCTACGACAAAGGTGAGCGTTAAATAATTAATTTTTGTGTGGAGAAAATCCGGATTTTTTTTTCTGATGGTCCGAACCCCCCCAAAAATTTACCTAATAAAAAAGATCCCCGGTTCGTTTAGAGAGCGGATAGTCTGCGCAGTAATCTGGTAATGAACTGTGTATGACTTCGTCCCTAACCAGACGATGAGTAAACTCTAATCTCTACACCCTGTATGTTTAGGGATGTATACGATAAGAGACAGATTTACAGTTTTTATGCGAGACGAGGCACACAGGTTTTATCATTACTGTATAGGGATTTTGTAAGACGAGACATAGTCTTATAGCTACCGAGTTTACTGGCGTAATAGTCGCCCTCGCATAATAGTCGCATCCCCGTTTTGAAGCAGACAAAATAGCTTTAGAGTTAGAATATTGTGTAGTAAATTTTCCCCGCATAATAGTCGATCCTAGACTTTCACCATATGAAAAATTGGCAAAAAAAGGAGCGACTATTAAGCGAGTAAACACGATATATTGCAAGATAGTCAAATGCGTGTATTGTGCATTAAGGCAAAGCTACTCGATGGCTATTTGCTAGGGAGAGGTGCCTCGCGCGGAGAACTTTTAAGGATTTCTTACGGGTGTTCGGGTTACATCTGGAGGAAACGTCTGAAACTGTTAGATCGATGGTAGCGCGATAGGACCGAACCCTGTTTATTTCAGCCATCTACCATCTGTTCAGTGTCTTTATCCAATCGGTCACGGTGGAGGGTAGATAGCCTGCTACATGGATGAGTTTCAAATTTTACTGTGCATGACTCAGTGATGATTAAATTTTGCAGAAACTTGAAAAAAACAAAACAATTTAGCAACTGAAAATTGGAGTCACATTTCTTCCAAGTAGAATGCTCTTTACTTAAAAGTAGAGTTACAAGGCCATGACTGTCAGAATCTTATGGGTTTTCGATTCCGGTATGCATAAGGTGACCATACGTCCCGTTTTGAAAGGGACAGTCCCGTTTTTAGGTGGCTTGTCCCGTTGTCCCCAAGCACAGCTTGGGGATACCGTAATGTCCCGTTTTTAGAATATGTCCCCTTCAATGTCCCGTTTTTAGAAAGAGAGCAACCCAAGGTAACGATTTCAATAAAGGTCGCTGAAAATCTAAAATCATCCAACGGCAGTGTCTGTAAAAAAAAAAAAATAAATAAATAAATAAATAAAACTGACCTCCCCCCTCCCCTCTCGAGACGCAAAGAAAACGGCGGAGGGATGTATTGTTTTTATGTTTGTTATTTTAATGTTCCTTTTTGTCAACCATTTCAATTTATTTAAATTTTATTACTTTTTTTAGAGTTGTGTTCCTCCTTTGCTTATTCCTCCCCCTTCCCCGATCTCCACTTTATTTTCCCTTTTCACTCTGGTTTTCTAAGAATTTTTTTCCTTCCGAATGACAAGTTTCCTTTTTTCTGTGTGTGCTTTTGTTTACATTTCTCACTTTTCTACCTTCCTGCTTTGTCGTATGGTGTTTTTGAAGTCGAAGAAGGGCCTACCTCTTGTACCACCCGAAACGTACGTCTGACTATTTTTTATAGAATATGTGTGTTTTAGCAAAGTTCTTTTTTTTTCATTTTATTTTGATATTAACATTAACACAAGGTTTTTTGCGCGTTTTCTTAAGAACTAAAAGATACCCAGACCTGTAAATCCAGTCTCCCTACACTATCACCTTGAAAATAGTAGATGTCCCGTTTTGAGGAAGAAAAGAAATACACTATTGCCAAAATAGTAGTGGATGTCCCGTTTTGAAGGAAAAAATAAATGGTCACGTTAGGTATGCACTTAACGTTTTTATAGATTCACTCGCAGAAGTGTTTAAAAAAATGTTTAGTGTGTCAGCTAATGTAACAAAGAAAAAAAAAATACGTGATAATTGATCAAGCACGTGGTGCACGCACTCACTAAATTTTGAAAAAGCGAATCTTGGAATCGGCTCTAACTGAAAATTTTATGACCTATTGAGAATTTAATGATAATGAGATTTTTTCTTTTTAAAATTATTTTGATACCTTCAGTCAAAGCCATTTCTTACCAGAAAAAAAAAACAAACAAAAACTAAAAGCAGCAGTTAACAAAGTAAAAGAAAACTGTTTCACACATGGTTCGAAACTTGTAATCATTTGGTACTGACTTCGTATCCCTCCTGACAAATTTTATGACAGAAACAGTTACAGAATGGAGTTTGCATGTATCCATAGTAATGTAGAAGCTAGACGTTTGAAAACTGAAGACCATCGCGTAAATGTAAAGACACAAACCCACGGAAGCCGAAATAATAAAACGCATAGAATTCTCTTCTGCTAGGATTGCAGGAATATCAGTCAAGATCTCTCAACTGTCAAGTGAATCTTTTGTGTACGATCGTAATAAAAGTAAGGTTTCCCCATTTCTGTCCTTGAAAAAAATCCCTTTAATTCGTTAAAGAACAATGAAACTGTCTAAATTTTCAGAAGTTTCGTCAAAGCGCACAACCTTGACGAAAGTGCACATTGAATCTGTTGAGCCTTTCGGATATTCTTAGTTTCAGAGGGGACGCCATCCGCCCCTTGTTGGGTGAGGATCGAAATTGTGAGAGGATATACAACACAACTCAGTGAGTTAGGAAGTGTGAGCTGCCCTTTGTGGCGTCATAAATAAAGAGCCCTTTTACTCATACAAAACACTTTATTAGACGGCACATACAAACACACAAGAGTTGGAATTTACAATGTGTTAGATGGCTGTGTTCATGAAACAGCCTTCACAGGGCTAACACCAGAGAAAAGTTACCTCTGCACTGTTCACTGTCTGAAACCGATCTCTTCAATCTTGAGCTGCTGATCTCGGCTCTGGGCTGGAATCTCAAGTGGATTTCGATCACGTGGGATGCTTGAAGTAAGTGTTCGAAAGTTACGAGCTTTCTGACGTCGCTAAAGTGTCAAATTCTTGAAACACTCAGGGATTTATTCGCTCTATAACGTCAGAGCTGCACATTATCAAAGATCTATAGCTTCTTGTCGAAGACTTTACAATACCGCCCCGATTAACGGTTATCGCAGAGATTCAAGTATTGAGGGGTAAGAAAAAGGGAGAATCACAGACGTATATCAATAAGTACTAATTGTTCGTAATTATTCGGACAACGCCACACATCTTCAGCCATCCAATGAACAGTGCCAAACCCGGAGCGTTTTCTCGAATACGTACGCAAAGAGAAGAATAAAAATAATTCCGCACATTATCACTTTCGGTTTATCTCTTGACTAAACTGTTGCCCCTGCTGAACTCGGCTGAAGCATGGGGCGTCCACCCGCGGGCGCCTGAAACCATTTTTCACTCGCGCTCCTCAGGGGAGGGGAGTGTGAGTATCAAAAATCAAACTCTCCCAGCGAGAGTCTAGAGAGAGAGAGAGAGAGAGAGAGAGAGAGAGAGAGAGAGAGAGAGAGAGAGAGAAGGGGAGAGGGAGAATCGCCTCCTCCACGAAAATTCCGCAATTGATTCCGAAAGCAAGAGAGAGAGGGAGAAGGCGTAGCTGACGTTACGTGACGTAAGACGAGGCGTCGGGGAGGGAGAAAAGAAATGATCTGACACGCTATTTTCCACGGAAGAATTCAGTATTTGACAGTTTTCCAAGATTACCTGTGTGATGAGTGGCAGGTCTTTATCTTTTTTTTTTTTTTTCTTCTCCCTCCTTTTGACGGTTTGTTGGCATGGGGGCAGCACCTTGTTCCTCTCTCCGGTAGTTGCTGCCGATATGTCAGAATATTAAATGCTTCAGTGAAACCTGGGTGTTTTTGTGGAACTCCCGCTATCGCTTGTTTGTGTAATCTCGAGTGGCGATTTGTCGATGTATTTTACCTCCATACTTAAGGACTTACTGCACCGCAGGCCCGTGGCCAGACGATTCGACTCAAAGACCTATGATTCGACTAGGGGGGGGGCAGTGTCCCTAGGATATCTGATGAAAATGCATTTTCAATTGTTTTCATCCCCCCATCCCACCCTCTCAGACGTCTTTTAACCCTTTCACGCGCAGTGTTCCCGCTCTGGGAACACCCAACTCTGACGTTTTGACTGTTGCCAGTCACGAAGAATAGATTTGATTTCTATAAAAAATAGTTGCGCGTGACATAGCTCCACGAGAATCCTTTACATTTTAGCACGTCATTTCCCGTAAAAAATGGTCACGATTATTTTTAACAGCACTGACATCTGCTGAAAAATGGAAGAATGCGAGAACAGCTGGATAGATTGCCCAATGCTGAAAAAAGGGCAGCCGTTGCCATCGCTCGACTTAACGACCAGCAAGATGGCGAACGATCGAAACGTTCATCACGTGCCACAGATCTAGAGACCCTCTTTTGACGACAGCTGGCTGTGCCGCACAATAATAATAATTTTCATATACATATTTTTTTTCCACCAACGAAAAGTATACTGCATGTTTAGCAGGATGGATATGTGCTTCTCATAATAGTTTAAACAAATGTGTTTATTCAAATGTTTTAGGAAATATTTTATACTTGTTACCTGCCAAATAATACGTGTAAGCACTGAAATAATATTTTAACTTATTTTATTTTCTCTTTAAAAAAAAAAAAAAAAAATAGTTGTTTAGCAAGAAAATGAACATTTTTTCTAAGACAAAAAATCAATTTTGTCATTCAGAATATGAAAGTTTGTCAAGTTTTTCTAAGTGAAGCTGACTTCTAGTTAGAATTTAAATTTCAGAAAATTATTTTTTAAACGCTCGACGGAATTGGAAATTATAATATCTTCTTGAGAACAATTTTAGTCATAGATCCGTTTGGTAAGACCCGTTTTGATGCACAGCTTTCCCTCCTCAGAGATTTTCAAATTACGTAAACTAATGCAATCGCCAATTAATTTGTAATATGTTTGAAAACTAGATAATAATAATAAAAAAGGCCACTTTCTTTGGATAAAAAAAAAGTCTCCTTAGAAGTAAAAAAAAAAAAAAAAATGTTTGGAGTATTGATAGAGAACAATGCGAAATCAACTTAACGTCTTACAGTTTATTGGACACTCATTCTGCAGGTATTCCGTTAAGAAAGAAAAATTATGAGGTTCAATAATGCTTTAACCCCCTGCATGAAAAATAGCTTGCTTCAGCACTTTTCTTTTCCTATCCTAACCTTCCATTGATTGGTTTCCAGTTTTGTTCAGAATAAGAATATATATTTTTTCTTTATTTCGCTTACGAGATACTGATTAATCATATTGGCTGATATTAGCTGATGCTGCACTTTTTGGTAGTTTTTATCAGTTGCTTCCATTGTTCAGGTATCATATATGTTTTTTTTTTCTATATAGCAGAATCAAAGCACACTGATTCATCATTTTAGCCCCTGACTATACAATATTGCTGTAATATTACAAAAGGTATACACAGGCGATTTCATTCTGGAGTAGTAGCAAAACTACAATTATTAAAAGAACAAAAGAGGAATTATTATTTCGGTACTTTTCCACCATCGAGTGAAGAAGTCTTCAATTTTTCTCTCGGGTGTAATTTACATATAATGTCAGAGTACTTCAATATTTTTTTTTGCAATAGAAATACTTCGTATGTACTGGGTTATATCACTTTGACAATACACGCATAATAAGAAATCTATATTTTATTAATATTCGGTAATAATAGAGACACCTGGAATAAATATATTAAATAGCTTGATAGTTCATCTCCGCAGAATAAATATAAAAAATTTAAATTATTCATGTGCATCAAAAACGCATGTAGGAGAGATTTCTAAAATCAAAATTCGAATTTTTCTAGCGGCCACTTCCTAATAGTAAACAATGATATTAGGGATGGACGCGAGACGAAAAATAAGCGTCTCGCGTCTCGCAAAATAGCCTAAAAGCATGTCTCGTCTCGCAAAAATCCCTATATCGTAATGTTAAAAATGTGTGTCTCGTCTCGCAAAGAAGCTGTAAATCTCTGTCTCGTCTCGCAAAAAAGTCGTCTCGCGTCCATCCCTAAATGATATTTTGACTTCGAAAAAACAAAATGGGGTTGGTATTCCTTAATGACAGAGGGCCACCATTGAATTTAAAAGCGCTGAAAAATGGCAAAGTTTATGAAAACATTCCTTCGACAATAGGGGGAAAAAAAATTGGAAATTTTTTACTGTAAAAAGGGGGGGGGGGGAAATGTGGCTTTTTAAAATAACAAAATGGATTTTTAATATCTTGCACATACGAAATTATGGATCGACAGAGATTCAATTGGTTAGTGACATAAAAATATTCAGTGATTAAGTATGATGATTTAAAAAGAGAATTAAATATTTCATCTTTGCGTATTCATTTTCACGGGTTCTTCCTTGAACGAGCACATTTTAGGTCGACATTTTACTGTGTGGGGGTGAGTGGATAACAGTATGCATTTAGTGGGTTTTTCATTACGAAATTTCTAAGAATAAAGCCTTTAAAAAATGCGAAATCGTAATTCATTAACTGAGGAAGAAGGGTACAAAGATTGAAAATCCTAAGATTACGAAAAACGTACTAATTAGAAGAACTGCGCATTCTGCTATGCATATGTACTGCTATGCATATTTATCGAACTGCTAAATATGCATTCTCATCCGACAAGAGGCCAAGAGATTGTCCCTTATATCCTTAACAGCAGTCAGTAAGTCTTAATCAGATGCAAATGTTTCATGTCTTTGTCACTGGAACATTCCTCATCCAATAATTCTTTACACCAGGGTTTCTTAAACATTTTGGTGGGGGGACTCCATAATGTTTACGAAAATTTTGTGGGACCCTATACGCATTCCGCAAATCCGATACACGCGTGAGTGAAACTGCACATTTCGTAGTATAATTGTATTTTATTTTCTTCGATTGTACTGTAATATGCAGATTTAGGTTAATAACTTTAATTTTTAATTTTAAGGTGTTGAACAATATGAAAAATTTAAGTAATTAATAAACGTGAAAACATAATACAATTATAAAAATAAATTCAAACATTAATTATAGTATGTCCATTAAGTGTAGCCACTTTTAAGCTCACTATTGAGAAAATCCACTTACAAGTGCATATTCGAGGATTAAGTATCAATGGGAAGGGTATGTTTGTTTATTTTTAATTATATTATCAAACCTTGGCAAAATAGTCCAAACTCTAGGACGAAGCTGTTCTTCAATATCCTTTAGATTTGAACGACACTTTGATTTTATGGTGGTTTAAACACAAAAAAAAAAAAAAAAATGCTGTTAAAGACGGAAACGTCGTAAAATTACTATAATAAGTTAAAGAAATATAAAAATTACTAAGAATTACGGCGACCCCTCCCTCGACCCAATTGGGGTCGCGACCCACAGTTTATTACTTTTGGCTGACGCTTGCTCCGCGAAATATTTTCCCTATTTTTGCCGGTTCTCAAGTGTATGAAGGTTGGGAAGCACTGCTCTGTATCGTTCGCAAATACCGATAACGACCGGTACAGTACGTACCATTCACGAAGGTTAAGATCTAACGTGGTTATACAGTTTAGAAGACAAAAACCCTCATATTAATATAATTTTACTTGGGAAGCCAGGATGTCTTACTTACGAAAGCAAGATTTTTTCATTGAAAAATAATGTGCTAATACGTAGAAACGATTTCTCCTGATAAGACCGCAAGAATGAAAATAATAATATCGGTCTCTTGAGCGAGCTGAAAATACAGGTGTTGTGTGTCAGACTTGCTCTGCTTGATCAATAAATTAGATGGTTGTTGTTTTTATTTCTCCTGTAATTATGTAGATCATCGTCGAAGTGTCATTCAAGATCAGGAGACGATCTAACTTTGTCTTTGTTTTTTAACTTTAGAAGCAAAGAGAACACAGATTCAGCTTTATATCTTGTCTAGAATATGATTGTATACAAAGCGAATAGGCTATTTCTTTTTGATATGTCAGAAAATGTATACAATTATTAGATGGGGGAAAAAGCAATATCATTTATTAATTTTTCATGAAATCCCTTGTTGATAGTTTTCGTATGGATGGAAGATTACAGAGATGATATTTTCCCAGTTTAACTGTATCTTTTCTTTTCTTTCTATTTATTTTTTTTTTTTTTTTTTTTTTTGTTGGAGGGGGGGGGGGATCGCCTCTACTTATGACATAGGCGAATCGTAATTTGTTTACATTCTCTTGCATTATCTTTACAACATTCTCCTATATTACGTGATTTTCGCAAATGCCACGATTATCTGCCATTCATTCTACGTCACCGGGACCCGCAACCGAAACAACTCCGTAATCACTACATCATAGTTTATTCTATTCCGTAACTTCACGATGTCAACCGGAGCTCCATCTCTTTCGGAAGTCAGTGAAAAAAGTGGAGAGGAGGAAAGAAAAAAAACTGGGAGTAGCAGAAATAAAAGACGGAGCCCTATTTGGTGAGAAAGATCTGCCTCCTTCCGTCTAATTCATCTCTCTGGGAGCGGTGCGGTGCGGTTTGCGGCGGAACGTAATAGCCTCTCCCTCTTCCTCCCGCATCTCGGAGCGAGAGAGAGCGAGATGCGGATCGATCCGGTGTAGCCGACAGGCATCTTCAAATGCTCTCCCCCGCTGGCATTGCGTTATTTTTCACCTGTTACGATGCCTCGAAGAGGGGGGGAAGCGAGACGTCCCACAGGCAAAGACCACCACCAACCATTTAACAACACACAGACAGGGATCGCTCCTCAAAGTGGAGGACACGCAACAGGTTGAGTCTCTGAAGTGGTTCTCAGAACGGAAAGGATTGGGGTTCTCCTGGAAGTGATTTTGGTTTTCGCAAATAAATGGTTTCAATGGTTTTTTTTTTTTTTCTTTACGTACGAATGCATTGGACGGATAATTGAAATGAATCCTGGCAAGTTCGCTTGATTAACCGCAAGATTTATCAGGCTAGTATTTGCTTGTTCTCGAGGAAGCACTCGCATGTCCAATGTCCAACCACGCCGCTTACTGTGTTTGGAATAACAAGTGCTTTCCGTGCCTCTACATACCTCTAATTCTTCCAACTCTTCAAACGCAGGCCACAGGCAGTTGTTAACTTTCGATTCTTCACAATGAAATCTAGGGATTCTTCCGCCTTAGTCGTAAACTTTCCCGCTTGAGTGAGGAGATGCAGTCACTTGTTTCTGTCTTCACAAAAAGCAATCGACAAGATCATTCAACGATTTTGATAAAAAAATATCCGGCGATTATCGAGAGGGACATGGGAAAATTGCTCACGATTGCAAGGCTTTGACCAGCTTGGGAATCTGATTCCCTGCTAGCCGAGCAATGACAACCTCTTTCAGCTGGGAGGTTATTCCCAGCACACTGTTTTCAAATCGCAAATGAAATCGACGTCGTTTTGATACCACGAGTTTAAAATTGCGTGTCCATTAAGATTGCTGTTAAAACAGTGCTCCACACTGTCTACGACAGTATTTATTTATTTATTTTTTATTCCAGTGCGGTAGGCGAGAATGAACACTGTTCTTTCTCAGAGATGCACAAAACAAAACAGTTAGACACAAAAGAAAAATTCAAGCAAGTAACATAGAAACAAAAACTGGGTGGGTAGTGTTACTCACGTCTGCAGCATTCCTGAAACTACACGTAGTCTCTGGTTGGTGCTATATGAGTAACAGCTTTGCGGCCTTTGGACTCGCAAAAACTGTAGAACAGTAATCACTATACCGTTATACATGGAATGAGCAAATACATAATTCTGACACTAGTAGATTAGCTACAGGAATAACATATTAGTAGTTACCACCCTTACTCAAGATAGTGGGCTGTGAAGTTATTATACAGGGATAAAATAGGACTTAAAATGTGTATGGATTCAATTTTTTTGTTTCCAAATCAATCAAGGTCAATCCAAAGATTTGGATTTGTATTATAGATTTTATACAGATGCACGGCTCTTTTAGGCCTTCGTCTCAATTGTTCCTTGGTACAAGATCATCCGTATTTCAAAGTACCGGATGTCCGAAATTAAACGACCCTATTTTAAAGTTTTCTACAGACGAAATTGTTGTTGAGAAAGTAAAGTTATGAAATTTTGTGTAGGACATAACGGAGGTATGGGAATTTGTTTGAGCGAGTAAAAAAAAAATTAGTTCAAATATTCGCTACCAGGGAGCATTCCATGGTCACCCCGGTCCCCAGACATCAATCCATGCAACTTTTGGATTTTGGAGAATTTGAAACATTTGGCAAATCGTGATAATCTAAAAACTATACCTGATCTTAAAGACAGCATTTTACAACATTTCCTCGAACACACAGCGGTCAGATGTAAAACATGCTCTCTTACAATTCCAGATAGCAGCTGAAATTGATGGCCGTCATGTTGAACATGTTATTTTATTTTATTTTAATAATATTCGTAAGCTATCATAAATAATAGCTAAATGTATAATTCATTAAAAAGACCCCTGATGGCGGACATTTGAACTAATGTTTTTATTCGCTCAAACAAATTCCCATGCCTTCATTATGTCCTACACAAAATCTCATAACTTTATCAATAATAGTTTCGTCTGTAGACGACTTTAAAATAGAGTCACTTAATTTTCGGACAACCTGTACAATTTTGCATCACAGTATTTGGACAATTTTGCCTAGAACAACACAGACTTGCAGTGCGCAGACACGCGCAGCCATCAGGCCTTCTTTGTATAATATTGTATTGCCACTATGTTAAATTTTAAGGAAGTAGCTCGATTGGAAATGGGGAAGAAGTCAATGAAAAAATCTGAAAAAGACACAAGCTGACAGAACATTGAAGATGAATAAAATGTTTTAAAACGTAAAATGTAAAATCTCTGGACATGTACCGATAGGAAAAGCAATTTTGGATTCTGAAACATTTAGTTGCAAAGAATATGGTTATCCAGTTCAACATATTCTTTGAAGATGATAAAATCCAATTTTGCCATATAATTTCAATAGGCCGAAGAATTTTTTCCTAAAACTATCATAAAACATATTCACTTATTGTTTATAAGGTAATAGTCGCTTAGTTAGGCCGTGGTAACCCAGTGGTTAAGGCGTAACTGGAATATTGCGAATTAGCCGAAGAATTTTTTCCTAAAACTATCATAAAACATATTCACTTATTGTTTATAAGGTAATAGTCGCTTAGTTAGGCCGTGGTAACCCAGTGGTTAAGGCGTAACTGGAATATTGCGAATTAGCCGAAGAATTTTTCCCTAAAACTATCATAAAACATATTCACTTATTGTTTATAAGGTAATAGTCGCTTAGTTAGGCCGTGGTAACCCAGTGGTTAAGGCGTAACTGGAATACTGCGAATTACATTTCAGACATATACCTCTAGAGACTCCCGAATAGATACAATGTACGTGCACGTTTAATCAGTAGTTCCGAAAGTCCTCTCCTCACGATCCATTTCCGATAGGTGCCTAGCCTAGATCCAGATGTATTCCACCTTTTGATGAGGATCTAAATTGTCTGGAGGAACTCGAGGAAAAGTGCAAGTAGCTTTGAGGGACACGTGCGGTGGAGTCATAGCTGTCTTTTTCTGTCAAACAAACAAAGAAGAGTGCGTAGTTTGTGAAGAATGCTGAATGCTTTGTTCGAAACAGTCTCTCACGTAATTTATTTGGCCTTTAAAATTATTGAAAATTCATGTGGCGCGTGTAGTTTATTGAAGAAGAACCGTAAGAAGATAGAGAAGTCATGGCGTAAAATATCTTCTTAAAACAGGTTTCTTTCTTCTTTAAAAATCTTTACGAGCGAAGAATAAATTGCAAATGATCAATTTTCTCTTGCAGGGCGACAACGCGTGCAAGGTGTGACACCAAACACCGACAAAAAAATGCCGAAGAAAAATCTTTTTTAGTGAACACCAGCTTTTCATCTTTTTTTCGTTTTTAAATTTTTAATGCCCCTACACTGCTGTATTCACTGCTGTTGAGTTACTGATTCCCACCACGCTTCAATCTACTTGCATAATTTTGAATTATGTAATTATTTATCGAACTTTACTGTTAAAAATAAGAATTTCATATCGAAATCGAATAATGTATCATACCAAATTTTAAAATACACCAATAGCCATAGAAAGAATTAGATGGTGATCTAACAAATCAATATCAATATATGTCTTGGGAACGGTCCTTAGCTCTACTCTGTGTGCACCATTACAAATGATAAAAGAATATTGCTCTGCCAAATACCCAACTAAATTGGAGGAACACATCGAAGTCTGGTTACTTTTCAATCAAATAGCATCCTGAAATTTCTGCTTTCTTTGAAATTTATTCGAGGGTAGTTATACAGCAAAAGAATCTTAAAAAAAAAAAATGCTGCTTTATTGCGACGTAATTTTCGTGTCGTGGTTTCTTCTCCTAAGCTGACATTGACAGAGGTTTCACAGAATTTTACTCTTAATGTCTGTAAGATTTTATTCAACAACTGTGTACATAGTGTTTTACTTCTGGCAGAGCAGGGATCCGCTAGATCCTTTGGAATCTATGGAAGTTTTAAATTATTCCAGGAATCCATTAGAAATAATTTTTTATGATTTTTTTTTTAAATTTGAGTTACAACTTTAAAGAAAATTATTATTATTTCTCAATATCCGTCCTAATATGAATAATGTCCATTTTAATTAGTCTATATTAAAAAGTTCGGGAAGTACTAATTAAAGGCTTAATGGTTTAAAAGGCTGCTGCATAAAAATATGTTAGGAGTCTGGTTTTTACGGAAATATAAACTAGTCTATTAATAATGCTCATCTTGTACATAAAAAGCATTGTATTTAAAAAATTTTTGTGTTGTATACAGAATATGAAATAATATTATCGCGTTACTTATTTTTTCAAACACTATTATAATTGTTATTGCTTATTTATAAGGCGAGCTCACGTTTATGCATGATAAAATTCACTGTTTAAAATATTATTGCAGAATTATGCCAAAGAACTCAATCTTGTGTTGGAATTTCTGCAAAATTCTCTGCAAACACTCTGCAGATATTTTGAACATAAAGTTCAATCTTTAAATTATTCTAACATTTCTGTAGAAAGTATGCAGAATATGACTTTTTTGTGGAAGAAAAACGTAGGATAAATTTTAGTGGGGCTGTAGCTATGAATTTAAACTGTATATTAAAAAATGTTTTAAAGTAAATAATTTTATTAAAAACTTTCGTCAAAATGAACTCAAGGGGAAAAAAAAAGATAACTATAGCACTGTCAAAATTGAATGGTGAACCCAAGTTCTCTACAAGAACCATTAATTGTTCATTAAATGAATTAACCGAATCATTTAAAATTATCGTAAAAAATGATGCTCATCTTACTTGCGATTGAAAAAGAATGCGCTGGAGATCTGTTTTCATGAATTCGAAATTGCAGAAAGATGTGGAATCATTTTGATTATGAAATAATGATTGCATCAAAGATATTTAGTAATTACTAAAAGTAATTATAAGAATTTGACTATTTAATCAGACTTACTTGACTTTTTCAAACTGACTTACAAAATATATTTTAAAGCGGTAGAATTAAATTACAAAGAGATTCGTCAGATAAATTAAATAGTGCTTCCAAATGCATTGATAAAAATACGAATACAGTAGAGAAATTTTTATTCATAATTTTTGAACAAAGAAATAAACAAACAAAAAATCTATAACTTGTATCTCATAAGAATCTTAAAAAGTGAAGGAATCTCATATTTACGTAACAAAAATCACATTAGTTAAGGAATTTTAAGTATCTGTCAATTTTAATAAAAAATTTAATAATAAAAATAGATTTAGTGCTCCAAAGTTTATGTTCTTATTCTTTTAGATTTTCAAATTAGTACTTTTAAAACTTTGACAAAAGAAAAAATGAAATGTATGATACGTTCACCAAAAAATATACAGGATTATATTTTATCCATTAATTTTGTCGCCATTAATGAATGAATTATTAATTAAGATTTATTAAAGTACTCTCCATGGATCGATATCAAAATCACAAACAAAGGTATAATTAATTCTCATTAATTTTCATTCTCTGACTACTTTTTTTCACCCTCCAATCTAAATTCATCCGCCACATAACATGTGAAGAGAAAAAAAAATCCTATTTAAAATGTCCGGTTTATCGTTGGCAGATTATCAAAATAAAGGTTGAAACAAAAATTGAAAATGACTTTTTATAAAGGGGGAATGTAACTAAGCAAATAACTATAGATATTTTTTAAACCCACATTAATCGCTTAAGAAATGTTCATTAATCAGTGCAAATTTAGTAACCTTTTAATAGAAATTATATCATTATATCGCTGATTCTACGAAATAGATTTGTGGAGTATTCGAACTGTTGTATTTTGAATAAAATCTGAGGGAGTAGTCATAAATTTATGCAAGGAGTAGTCATAAATTTATGCAAAATAAGAAGTAATATTTTTTAAAGGGAGATAATTTTTCTTTCCTTCGTATCCTTGCTTTTCTTCTGTTTTACAACTTACTTATTAAAACTCAGCAATTAAATAGATTTAGAGAGTTTTTGCTAAATCAAAAATTTTATGCGCACTTGTCAATTTTTGAGCGCTCCTCCCTCCTTGGAAATATTTTATGTTACTCAGAACTCTTAAAATTATCTATCAGCAAACGTTCTACCCTTAAATCATTCTACTTAGAAACAGGGACTGTCCCTGTAACATTTTTTTTCTGTTTTGTCCTTATTTTCATCATAATTTACGTACTACACTTTTTCTGTGATTTATTTTTTAACGTTCAAAAATAAATAAATACAATTGAAAAAATCTGGAGTGACTCCACTCGACTTTCCGAACACTTACGATTAAGATCATTACCAAGCATTTAAATAAATTTTAATCGATGAATAATTCAAACATATATACCAAATTGAAGCTCGATCGAATGTACCGTTTAAACGCTAGCGCACTTTCAAGAATTTCTCCCCATAGACCATAATGTAAAAGAAATATTTGTCGTAGCCCTGTAGAAAAACTATAAGTCCTATAAACATCAAAATCAATACCGGTCTTACAATGGTGGTTTATAACATGTATACCCAATTTGAGCTCAATCGAATGTACCGTTTAAACGCTAGCGCACTTTCCAAAATTTTCCTCCATAGGCCATAATGTAAAAGAAATCTTTGCCGTAGCCCTGTAGAAAAACTGTAAGTCCTACACACATAAAAATCAATACCGGTCTTGCGAAGGTGGTTTATAACCTGTATACCCAATTTGAGCTGAATCGCATGCCCTGTTCAGGAGCTATCGTGTTCACTCTCATACACACAAACACACACACACACACACACACACACACACACACATACACACATACATACATACATCTCGTAAAAATAGCATGAATGAATTCAGAAGACCTCAAAACGTGTAAATACACCAAAATCTCGAATTCGAATTTTTTCATGATTACAATACTTTCCTTACATGGTACATGTTCGGAAAGTAAAAATGGTTGCATTGTATTAGTTTTACTTACATTTATTCGTATGCGTTTGGCTGTTATTTTATTTATTTATTAATTACTATTATTTTATTATACGATTCCTTTTCCAATACAGTTTTAATTCAATTCTCCTACCTCCCATCATTCTGGTATTTTCCCATACACCCTATTGTAGTCTGTACAGACAGAAGAACGAGAGACACAGAAGGGAAATGATTAATTAATATAGACGCTGTTTAAAAGTTAGGTGCACTAGCAGAAAACTGATATTACAGGAATGAGAGCGTCTTCACTGCAACAAAAACAGTGACAAAAATGCGAAATTATATCTTTTATTCTCTTTCCTCTTTCCTTTCTCACTCTGATGCATGGAAAGTGTTGCATCCGATTCCTTAAGTTTTTGCATGAACGACTCTGCTGCTTGAAGACCTACGTCTCCGTTAAAGTCGGTTCAAGAGTTAGTTATAACGTCTGGCGGAATCTGTTTCAATCGGATTTCTCTAGCAAAACGAAATGTACTGCGATGCGGGAAAGATCAAGGATTGATTCTCTAGGGATTCAGATAAGAGAAACGTTCCAGAGAAGAGAAACATTGGTTCGGAAATAAAGGCACTTTTCAGCGACTTCGGGATTCATTTAAAAGCGTGTCGCGGTGTTGTTTTAAGGCTCAACAGAGCGGCGAATGGACTTGGAATGCTGCATGGGAATGGCTGTTATTGTTTGATAAGTGCTGAATGACAGTCTGTTTAACCCTTTAACGCGCAGTGTTCCTGCTCTGGGAACACCAAACTCTGACGTTTTGACTGTTGCCAGTCACGAAGAATAGATTTGATTTCTATAAAAATAGTGGCGGGTGACATAGCTCCACGAGAATCCTTTACTTTTTAGAACGTCATTTCCCGTAAAAAAAAAGTTGTCACGATTATTTTTAACAGCACTGCCATCTGCTGAAAAATGGAAGAATGCGAGAACAGCTGGATAGATTGCCCAATGGCAACGGCCGCCTTTTTTTAAAGGCAGCCGTTGCCATCGCTCGACTTAACTACCAGCAAGATGGCGGACGATCGAAACGTTCATCGCGTGCCACAGATCTAGAGATCCTTTTTTTTGACGACAGCTGTCTGTGCCAGCACAGACAGCTGTTGCTGGCACAGCTGTCTGTTGCTGGCACAGCTGTCTGGCGGACGTTTCGATCGTCCGCCATCTTGCTGGTAGTTAAGTCGAGCGATGGCAACGGCTGCTTTTTTTTCAGCATTGGGAAAGGGTTGCGCCTCAAAGGGATAACCTTTTGAAGCGCAAGCATTTTCACATCAATGTAGGAGACGAACTGGATAGACTGCCCAATTCTAAAAAAGTGCAGCCGTTGCCATCGATCTATTTAACTACCAACAACATAGCTAAAAAAGTTTTCCGACACAGCTAACTAAAATAATTTAAATAGCATAATTAAAATGAGCTTTATTTTTGCTTACACGCGCAAAAGGTAATATTACTCAGAATCAGAACTCAGTGGCGCCTAGCAAAGGGAGGAAAATTAGCTGGTGCACTGATAAAATATGCAGTACGCTTAAGAATTTTTTCTGAATGTTTTACAACTTTCATAGATTGCATCTGAAAATTCTAGATTCTGACGTAGTGTACTCATTTTCAAAATATAGTTTCAAAAGCTACTATAGCTAAAAGATATTGCATGATTTTTTTTCTTTTGGCACTAGAGTGTTGTTTCGTTCATGCCAGTTTTTTTTTTTTTTTTCAACATTTTTTTTGAGGACATGATTTCCTCCGACACGTTTTCGTTGCATTTTTCTGTTTCTTTCTTTCTTCTTCTTTTTTTTTTTTTCTCTCTGTGGCTACAGAATAGATTAAGTGTTTTTCAAGGGTTGCCAGATGGGGGAAGGGATTGTGAAACCTCAAAAGTCACAAAAGGTGCCATTTTGGGAGATTTATCGCTATGTTTGATGCCAAAAATAAGTTCCCAAAACTGAACCGAGCTTGGCTGGCGGTATCTTCTGTATTTGGCGAGAAATTACAAAACCGTACCATTCAATGGGTTAATGTTAATGGAAATATTAATGAGTAGTATCTGTAACAGTGTCGATAATGGTGTAAATAAAAGTGAAGTACAATTAATTAGACTATGCCTGACGAAGATTGTAAAACAGTTTTAGCAGACGATTTTAATGTCCATTTCAATTACAAAGAAGTGTTTTATATAACAAGGAAGACAATTAGTGTACACTTATGGTATAATTCCCAATGTAATTCAACGAGGAAGACAAATAAGGCTGACACGTAGAGTCTGATGCAATTTCCAACGTTATGAAATGTGGAAGGCGAATAGGGGCAACGCAATGGATAATGAAACAGTTAACAACATAAAGAAGCAATAAAGACAAATAGTTGCGGCGCATGGATTATGATACATTTTTAATATCGAAGCACTTTAATGCTTTAGTTAGTATTTAACTCTAGAATGCTACCCTTTGATATTTTTATTGGACAAATAGCCATTAGTCTTCTAGACGAAGTTTGCATGTAGGTGTGCTTAAAACCCGCTTTGATAACAAATTAACATTTAATAAAATCATAGGAACTGTAAGTTCCACAATTCTCGATCATCAGGTAAGCAAAAAAGTATGATTTATTTATTTTCAAAGCAATCTTTTGGCATGTTGGCATGATGTCATTTGTTATAAATTTAGCACAGGAGACGAATGGATAGCATTGTGGGGTTAAAATATGAAAGCGTTTCAGTATTTTTACTTTCCGAACATGTACGATGTAAGGAAAGTATTGTAATCATGAAAAAATTCGAATTCGAGATTTTGGTGTATTGACACGTTTTGAGGTCTTCTGAATTCATTTATGCTATTTTTACGAGATGTATGTATGTATGTGTGTATGTGTGTGTGTGTGTGTGTGTGTGTGTGTAAGTGTGTTTGTGTGTATGTGAGTGAACACGATAGCTCCTGAACAGAGCATGCGATTGAGCTCAAATTGGGTATATATGTTATAAACCACCGTCGCAAGACCGGTATTGATTTTGGTGCGTATAGGACTTACAGTTTTTCTACAGGGCTACGACAAAGATTTCTTTTACATTATGGCCTATGGAGGAAAATTCTGGAAAGTGCGCTAGCGTTTAAACGGTACATTCGATTGAGCTCAAATTGGGTATACATGTTATAAACCACCATCGCAAGACCGGTATTGATTTTGATGTGTATAGGACTTACAGTTTTTCTACAGGGCTACGACAAAGATTTCTTTTACATTATGGCCTATGGGGAGAAATTCTTGAAAGTGCGCTAGCGTTTAAACGGTACATTCGATCGAGCTTCCATTTGGTATATATGTTTGAATTATTCATCGATTAAAATTTATTTAAATGCTTGGTCATGATCTTAATCGTAAGTGTTCGGAAAGTCGAGTGGAGTCACTCCAGATTTTTTTTTTCTTTTTATTTTAAGGAGCTGCCTAAAGGCATTTTTCAGTATATAATTCGATTAAGCATTATAGTTGCACAGCCTTAATCTTCCCAAATAAATAACTCGGACATTATTTACTCCAAGAAACAATAACCCAGGACAATCGTTTCGGTTACGCAGAAACCCAATGCTCTCAGCTGCTTAGTTTCGCGTGTTCCTTTTCCCTTTTCTCAATCGATTCAATGGCCATTTATTCCTCGGAACGGCCAGCGTGTAGCATCTTTTCCTTCGGCGGAATTATATCCGGCATCAGCCAGACGATTCGCGATGCCGGGAGATCGGTGTCCCCATGGAGACAGATCGAAGGTGGCTGGCTGATGGAGAAGAGAGAGAGAGAGAGAGAGAGAGGGAACAAACGAACGCAAGGCGTTTTCGGAAGGGGTAGATTATTAAAGACAATTAGTGCGTGTGAACCACCTCCTCTCGCACTTGCGTGGATGTTAACGTTAATAGGTCAAGAAGTGTCCGGGGAACTAGGGTTTATAACACCGTGGATCGTGCCGTGTTAGAATGTTGTGATTTTAGCGGTGGATGTGTTTATTCGCAGCGCTTGGAGACCTGGAAGTGTCAGCTTTGCTGACATGAAATTGAGTAGATAGAGGAAGTCACGCAGTATTGTTGCTGAAAGGGAATCGTCGACTGAAGGGACTTGGGCCTATGTTTTGGTGGTGGTCTTTTCAGGGGAATGAGCAGGTATTCACCTTGCATTAGGGAATAATAATAATAATATAATAATAATAGTAGTAGAAAGTAACATAGGCAGGAAGTTTTTTCGCGAGTGGCTGACAACTTAAAAACTGGTATCCAATATAGCTTATAAAAATCAATACAATCTTTTTTCAGGTTAGGGTAGGCGCCTTTCAGTTTGCCTTAAACAGTTTGCATATAAAAATAAATAAATATAACTCGCCTGTTCGAACCTCGTCAGGGGGAGACCCCCCTGAACGCCCCTAATTTTTAGTTTCATTATTGCCCTATTAAAATGATATTAATTGACTATGTCATTTTATCTCTAACCCCTTTTTCTTTTATTATACCTTTGCATTTATTTCATCGACTGGAAGTAGGAGGTTTTCCTGATCTTTCCTTGCAATTGCAAACGTGGGTCGATGATAACTGAAGTAACTTATCTATCTTAACACCAAAAATTTTGCTTTTCGTTATTTGATATTGTTGAGAGAGCTTTAGGCGAGTAGGGTGTCTTTATTTCGTCTGGTAACCCTATTGGTGAGTCATCCAGAGTGGATAAGAATCCCAGGTTGTTAGGCTTATGTTTAAAATTGTTCTTTTTTCCACTTTCACATTCGCTAGCCCAGTGCCCGAAGCGTTTGCACCTTTTACAAGTTATTCTTGATGCATCCTTATGATATTCAGCGCTTAAATTCACCAAGTTCCAGTCGCCATTTTGAGGATGAATGATGCAGCCTTGAAACGAACGTTAAAAATCAGCAAATAAATAAATTAATCCATCTGGTGTCCATAACTTTTTAGAAATGTTAGCAGAGTTATGGCACAAACATAGTAACCGTGAGATTTTAACAAAACATTTACTTTATTAAATTAGAACGGAAGAAACAGGCACATCACGTAACAAGGTAACATCGAGAAGGAAAAAGGTATAGAAGAAGTAAAAAGAATGCTTGCGCGAGCACAGTTACAGTTAAGTAGATAAATGTTTATTGAGGGATACAGAATTCAGGAGGATAAGACATTGCACAATAAAAAAATTAACAATTCAATACTCAACAATTTTCTTAAGCTGTTAAAATTTTTATGAGTGTAACCTATTTATAGAAAAATACATGTGATGCATATTCTATAGCTTACGAAATATTGTAACAATAGATTAAAGCTGTTGTGAACTAATAGTATTTAAATATATGTATCACCTATTTGTGCAGTCCTAAATCAAGATGTCGTGATAGTGAAATTTGTCTTATCTCGATCCAATCTGGATATCGATTATGCTATTATTCTTTACACCGATCTAAGACATTTTCAGGCTGCGTCTTAATAAACACTCCCAGTACTTTTCAGCCGTTAAGGGTGTTCCACCTGAAGAGCCATCATCGTCACAGGACTTTTGAGCGGCTTTAACCCTTTAACGCGCAGTGTTTGGGACACAGAGATAACAACGTGAGAGATAAAATGACATAGTCATTAATATATACTTTTTAATTCATGAATAGAGTTCAAAACTTTGCAGTTGGAAAAACATGAATTAGGGGAAAAAAAAGTTTGGGTTAGGTCCTTAGCTGCACCTGAAATTTCTCCAGAGGAAGTTTCAAATTTCCCCCCGCTCTGGGAACACCAAACTCTGACGTTTTGACTGTTGCCAGTCACGAAGAATAGGTTTGATTTCTATAAAAATAATTGCGGGTGACATAGCTCCATGAGAATCCTTTACTTTTTAGCACGCCATTTCCCTTAAAAAATGGTCGCGATTATTTTTAACAGCACTGACATCTGCTGAAAAATGGAAGAATGCGAGAACAGCTGGATAGATTGCCCAATGCTGGAAAAAGGGCAGCCGTTGCCATCACTCGGCTTAAGTACCAGCGAGATGGCGGACGATCGAAACGTTCATCGCGTGCCACAGATCTAGAGACCTTTTTTTTGACACAGCTGGCTGTGCGGTGCAGTCAGTCTGCGTCAAAAAAGGGTCTCTAGATCTGTGGCACGCGATGAACGTTTCGATCGTCCGCCATTTTGCTGGTAGTTGAGTCGAGCGATGGCAACGGCTGCCCTTTTTCCAGCATTGGGAAAGGGTTGCGCCTCAAAGGGTTAATGCCAGTCTATAGTGCATAGGGTGAAGAAGCATTATTAATTTTTCGAGTGTTCCAACATCGTTAGGTTTGTTTTTAAAGCTGTTCAAAAGTCATGTGAAGACAATCGCTCTTCAGTCGGCACACCCTTAATCCTTAAGGTGTCGGATAAAGTCTGATAAAGTCGGATAAAAGTCTACGGGAAAAGGGGTTGCCTCGAACTATCTTTAACCCATGATTTAGATAAAGTAGGGTTTTATTTTCTGGAAGATCAAAGGAATTCCTATGTGCTAATACTGACGTCTCTCCCCATTTCGCGTACTCTTCCCTTGCGAGTTTAGACGGCAGCCTGAGCAAATGTCGAGCAATGCCATTCTTATCTCCTCTTACAAAAATCAACAAAAAAATTCGGGAGGGTCCAACAATTTTGGTGGAGGACCAAACGATGAAAAGGCTGAATTTTTCACAAAATGACTTCATCATTTTTATTTTGTTAACAAAATTATAAATTTCGGGAAGGGGGGGGGGCAAGATTACCTGGTCCAACACACCTGGGTACGGCCTTGTTGCACCCTAAGTGTATACCAAGCTTGACCGTGAGCCCCCAGAAGGCAGCATAGTTTTGGAGATTGTTTAATTTGTGTTTTTGACACAAACTACGTGAAAACTACACGTGGGCTATCTGCCTAGGATGGGGGATGCCCTGGTCGGAGGCCTTTCTGCGGGGTTCTAACACGTATTCACGTTACATCTGTAGAAAACAGACCAAAACTCCAAACCATTAGATAGACAGCCGAGGGATGGGGACGGAACCCGGGACCTTCACATTTCAGCCGTCTACCATTTTGAGTACCTTATTCACCAGGCCATGATGGGGTGTTTTAGAGCTTGACTATCTGTCTCTGCTAGTTAACTGTACTCATTGATTCACTGACTCTCTAACAATTCCGGCTGAACCCGCCAAGTAAAACTTTTATCACCATTACTCAAAAAGATAGAAAGTTAAACATTAAAAGCGCAA
Source organism: Cheiracanthium punctorium (assembly GCA_038373885.1). Classification (NCBI taxonomy): domain Eukaryota; kingdom Metazoa; phylum Arthropoda; class Arachnida; order Araneae; family Cheiracanthiidae; genus Cheiracanthium; species Cheiracanthium punctorium. The sequence goes on from JAWZYV010018190.1 coordinate 35,728, forward strand.
TAGCATCTACAATATTTGTACGACCCGCTCTAAATTTTTCATAATTATTTATAAAAATATAGAAAACAATCTGCGCTATTTCAAAAATCTGAAGACCCACCTGATCCCTGATTTTTAAGCGATTTTTCGCTATTTTTAGCTTTAAGGAATTAATTCCGAGATTTAAAAAAGTGAATCATCTGAGTGACAAAATTAGTTTTTACAAGTAACAATTACGTCATACTGAAATAACGGTTATCTGGCTTTGAAAGGAAAATTGCAATTCGTTTAAAATAGTTTTTCTAGATTATGCAGTTCTTTTTTTCACAAAAAATGTTTTCGTCTCCATGAAAGATTGATATAAGAGGAGATGTTTGCATCTAAACGAAATCTTTCGAATGCGAAAAGTTTTCGTACGTATTTTAGATCCGATTTTGGTATAATAAAAACTGAAAATGAAGTTATTTATTTTATGTGGATGCAGATTAAATATATTGAGTGTAGACATATTTTGTTAAATGTTTTTCTAGCATTGTAATTACTTCCACAATGGGCTTTATCTTCTAGTAAGAAAGCAGTGCTATTCGCACATTTCCATTGAAAATGCAATTTATTTTTATTTATTTATTTAGTATTATTTTTTTGGGGGGAGGGGGCAGATGTAGGACAACTCCCCGAATGTTTTTTAATGAATCAAGAAGGTTTTTTCCTTGATGGTACGTATGTTGCGTTCGTGAAAGAACCCAACATCATGCAATCGCAAGAACTGAACGAAATCAATCTTAAACCTCCACCACAAAAAAAAACAGCGCGAGAATACAATATACCAGCCAGCACCTCGATAACACAGACAGAATTCTCATCTCCATAACTTATTCATTTATATATCGGATGAATAATAAGAAAAAAATAAATAAAATATTGAAATCGCTCCTTAATAACTAAACCTGTTTTTTTGTGCAAATAACGACTTTGTTTCACCGATGGGAGAGAGGGGAGTCCATTTTAGCACAACCTGTAGCAGCTGAGCTCGTGTCCAAGAAAGAGAATGTTACTATTTTTGTTTTTTTTTTTTGCTTTTTCGTTTCCTTGTACTGGTCAAGTAACTTTCGACTTTCTCCACCGGTAACCTTGATTGTTGTATGGTGTTCGCAGGCTCGTGTTCTTAATCAGGATTTACTTCGGAGTCAAATCCTGTTGATGAGGCCTTGAAAAAGGAGCAACAAGCGGGAATGTAATGGAATTAATTATTCATTCTTTCATTGCATGAGCGCTGTGTTTCGATTTTCTTTTTTTTTTTAAATGGTTATTCAATTCAGAATTCGCCATGCGCTGCATGGAGTGGTCAGTGAACGTTAAACAACACGTGCACTCACTTTTGTTAATTGTTTGGTTATGTTAGGTGTTGAATAATTTACCAGACCAGTGGTTTCTCGTACCTTACCACTTGGCCCGCACAGGTCCAGATTAGACAGATTCCAGACAGATCGCAGGGGCAAGAAGGGCATATGACACAGTGATGTAGTCCAAAGAAAAAGTGAGGGGGGACGCTCATTTTTGACGAAGTTTAACCTAAACGTATCTGATTAATTAAATGTAATTATTCCTTAAACAACAAAAACAAACTAATTTAACTATTATCGGTTTATTAATGAATAAAAATTAACTACTTATCAAATTATTAATTATAAAAATCAGCTTATTTATTCTCATTTTTACTCAAAACAAGTAATATATATAAAAAAAAAATTAATCAGTTCCTACTAAGGTCAACAAAGAAAAGTTTTATTTTTGCTTCTTTTTATTAAATTTGATTAATAACATTTAATTAATGAATTAACATTTGAAAAAACTATTTGAATTTGAGTGGATGAATAAAGTGTTTTATTAACGGCTGAAAATTTGAATAAGATATATAAATATATATAGGGAGAGTGTGAACTAATAGTAAGAATAAAAAAAAAAAAAAAAAAAAAGAAGAAGAAGAAGAAGAAGAGATGCACAAATAGATGTTACAATAGTTCTAAATACAAAATTTCAACATTCTACGGTTAAAAGTTTGAGAGTTATGCGAAATACGAAATAATTTTTGGCGCCAAATTTGGTCATGTTTCCGCAAAACTCACCAAGGTCGACGACAAATGGCGAGGTTTTGGGCATTATCGCCAAATGTGGCAATATTTTGCCAAAACTCGCCAAGGACGAAGACAAATGGCGATATTTCGGGCATGGACCAAATGACTGATTATCGCCAAATTTGGCGATATTTTGGCAAAACTCGCCAAGGTCGATGACAAATGGCGAGATTTTGGGCATGGACCAAACATCGACTGAGGAATTTATTGCCATACAAAATGTATATTCTTCACTCCCTTATCACTCACATGTATGCATATATGTGAGTTGCAGTAGTCGTAACCCCCCCCCTCTTCCCATGAAAAATTTCTGGCTACGCCCCTGCTGACTACAGATGTAATATATTGAAGATCTCCATAGACATTAATGTACTGAAATTCTTTTGGGTGCTCCTGTAAATAAACTCTCCCGTAGATTGGAACCAAAAATCGAGATGCGCAACTAAATGTTACAACAATCTCACGTATGAAATTTCAACATCCTACGAGTAATAGTTTTTGAAATTTGACAGTAAAATACCTACACACGTACAAAAGTCGCCAAGCGACTTTTGGCGTAATTCTTGAGGGAGGCACGTAACCGTGGTCGACTCTTACCTAACTATATGGTAGGACGATATTGTACTTTAAATGGATGAATGTCCCTAAAACTGCCATGGATCGAAAAGTGTTGGAAATCTTTTGAGTGTTCCAGTAGCAGCACTATAGATGACAAAGATACTTTCTTCGATGGAAAAATTCATTTTGTAACCTTTAACAGCATATATCAGTTCTGAGTCATTTGAACTAGCCTAATACCTCTAAAATGCGCTTTAGTGAATTTCTGCCCATAAAGTGTAATGTATTTAAAATCTTTTGGCGTCCTTGTAGGTCGAATGGGACAGAAATGACGGGTGCACAACTAGATGTTACAACAATCCTGAATATAAAGTTTCAACATTCAACGTCTAATAGTTTTTGAGATACTAGGGGCCAAGGCCCCCAGACTCGCTACGCTCGCTTTTCGTATGAGGCATTCGGCCCCTAATCAGGCTTATTCGTCAAAAAGACATAATTTCAACAGACAAAACCCGAAGATTGGATCAGATATTCGCATGTTCATTGGTACATAAAAACTTAAACTTCACACTACAGTAGACCCCCTCCCCCTCATAACACGGAATATATTTTGTTATGGGAATCCGTGTTGTACGGGTCCTGAGCTATACTCCACCTGGAGTGCGGACTCCGCTTATAATCGCTGGAAAAATTATTTGCACTCTTCAGAAACACAATGATTTTCAATGTTGCCATTCAAAAGTTATATTAATTAGGAGCTAAAGCATATTAAAATCAGAACATCTGTTTCAGCTGTATTTTTAATAATGTAAAACCTATTGGACACCCTTCGAATTTGCCACCCATGGCGATTTTTCATTATTTGGCGACTTGCGTACATGTAAAGTTAATAAAAGCTACGGAACAGATAGGATAGCTTTCCACCAATGGCGACTTTTCATTATTTGGCAATTTACAAATGCTCACAACCTATAATTACTGTTCATGTAAGGTTACCGGAAAACCGTTATCCATATTTTCATTTACATAATCGTTTGCAGATTGGCGTACTTAGCACCACGAATTATACAATCTCGTCGCGCTAGCAAATATCCAAAGTGTACTATAACTGCTATAATGGCATAGTTAACGCCGCCAAATATTTCTACTGGTAGCAAATAATCCAGCTGGACCGAAGCGGCTTTAAAATAATCTGCATTTTAATTATTTTTCATTTTCAAGATATTAGTTATTCTGTTTTGGAAAAACGAATAATCGCTCATTCTAAACTCCTGCTGTCTAAGCGAACTTACTATTTGAAAATTGTCAACTTTGTGTAACACATTTTGAGTTACTTATTTCATATAGTTTTTATTTTGGCGTAAAATGGGCGTAATTCTAACTCATGTTTGTAAATTTCACGCGATTCTAGATACTTGGAAACGCTTTGTTGCAAAGGAATGAACGATTTTATGCCAAATCTGGCAACCATTCTGTTTATTTTTCCAGTTTTTTATTAATATCTTCTAAAATAATTCGATTTTCGAAATTTAAATCAGCTTAGCAGGTTCCTCGGAATTTTTCGAATCTGTGGGCACCTTAGTCGAAACTCAAATCCCCACGGTTTAGGAGGAGATACGCTGACAAGCTTTTGACAGCGGCCTTTACTTTTTTTTAGAATAGAGAGATGCGAGTTTAATGAATTTCGGCCCACAGAGCGTAATGTATTTAGAATCTTTTGGGCGGTCCTGTAGATAAATTATCCAGTCGATTGTCCAAAACTGTATTAACATCCAGTGTCATCCACTACAAGTTTAAAAAAGTGTATTTGAACTTGAGTGGATGAATAAAAAAGTATTTTATTAAGGATTAAAATTTATACAAGGTATATATAGGGAGAGTGTGACCTAATAGTAGGAATATAAATGTATCCATTTCCGCTTAAAATGTTCATTCAAACTTTACCGATAACATTATTTTGTAGAAAAATCGACTAAATGTTCATTGTTAAAGATTAAAACACTGAATGTATGCTGAAAAATGTGGTGGTGGGGTTAGGGCGCCACCGTAAGTTAGCCTTTGTTGAGAGGCACGACGTTAAAAGGTTGAGAACCGCTGGTGTAAGCTACTTAATTTTTCCATCTACATTTGTCAACAATCCAATGTCAAAGTGGCAGATTTTCTTTTGGATTTGTATGTGACTATTCGCTACTCTTATATTTTTGTCATTTTTTTCGGTCATTCGGGGGGGAACTTTTTACCAAGAGTGCGTTCTATATTCTATTCTACTTTCAAGCAAGGCCGGCCCAAGGGGCGTGCGAATGTAGACGATTGCCTACGGCCCCGCTCTGTAAGAGGCCCCACGCCTGGGCCTGTTTTTGCTGTCATATTACACTGAGCTTGGTAAATGGTTGCGATACATCTCGAAAAAAGCCGAGAAATAAAGCTAATATGTACTAGCCTTGCTAGTAGTAACTTACATAAGACATGATAGTAAAGAGGCCCCCGCCCTTTCGGTTCGCTTGGGGCCTCGCGCGCACCTCGGACCAGCCCCTGTTTTACGGATATCTTTTCACCACTAAAATGTTTACAAATGGCTGTCGATTTTTATGCCGATGTACTTGCTCTGCTCTAACAAAAGAAAAATTTAATTTCTTCGAAGAGTTTTTAAAAAAACCTAGGAAATGAGCGTCCCTCCTGAGAGTAAAAAGTGGGGGGACGTATGAGCTGAAATGGAAAAGTGGATGGACGACGTCCCTCTTCGACTACACCACTGCAGGCAGGGCCGCATTTAGGCCCATGCCGCACACACGCAAAATCAGAGCGTTATTATCGCATGGGCAAATCGGGACTTTGCCCAGGGCCCCCGGCTCGAAAGGGTCCCCAATATCAGTTGTTGTTCTGAAATATTCTTTTTTATATCAAAATTTTATGAAAAATAAAACAATTTCATAGATGGGGGCCCCCAATTCATCAATGCTCGGGGCCCCAGTTGGTCATAATCAGGCTCTGCGCAAAATTAAAATTGACTACCCAGCATGCTCCTTTTACTTTCCTATCTCTATGCATACTGTTAAAACATTGTCAGTTTAAAAAAAAAATTGCTTTAAGAAAATATTGATTTAAATTGGAAGGGCCACAGCTAGGAATTTTTTTTAAATGTTCCTAGGAGGTGGATTTTTTGAACGCATATAATTCATGTTGATTCTACATTTCGGGGCGACATCAATAATCACCCACCTTCTTAAAGTACTATCGGAAATGTCCAGTCTGGACGAAATAAATGTATTTGTGGGTAAATACTTAATAAAATATGGAAGAGGAAAACAAACAAATAACAAAAGGGTGGTCTGCATCAGCTGTACACCGCCTGCGATTTGGAAAAAAAAAAAAAGGAAAAATCGCACTTAAAATTTTTCCGTCTTAGGCTTGGCGACATACAGAGGGCCTATTTAGAAATATGGCCCTGGCCCCTAGCCCCCAATTTTGAGGAGCCTTTAAATATTTACAGAGTGTACATTAAGTTTTAATTTTCGTTTCAATATAGTAAATGAATATTTTTTTTTCTTTCTTTCAGCTGTGAGTTTTCAAATTACAAATAATCAAAATCTCTTTTCTGTTCCCAGTTCCTCAGGAAAAAACATCATAGCAGATTAACTGATTTCTGCAAAAAGAAGTGTTAAGGAGGGTGTTTCCTAGAGTTTGAGTGACTGCGCAATAAGTTGCCAGACCCTCTGAAGATTTTCAGTCTAAAAACGAAACACTGGTTGAGAATTTTCGAATGACAACCCAAACAGAATGGGTCACCAGTAAATGAAGAATTCACTGCTTACATTAATATAATGAAAAAGTATGATTTTTAGTGGTATTTTGTCTTCATTTTTAACAAATCTTATTCCATAATGTTTAAAATGTTTATAGACATTCTCATTTATCTAGTATTTTTCATGTGTATACATTTAATGCCGCCAGACATTTGTACGAGAACACAGGACAAAAGAAAATTAGACTCTCGATTAACCTGTATGGTAGGGACATTCCCGTTCCGTATAACCAAATTTATTAAAATTTTGAGGAAAGTGTTTAAAAAAAAATAGAAAAAATGTCAAACTTTTATACAATAGGGCATTAATAATTTAATTAATACAAAAGAAAGAGAATAAATATGAATTTCAATGTTATTTAGATTTTTATTTTAATTAAAATTTTGTCCGCAACTGTTTCATATTTTGGGGGACAAATTGAAAAAAAAATCCTTAAATTTGGGACAGTCCCCGAAAATTGGCAACGTTTGGTCGGTCACCTTACTTTATGGTGCAATACTTTGGACCTTAAAATGGCATTGTTCCCTGAATACAGTGTAAACAAGCAATGTAATTGCACAGCGGTATTTGTTGTAAAAGCGCATCTCTTTATTTATTGTTATTACTAAAGTGACCATTTATTTTTTCCTTCAAAACGGGACATCTACTACTTTTTTGGCAAGAGTGTATTTATTTTCTTCCTCAAAACGGGACATCTACAGTTTTTAAGGTAATAGTGTAGGGAGACTGAATATACAGGTCAGAGTATCTTTTAGTTGTTAAGAAAACGCGCCAAAAAGCTTGTGTTAATGTTAATATCAAAATAAAATGAAAAAAAAAACTGTTCTAAAACACACATATACTATAAAAAATAGTGCAAGACGTACGTTTCGGGTGGTACAAGGGGTAGGCCCTTCTTCGACTTTAAAAACAACATCCGACACAAGGCAGGATGGTAGGAAAATGAGAAATGTAAACAAAAGGATACGCAGAAAAAAGGACGTTGTCATTCGGAAGGAAAAAAATTCTTACAAAACCTGAGTGAAAAGGGAAAATAAAGAGGAGATCGGGGGAGGGGAAGGAATAAGCAAAAGAGGAATATGACAATAAAAAAAGAAATAAAAATTCAATAAATTGAAATAGTTGGCAAAAAAAAGAGCATTAAAAGAACAAACACAAAAACATTACATCCCCCGGCATTTTCTTTGCGTCTTGAGAAGGGAGGTAGGTATAGGGAGGTCGGGTTTCTTTCTTTTTTTTTTTTTTTTTTTTTTTTTTTTTTTACAGACACTGCCGTTGTATGATTTTAGATTTTTAGCCGCCTTTATTGAAATCGTTACTGTGGTTGCTCTCTTTCTAAAAACGGGACATTGCAGGGGCATTTTCTAAAAACGGGACATTACGGTGGTGCTTGGGGACAACGGGACAAACCACCTAAAAACGGTCCCGTTCAAAACGGGACGTATGGTCACCTTAGTTATTACTGTTCTTACTTAATTCTTTTAAGAATAGAACTTCTTTTCAAACTATTTTAATAGACTAGAGGTCCCTAGTCTGTGGTCTATCTTTCCTATGCGGCAATCAGGCCCCTGTTAGGGATAGGCTCAGGTTGAGATTGAATGACTGTGTGTAGATGTAGATTTTAAAATTTTAAGCTATTAACTGGAGATCAAAATGAGAGAAGGTTCTCAGGAAGGCCCTAGTCCAGGGGCGTAGCCAAGGGGGGGTTAGTGGGGTCATAACCCCACCACGAAGAATTTTTTGCCATACAAAATGTATATTCTTCACTCCCTTAATACACACATGTATGCATATATGTGAGTTGTAGTAGTCGTAACCCCCCCCCCCATGAAAAATTTCTGGCTACGCCACTGCCCTGGCCAATCCTGGGCTGTCTATCAACAGATGAAGTGAAAACACTGGAGTTTAAATCAGGGACGTATCCAGAAAGAAATTTTGGTTGGGGCCCTAATGGTTCAAAAGGCAGAATTTTTCAGACTTACTCATCATCATTTTGTTAACAAAAGTCTAAATTTAGAGGGGTCAGCCCCCCCCCCCCAAAACGGCCTTCGTTTAAATGAACGGACTTTATGTCTCATCCGTTCAGAGGGTTTAAATGCTTGAAACTTATCCATACTTCAAGTACAAGGCAAGGCACTAGGGAAAGTATCATCGTACTCCCTTCCTCTCCCATTTACAACAAGGTGAAACAATATTTCGAGTCAGTGTGTACTTTTGGGGAAGCAAAAAACAAACGTGCGCTCTCTCCCCTTGAAATTTAAAATAATTCAATTTCGCTTTCTACCTCCAGGAAAAATGAAAATTTCCCTTGAAAATGCACCGGGGGCAAATCGATATTCAAATTTGGAGCGACAGACGCCACCTAGGGGGAGCCAGGAATCCTAGCTGGTAAACGCACACAATCCTAGAGAGGGAAGAATATTGCTTGCTTGCTCCTTGCGCCGAGGGAGAGCAGTGCGCGTTTACATGTGCCCAGACGAGTTGATTTATTTTGAAGTTTATTCGAATCCGGTAATGATCATCAATCTAATTTTGGATCGCTGTGTGCGTTTGCCCAGTTTATCCGCCATGTCAGAGAGAGAGGGGCATATTATTATTATTTTTTCTTTCTTTCTCTTCTTTGATACGTTAGAACAGAATTTAAATAGAAATGTATCCGAAATAAATCTACCTTGTTTCAAATCTCGGGGAATGTTTTAACGGATAGATTGTTTCGGAATTGGAAAGTCTGGCACCGAGCCAAAAAATATCAGCGCCACGTGTACACGAGGGAATAAAATCCCAGCAGCATTCTAGTGTATAGCTGATCGTTAAACCGTACGTCCGAAGGTTAGAGAAAAAAGTAAACAAGCAGTCAGCTGCGAAACAATCATGGAAACTAATTTTTGATTTACTTAGCTGTAAATTTTTAGGTGCAAGAAGGATATAGAATAAAATCAGCAATATATACTGCTAAAAAGAGAATCTTAGCCGTGGCGTTGGTTGCGAGGGGTGGGGGAAACACGTGCCCTGGTTTCAAAATCTTATTTAAAGCATTTCTTAAAGCTGTCTTAAAAATTTATGAGGATGATTATCCGGCATGTAGACCCATCATTATTTTTTTTAATAATGAAATGATATTTTGTATGTATATATTTTACACCTCTAAAAAAATTTTACTTCCTTCCTTTTTTGGAGCTGATGGCGAATGCATGATAGACAGTGACGTAGATAAGGGGGGGTCAAAACCCCCCTCGCATGAGGAATTTTTTGAAGTACAAAATGTATATTCTTCACTCTCTTATCACACACCTATACATATATGTGAGTTGCAGTAGTCGTAACCACTCTCATGAAAAATTTCTGGCTACGCCACTGATGATAGAACTTGCAGGAAATATAGAGAATCTACAAATTAGTTTTGCAAAAAGAATCATTTATTGACTGTAATTCACAGAAAAAAAATTAAAAGTACTTCATTGTTATAAGCGAGATAAATAGTTCAAGTTTACCACTATCAAAAATTTTCGATGTGACTTCCTTTCGATACTCTACAAATGTCAGTAGTAGATAAATGAGAGTTCTGCTCATGCGGTACCATGTTAATTCTGCGGTACGCCGCACAAGTGCTTTCCCTATGCTGAGCGGGGAAGGGGGCGTGGTCGGAACGGATGTTGAGAGAGGAAGTTGACCGGATGTTCGAAGGGTTGATAAGAATTTTTTTTCTTCTTTTTTCAAATAAGGGGACTTGGAAAAATTTTCAGATTGTGATATATTCTCTAATAAAAATAAGGGACTTATTTTAAATAAGCTATACTTTATGAATTAAACCTGAAATGAAAAATATTATTATTATAAAAATGAGGACCCACCAGCCACCCGGTAGAATGTCTACCACCTTATTTTGAATGTTGACTTTTCAAATAAAAATTTTTACTATGCTTTTACCCATTATGTTACTCTGCTATTTATGGGGGACGTGCGCAAATCTGCGATGATTTAATATCTGATATGTTTGTTGGTAGGATGTGCTATTTACATTTAGTGGCAACTCTCTCTAACAGGCTAAGACAAGTTACATGATGCAATATCTACAGGGTTGAGAAAGCTTTAAGGTAGAGGACGCTTGGGTGATCACGTGATTTTTTAAAAATTTTTATTATTTTTTTTTTTTAAAAGAAGCAATAGTAAGAAATTTTAGTTAGATAAAGTAGGCAGGTGTGTGTTGCGAGACTCACTTTACACTGTGTGCGCCTATACTTCAGACGTGTGTTATAATTGATTTTTCGCAGAGTTACAAAAATGTCTTTGCATGAATCGATCGAAAATAAATTTAACATTGAATACACTCCCCAGTTTTATACTCAAAGTGATGCTGATGTGTTGCTGCAAGAATTGATGCAATTGCCTTTAGGCGCAAAGCCTCTGAAAAGCAGTGAAAATAAAAGTACTTCGACCCGGAAAGTAATTACTTTTGCAGATGAAGGAATAAATTATAGTTTTTCGGGAGCGAGAGTCTCTGTTTCCTCTTGGATACCCATTTTGCAAATAATACGTGATGATCTACAGAAAGCAACAAATTATGAATTTAATTTGGTACAAGTGAACTTAGGCTCTGAAGAACAACCTAAAATTGAAGACGGTAACTATGAAGATTTTAATCTGGACCTATCATCAGGTGTATGCATTCTAAGTTTTGGATCTAAACGAACTTTGGATTTTAAACCAGCGAACAGTGAAACCACTACCATTAAATTAGAACATGGTTCAATGTGTAAGATATACCCCCCAACCAACAAACTTTTAACGCATGGTATTCCTTCTGAACCTTATGCTGCAGACCCACACATTAACCTAACATTTGCAAAAATGTACATTTATGAACCATCCCCGAGAAGGGCAAAGTTGGACGATTGGATGGACAATCTTTACCATATCTTATATGCTTCTGTAAATGGTACATGGAACTTGGAAAGACTCATCTATTTCACTTCACGATGAAAGAACTGACTTGATGATTCATATTAGAAAATTTATTCAGAATGCTCAATTAGACTATATACCATCAAGTGCAGGAGTCGTGATGAATCCTTCCAAATGGATCGAATTTATTGTAAAACTATTAGATTTTAATATAGGTCATAACAATAGCTCGTTTATTTGTAATAATCAATTATCTGTATTTAATGATGATGGAAAATGCATTTTACAACAAATTTACAAAACCGGTGATTCATTCACGTTAAATCCAATTTCCTTAACACTTTTAAATGACCAAGTATTAAAACTTTGTGAAATAAGAAATGAAATATTGGAATACTTTTAAAAACGCTATATACGACGACCCTACCTCATTTAATTTTAAAATTAAAGCCGCAAAAATGTAACCATGAATTGTCCTTATGATGAGGCTAAACAACAATTAATGAATATAGTACATCAGGAAATTTTTAAAAACATAGGCCGGGTTCAGGACCGTCCTTCACAAAGGATACATGCTTGTTCGAATAGAACACATATTGATGAGCGAGAGGGTCTTATAAGTAGTAAAGCATGGTTTATGGTCGACATACCTTAGATAGCAAGAGATATATGCGAGAAAAAAATGCATATGCATTTATGACGGAGAATTTTTTTCAAACATTTTCTTTGAAGACTATATGAAGTATCTTCAAAATGAGCTATTTAATACATTTTTTCAACCGTTTTCAGATTTTGCTAATTCCAAGGATGGCAAAACATGTGTAATTACGTGATGTTATTGGTGTATAACTAGTATTGCGATTGTAAAAAATATATTAAAACCATTGTGATTATGTAGAAAAGGTATGCTTGCTTCTACAACAGTAAGATTTTTTGTGTATTACACCTTGAAAAGTTATTATTTTCTTAATTGTGCAAATAGTTTGTATAATTTAAAATGTATTTTTGTAAATAAATAAGTTTATATATGCAAAAATTCTGTGTTTTCTTTGTGTGGGCACTAATTACTTGTAAAATAAAAATCTATGAAATAAAAAGTGGTAAAGTTAGTCAAGATTTAAGATTCTCATTTTATACTTATCTTTTATACCCTACAAGGTAAAAAGTTGCAAATTTATGGAAGCATGCACTATGGAAACATTAATCTACTACACAGAAATAAAATGTTCTGATTAAAATTATAAACTTAAGTGTGATAGGTAAACTGGGTTACATGAGAATTAACAAAGTACCAATTTTTATAAAATGAACTTAGCTAAAAAAAGTCAGTTTGCATAATTTTATACTTAATCGATTTTACAGGTTTTTTAAAAATAAAGTTAAGTGAGATAAAATAACTTAGTATTTTTAAATAAAATTTTTTTAGGCGTTCTTTAATGTAAAGATCTTACCACATTTTACTTGAAGTAACAGAATATTTTAAATTAGACACTATGTTTTTAAAACATCAGAGTATTAACTTAGCATATTTTTGTAATTTTTGTTAAGTAATGGGCTTGAATATTGGTATGAGAAATATCAACTAAGTGCACATGTTACAAATTTTAAATAAATATGCTCTTACTTTTTTTATACATGGTACTTGTTCAAACTAAGTATAATGCTGATTTGTACATATTTATGAGTTCTCATAAGTTATGAAATTATTTCTCGAAAGGAACTTAGCTTTTAGAACTTTACAAATTTCGTAGAAGTAGTATGCTTAACATGTTTTTGATAAAATGGATTTAAATTTGGTACAGAAATAATCAGTTATTTTAGCATTTGAGTTATCAAAAATAAAAATCCATTTACGTAGTAAAACTCGCCCTTAAACTTAATATGTATCTGATTGGTATTCTACATAAAATTGAATATATAATTAAAAGTTTATTTAAAAATATCAAAGTTAAGCTACAACGATTAATATATTTTACATAGGTTAGGAAAATAATGAATCATTAAATTAATTTCTGTGAAACAATTAGCAAAGACCATTATACTACATTAAAACAAATTATTTTTGTCAAGTTTTGATGAACAGTGCAGTTAGAAATTATATGCATTGCAGATGAAAGAGTATTTATTTATAAAATGGGTATTTACTACTGAAAAACATGATCTAATTTTAACAAATGCACTGTAATCTTGTATAGGATATCTATTGAACACGTACTAAATACAATATGATTATTCTAATATGAAAAACGGGGTTAAGATTCTTTACTTGCGATGAAAGGCACCCAATTTTTTTTATATACTTAAATTTTACAAACATGTAGACATCCTTTTAATAAATTCATAAACTAAAATTTTTATTTAATAAAGTCATAAACTGAAATTATTTATGAAAACTTGCTAATAAATTAAAATTTTTACTCTAAAAGATAGCTAATCACAACATACATCAGAAAAAAATAAAATTAGTCACAATACCTTTAAAGTGGCGACCAACCCTGTTGTTGCGTGCATATTAAACGCCTCTTTGCTTGGCTAAAGAATTCGTAGGTATCCGTACTGACTGATAGTTTGAAGATTTAAAACACTAGGATAATAAATAACCAAACAACTAAGTAAAAAATAGTCGCAGAATATGAAACAAAAAATTTATTAATATTAAAAAAAAATTAAAAACTAAACATATAACACCGTATATATTGTCTTTGTGCATTATTAAAAAATAAAGTATACTCCACAGTACATTGAACGTTCGTATTAATGTCAATTTGATAGTCTTTTATCTGAGGCATAGGAGTTAGTGCAGTGAATGTTTGCACTTTTTGCACGGCGATTTTGCTAGTAATCACTTTTCGATGATTTATTCCATTATTATATAGTTTAAAAATTAGTTTGAAACCAAATATCGTGCGACCCCCCTTGTTGTAGACACTACACAGTTCATTTTGTAGATCCATTCAGGTTGGCACACTTGCAATTGTCGCACGACATAGAGGGTAGGCCATGCCTTGCCCTCTTACATTAAACCATCTTTGCATACATAACAGATGGAATTCGTGTTGACATCCTGTAGCATAAGTATTTAAGTGGTCTTCATTCAAATCTACAAAGCAGATGGAACAGGCCATTGCACTGTAACTAAAAACTTGCGTATGAAGAGCACAAAACGTTAAACTGAACACACAAGTTAAACTGAAGTTAACACAAGTTAAACTGAAGCTGAGTTGAAGATTATATTATTTTTCTGTGGCAACACTAACAGCCAATTGTAGTATTCTTCTTCATCATCACCAGCGAATAGTATTATTGCATAACAACAACAGCAAATAGCATCCTTGTGATAAGTCTTAGATAACATGCTTTAAATGGGAAGAGTTTAATTACAGGATAAGACAAAATCTTGTGTATTCCACTCCTTTATCACAATAGCAGGGTTTAAGCTGGGTCAGAAAATGCTGTAGCAAAAGTGCTAAAATGTAGCAAAAAGCTGTAGCAAAATGCTAAAGAAAATTAGCGGCTTATAGACAAGTCGCATTTTCGCGACGGACAATATATTTTTTTTTTCTTTTGCATTTTCGTGCAATTTGTCGCATTTTGCGAAAAATGCGACTACAGCTTGATCCCTGCACCATAGACAATTAAAGCATTATACAACATCCTTTAAATGTTAAGAGTTTAATAATTATCAAATACCTGTAGTTAGATGTTGTTCGTGTATAAATCCATAGTTAATTCTTCGTTTTTTATTTTGTAGTTGAATAAATATTCGAACATATGCTTTTTCTTCCTTTTATCATAAAGTTATTGATTGCGGTTGTATATTTCAAATTTTTTACACTAATGAACGAACAAGAGTATAATTTAACTCTTTTAATATGCTTAATTTTTTTACCGCGATAAATAAATGTTATTTTCACGTTAAAGATGAATAGTTTTCTCTTTAGCATTTTATCAGACTCCTGTCTAAGGACCACACTTATAGTTTCATCACTCCGTGGCTTTTTTGTTGAGGAGGCTTCCAGGTGCTCTTTTTCGGCTACACCGATTGACTTTTTCAAGTCTTCTATTGCTATGCCAAAAGTCCAAGAACTGAAATATAAAAAATACTATTAAGCACCACATACACTACGTTTCGTAATGATTGCTCTATTCAAATCAAGTAAGCATTAAATAATCTAAGTATTTATTAGTTTCTACACTACTATATAATCACCCTCACGACTAATTAAAAATACTTAATTAATATTAAAAATATTCTAATATAAGCTTATATATTCTAATATTCTAATATAAGCTTATATTAAAGCTTATATTATAATAAAGCTTATATTTTTGCATCCCACGTGATGCTGAGATTGTACTTATTAGATTTTAATTAAATTAATTACAATTTGTACGTTAATCTCAGCTTCAAGCGTGATAATTCATTAATTAATGCTATGTAGAAGTATTTCCTGATAAAACACATTCAATAAAATTTCTACTATTAATAATAATAATTAAAACAAATTTTATCTAGAAAAAATACTGCATAACACATGTTTCTACATGTTTGAACAATGAATCATCCACACAATTCACTGTGTTTTCAGAGCCTTATTATCGCATGGGCAAATCGGGACTTTGCCCAGGGCCCCCGGCTCGAAAGGGCCCCCAATATCAAATGTTGTTCTGAAATATTCTTTTTTATATGAAAATTTTTATGAAAAATAAAACAAATTTCATAGATAGGGGTCCCCAAATTCATCAATGCCCGGGCCCCTGTTGGTCATAATCAGGCTCTGTGTGTTTTGGATATGGGGCTCTACCATATTTCCCATCAAGCGGCTATAAGCCGACTGGGCGTGTGACGTCAGTGTTTGATTGAAGTAGTGGGCTTACCGGGCTAATCAGGGAGATACTTCCGTACGCAAGCGTGCATCTGTGCAAATCCTTATCTGCTCATTATCAGTGCATTGTGTGCCATCGATATGATGAATCATTGTAATCGATATACAGAATCATTCCGGTAAGTGTTCGCCCGATAAGGGATGATAATCACATGGTTTTAGCAATTTCACCTTCTGCTTTCAAAGAGTGAGGACGTCTTTTAACTTAGTTGGTGCTTGCCTCGGGATAAACTCCAACTGTAGGATACAGCATACCTTTGAATATTCAGGAAGTAGTAAGTAATTATTTTTTATTTAATGTATTGTATAATTAGCTTATTTTAATTGAAAACATGTTTCTGTAAATTTTGTGTAGTATTATTTATGTTGCTTTTATAAAAATAATTTTTAAAATATTATCGATTAGGCTATATTTTTAATTCGTGTGAGTGATACTGTTTGCAGTAATTAAGAAATATAAAGCGCTTCTGTATTTAATTACTAATGTAATTTGATTTGTGCATTAAATATTAAGTATAACATTGCATGTTCGTTAAAATAGATTTTTCCGTGTATATAATTCTTGCTTATATATGTTCGGCAATAATTAGAATTAGTTTTAAGTATCGCGGGGTGTAAAATTAACATAACATACTTTTAATTGTCGGAACACTAATCATTAAATATAAGTATGATTATATAATCGTAGAATATTTTTAATATTCATTAAGTATTTTTAATTAGTCATGAGGGTGATTATATAGTCGTGTAGAAACTAATAAATACTTAGATTATTTAATGCTTACTTGATTTGAATAGAGCAATCATTATGAAACGTAGTGTATGTGGTGCTTAATAGTATTTTTTATATTTCAGTTCTTGGACTTTTGGCATAGCAATGGAAGACTTGAAAAAGTCAATCGGTGTAGCCGAAAAAGAGCACCTGCAAGCCTCCTCAACAAAAAAGCAACGGAGTGATGAAACTATAAGTGTGGTCCTTAGACAGGAGTCTGATAAAATGCTAAAGAGAAAACTATTCATCTTTAACGTGAAAATAACATTTATTTATCGCGGTAAAAAAAATAGGCATATTAAAAGAGTTAAATTATACTCTTGTTCGTTCATTAGTGTAAAAAATTTGAAATATACAACCGCAATCAATAATTTTATGATAAAAGAAGAAAAAGCATATGTTCGAATATTTATTCAACTACAAAATAAAAAACTAAGAATTAACTATGGATTTATTCACGAACAACATCTAACTACAGGTATTTGATAATTATTAAACTCTTAACATTTAAAGGTTGTTGTATAATGCTTTAATTGTCTATGGTGCAGGGATCAAGCTGTAGTCGCATTTTTCGCAAAATGCGACAAATTGCACGAAAATGCAAAAGAAAAAAAAAAAAAAAAATTGTCCGTCGCGAAAATGCGACTTGTTAAGAATGCGAAATTGTTAATAACATTTTTCTTTTTTGTCATTTTTGCTTGTGATGACATTGTGTGTCATAAAAAATTTTTCAATATGTTAATATTTCTAAAATAATAAGTTTTTTTTTTTTTTTTTGCATTTGAAGTGTAAGTAAGATTTAATATTAATTAGTGTTACATTAATCTATAAGCCGCTAGTTTTCTTTAGCATTTTGCTACAGCTTTTTTTCTACATTTTAGCACTTTTGCTACAGCATTTTCTGACCCAGCTTAAACCCTGCTATTGTGATAAAGGAGTGGAATACACAAGATTTTTGTCTTATCCTGTAATTAAACTCTTCCCATTTAAAGCATGTTATCTAAGACTTATCACAAGGATGCTATTTGCTGTTGTTGTTATGCAATAATACTATTCGCTGGTGATGATGAAGAAGAATACTACAATTGGCTGTTAGTGTTGCCACAGAAAAATAATATAATCTTCAACTCAGCTTCAGTTTAACTTGTGTTAACTTCAGTTTAACTTGTGTGTTCAGTTTAACGTTTTGTGCTCTTCATACGCAAGTTTTTAGTTACAGTGCAATGGCCTGTTCTATCTGCTTTGAAGATTTGAATGAAGACCACTTAAATACTTATGCTACAGGATGTCAACACGAATTCCATCTGTTATGTATGCAAAGATGGTTTAATGTAAGAGGGCAAGGCATGGCCTACCCTCTATGTCGTGCGACAATTGCAAGTGTGCCAACCCGAATGGATCTACAAAATGAACTGTGTAGTGTCTACAACAAGGGGGGTCGCACGATATTTGGTTTCAAACTAATTTTTAAACTATATAATAATGGAATGATAATCGCAAAGTGATTAATAGCAAAATCGCCGTGCAAAAAGTGCAAACATTCACTGCACTAACCCCTGTGGCTCAGATAAAAGACTATCAAATTGACATTAATACGGACGTTCAATGTACTGTGGAGTATACTTTATTTATTAATAGTGCACAAAGACAATATATAGTGTTATATGTTTAGTTTTTAATTTTTTTTTAAATATTAAAATAAATTTTTTGTTTCATATTCTGCGGCTATTTTTTACTTAGTGGTTTGGTTATTTATTATCCTAGTGTTTTAAATCTTCAAACTATCAGTCAGTACGAATACCTACGAATTCTTTAGCCAAGCAAAGAGGCGTTTAATATGCACGCAACAACAGGGTTGGTCGCCACTTTAAAGGTATTGTGACTAATTTTTTTTTTTCTGGTGTATGTTGTGATTAGCTATCTTTTAGAGTAAAAATTTTAATTTATTAGCAAGTTTTTATTAATAATTTCAGATTATGACTTTATTAAATAAAAATTTTAGTTTATTATTGTAAATATTGTTTTAAACAATAATTTTAGTTTATGAATTTATTAAAAGGATGTCTACATGTTTGTAAAATTTAAGTATATAAAAAAAATTGGGTACCTTTCATCGCAAGTAAAGAATATTAACCCCGTTTTTCATATTAGAATAATCATATTGTATTTAGTAGATATCCTATACAAAATTACAGTGCATTTGTCAAAATTAGATCATGTTTTTCAGTAGTAAATACCCATTTTATAAATAAATACTCCTTCATCTGCAATGCATATAATTTCTTACTGCATTGTTCGTCAAAACTTGACAAAAATAATTTGTTTTAATACTTTAGTATAATGGTCTTTGCTAATTGTTTCACAGAAATTAATTTAATGATTCATTATTTTCCTAACCTATGTAAAATATATTAATAGTTGTAGCTTAACTTTGATATTTTTAAATAAACTTTTAATTATATATTCAATTTTATGTAAAATACCAATCAGATACAAATTAAGTTTAAGGGCGAGTTTTACTACATAAATGGATTTTTATTTTTGATAACTCAAATGCTAAAATAACTGATTTTTTCTGTACCAAATTTAAATCCATTTTATCAAAAACATGTTAAGTATACTACTTCTACGAAATTTGTAAAGTTCTAATAGCTAAGTTCCTTTCGAGAAATAATTTCATAACTTATGAGAACTCATAAACATATACAAATCAACATTATACTTAGTTTGAACAAGTACCATGTATAAAAGTAAGAGCATATTTATTTGAAATTTGTAACATGTGCACTTAGTTGATATTTCTCATACCAATATTCAAGCCCATTACTTAATAAAAATTACAAAAATATGCTAAGTTAATACTCTGATGTTTTAAAAATATAGTGTCTAATTTAAAATATTCTGTTACTTCAAGTAAAATGTGGTAAGATCTCTTTACGTTAAAGAACGCCTAAAAATTTTTTATTTAAAAATACTAAGTTATTTTATCTCACTTAACTTTATTTTTGAAAAACCTGTAAAATCGATTAAGTTATAAAATTATGGAAACTGACTTTTTCAGTTCGTTTTATAAAAATTGCTAAGTTCGTTTTCTAAAAATTGGTACTTTCTGAATTCTCATGTAACCCAGTTTACCTATCACACTTAAGTTTATAATTTTAATCAGAACATTTTATTTCTGTGTAGTAGATTAATGTTTCCATAGTACATGCTTCCATAAATTTGCAACTTTTTATCTTGTAGTGTATAAAAGATAAGTATAAAACGAGAATCTTAAATCTTGACTAACTTTACCACTTTTTATTTCATAGATTTTTATTTTATAAGTAATTAGTGCCCACACAAAGAAAACACAGAATTTTTGCATAACTTATTTATTTACAAAAATATATTTTAAATTATACAAACTATTTACACAATTAAGAAAATAATAGCTTTTCAAGGTGTAATACACAAAAAATCTTACTGTTGTAGAAGCAAGCATACCTTTTCTACATAATCACAATGGTTTTAATATATTTTTTACAATCGCAATACTAGTTTTACACCAATAACATCACATAATTACACATTTTTTGCCATCCTTGGAATTAGCAAAATCTGAAAACGGTTGAAAAAATGTATTAAATAGCTCATTTTGAAGATACTTCATATAGTCTTCAAAGAAAATGTTTGAAAAAAATTCTCCGTCATAAATGCATATGCATTTTTCTCGCATATCTCTCTTGCTATGTAAGGTATGTCGACCTTAAACCATGCTGTACTACTTATAAGACCCTCTCGCTCATGAACATGTGTTCTATTCGAACAAGCATGTATCCTTTGTGAAGGACGGTCCTGAACCCGGCCTATGTTTTTAAAAATTTCCTGATGTACTATATTCATTAATTGTTGTTTAGCCTCATCATAACTAATGGGGTTCATGGTTACATTTTTGCGGCTTTAATTTTAAAATTAAATGAGGTAGGGTCGTCGTATATAGCGTTTTTAAAATGTATTCCAATATTTCATTTCTTATTTCACAAAGTTTTAATACTTGGTCATTTAAAAGTGTTAAGGAAATTGGATTTAACGTGAATGAATCACCGGTTTTGTAAATTTGTTGTAAAATGCATTTTGCATCATCATTAAATACAGATAATTGATTATTACAAATAAACGAGCTATTGTTATGACCTATATTAAAATCTAATAGTTATACAATAAATTCGATCCATGTGGAAGGATTCATCACGACTCCTGCACTAGATGGTATATAGTCTAATTGGGCATTCTGAATAAATTGTCTAATATGAATCTTCAAGTCAGTTCTTTCATCGTGAAGTGAAATAGGTCTTTCCAAGTGCCATGTACCATTTACAGAAGCATATAAGATATGGTAAAGATTGTCCATCCAATCGTCCAACTTTGCCCTTTTCGGGGAAGGTTCATAAATGTACATTTTTGCAAATGTTAGGTTAATGTGTGGGTCTGCAGCATAAGGTTCAGAAGGAATACCATGCGTTAAAAGTTTGTTGGTTGGGGGGTATATCTTACACATTGAACCATGTTCTAATTTAATGGTAGTGGTTTCACTGTTCGCTGGTTTAAAATCCAAAGTTCGTTTAGATCCAAAACTTAGAATGCATACACCTGATGATAGGTCCAGATTAAAATCTTCATAGTTACCGTCTTCAATTTTAGGTTGTTCTTCTGAGCCTAAGTTCACTTGTACCAAATTAAATTCATAATTTGTTGCTTTCTGTAGATCATCACGCATTTTTTGCAAAATGGGTATCCAAGAGGAAACAGACTCTCGCTCCCGAAAAACTATAATTTATTCCTTCATCTGCAAAAGTAATTACTTTCCGGGTCGAAGTACTTTTATTTTCATTGCTTTTCAGAGGCTTTGCGCCTAAAGGCAATTGCATCAATTCTTGCAGCAACAGATCAGCATCACTTTGAGTATAAAACTCGGGAGTGTATTCAATGTTAAATTTATTTTCGATCGATTCAAGCAAAGACATTTTTGTAACTCTGCGAAAAATCAATTAAAACACACGTCTGAAGTATAGGCGCACACAGTGTAAAGTGAGTCTCGCAACACACACCTGCCTACTTTACTAAAATGTCTTACTATTGCTTCTTTAAAAAAAAAATAAAATAAAAATCACTTGATCACCCAAGCGTCCTCTACCTTAAAACTTTCTCAACCCTGCAGATATTGCATCATGTAACTTGTCTTAGCCTGTTAGAGAGAGTTGCCACTAAATGTAAATAGCACATCCTACCAACAAACATATGAGATTAAATCATCGCAGATTTGCGCACGTCACCCATAAATAGCAGAGTAACGTAATGGGTAAAAGCATAGTAAAAATTTTTATTTGCAAAGTCAGCATTCAAAATAAGGTGGTAGACATTCTACCGGGTGGCTGGTGGGTCCCCATTTTTATAATAATAATATTTTTTATTTCAGGTTTAATTCATAAAGTATAGCTTATTTAAAATATATCAAAGTCCCTTATTTTTATTAGAGAATATATCACAATCTGAAAATTTTTCCAAGTCCCCTTATTTGAAAAAAAAGGAAAAAAATTCTTATCAACCCTTCGAACATCCGGTCAAATTCCTCTCTCATTATCCGTTCCGACCACGCCCCCTTCCCCGCTCAGCATAGGGAAAGCACTTGTGCGGCGTACCGCAGAATTAACATGGTACCGCATGAGCAGAACTCTCATTTATCTACTACTAATGTCCCATTGGAAAATCAGTTCTTTCCATCTATTTCTCAGCATGTTTCCGTCGATCATATTAATTGCAGTGCAGATTCATGATTTTAGTTCAGGAATGGATGCAACGCAAGAAAAGACGGAGTGCACACTTGATCCTATACAACATATATATGGTAAGATGTGGCCAGGCCCGGATTTTGATCCAGCCCTCTCACGAAATGTATCAAAACCCTACATAAACCATTTAAAATCCCATGTAAATCTCAACCATACGTCCCGTAACTTCGCTACAGGCGCGTAGCCAGGAAAATTTTTCGGGGGTGGGGGCTATGAACTTATATGTGTATAAATAGACGGGATTTCATCACTAATCCAAAAATTTCGGGGGGGGGGATATATCCTTATATCCCCCCCCCTGGCTACGCCCCTGCTTCGCTATCATTCTTAAGTTTGGGCCGCAACTTTCCAAAGGTTGCCGATACGTGCTTTACAAAATCCCATACACCGAACTCCAGCGGTGAAAGATTTGGTGATCGTTTTCATTATTTATTGAATATAAATGTGCTGTGATTTATTTAATTTTCAAGTTTTAAACAGTGGAACTTGAAGATTATTATTATTATTATTTATTATTACGCGGAGATTTTTCTTTATATGATTTTTTTTTTAGTTAAATAATTTTTTTTTTTTTCTGATTAGCAGATAAACCATTTTTTGGTAGCTGCGTCACACACAGTGTTTGAAGAACTGCACACATACGCATATTAATATTTTTTATTTATATTCGCTTTATGCATTAACTGTTATGAAAGTAAGTCGCAGGGACAACACGGATTAACTAACATCAGCAGACAATTGTTTCCACAAAGTTATGCTCTAAAACCTAACATCCCCGGGCTGCGCAGCTAGTAATATATATAAAATAATTAACTAATATCATTTATGTTTTGTTACGATATTTGAAAACTTGTCAAAGTGCCATACATGCATGCATGCAAATACGTCATTATAATATTATAGCCTAAAAATATTCACAGACACACAAACAAATAAATAAATCCGTCAATTATTTAGACAGTCTCCTTGGAAGCTAAACTCAAAAAAAAAAAAAAAATCAGTTAATGTATAGTATGCCTTCGCAATTACCTTACAGTATGAATAATTCTATTTTCATAATGATTGCATTCAAATTACCTTTTAAGAGTTATCAGCTGAAAGACACTGTATGTCAGTTGTAAAATTGATGTCTTAAATAAACAAAAAATAGGCATGAACCACATAATTTTCGTTGGAAAATTATCCTCTGAGAACACATGCTAAATATTGTATTAGGCGAAGCTACTCATTTCTTAACTGTTCTTTAATCTTTAAAAGTTTCATGTTGTAAACGCGGCTGTTTTTTTCTGCATCATCAGCATTTGAATAATTATGTAGTACCGTCAACGTATCATTTACTTTAACTATCACTTTGCTGTCTTGATTGATTTGCTTCAATGGTTCTTTGACAACCCCGGTTGTTTTGTTTTGTTTTCAAAGAAACCTGAATAATTGGCATTCTCAGTCGGGGGTAAATTCAATTGATAATAATTTTATTCTGAGAATAAATGGACTTACTACTTTTAGTTTGTTGTATTATTTGTAGTTTGTTGCTATGGAAGATCAATAAAAAATAGAACTTCTTTTGGGGATAATTTTAGGAGAGTTATGTTTTTATTTAATCTTTAACCGTTTAACGCTCAGTGATCCCGCTCTGGGATCACCCAACTCTGACGTTTTGACTGTTGCCAGTCACGAAGAATAGATTTGATTTCTATAGAAATAGTTGCGGGTGATATAGCTCCACGAGAATTCTTTACTTTTTAGCACGTCATTTCCCGTAAAAAAATGGTCACGATTACTTTTAACAGCACTGACATCTGCTGAAAAATGGAAGAACGTGAGAAATGCTGGATAGATTGCCCAATGCTGAAAAAAGGGCAGCCGTTGCCATCGCTCGACTTAACTGCGCACAGCCAGCTGCGTCAAAAAGGGGTCTCTAGATCTGTGGCACGCGATGAACGTTTCGATCGTCCGCCATCTTGCTGGTAGTTAAGTCGAGCGATGGCAACGGCTGCCCTTTTTTCAGCATTGGGAAAGGGTTGCGCCTCAAAGGGTTAAGGGAAGGTGGGGGAGGGAAACATAAAATTGGGTTTGGCTGTTCGAATGTATGCAATTTTTTTTTGTTTGTTTTGTTTTAATATACAGATTTAGAAAAGAAAGTTTTGATACAAATAAAGCTGTATTCAGTTGTAGGGGGAAATTGGGCAAAACCAGGCTTCAAAATTGTTTTATATCACCCTAAGCAGCTACATGAATACTTTTTTTTTCATTTTTTATTTGAATGCTTAAACGAACGCTTTTTTCCATTTTCAACAGTACTTAAAACGAAACAAAAATGTTCCTGTTTCTCTACTTAATCATTTACGTAGGGCATTAAATTAGTACATCAGACCCCCCCTACTACACTGAGGAATATAACGCGGGTTTAAAAATAACGGAAAAATTTGTAATTTTAATTTCTAGCTCATACTCACCCTCTCTCTCTCTCTCTCTAAATTATTTCATCAACTTTGAATACGCGTTTTAAGATCAGAAATCTAAAATAAAATTTTGTCAATACTCTTCAGCCTTGCTACAGACTTGTGCCTTTGCAACATAGAGACATTATTTCCAACTTTTCAGTGGCTTTAAATATACTTCGTTACAGTGGCGCACCCAGGATTTTAGTTTAGGGGGGGCTGAGCTGAAAATACTGCTGAACTCGGTTATAGTGAGATAGATAATAGTTACAACCCTCTTATAACGTCAAAATATTCTGTACCACTTGATTTGCCCATACAACACAAGCCCACAAGCAAAAACTCATTATAGAGTCATAAATAATTATCTGATCTTTTCAGTGATATTGTAACTGACTTTAACAATGTTTCATAAACTCTCTGTAAGTATTTATTTAAAAACTGGCATCTTTTTAGGTAAAAAATACTTTAGAAATAATTTGAAGACAATAAATAATAATAATAGTAATAATTCATTAGTGACAATTTTCATTTTTTTTAAGTTTTTCACTTCAAACTTTCCACCTTTAGGGAGGCTTGAGCCCCCATAGCCCCCCCCCCGTGGGTGCGCCTATGCTTCGTTATATAAGACACAGACTATCCGGTTTTCTCGACTGTCCAAGTCCGGCTTTATCCACTTTTATCCAATAACAGCAGTTAATAGAAAAGAAGGCTTGGTATCTTTCAAACGTAATGAAAAACCTTATTTAATTATTGAAAAGAATAGCTAAAAGAGATGTTATCAGACGTTGAACTTTAAAAAATATATCTATGCAATTAAAAACTGCAGAGTAAAACATATGCATTAAAAATTCGAACTTCTTTTTATCGAATATTTCAAAACATCGGCGTCGACAAGTAAAAGTAGCCTTATACACTCTTTCGCATTCGACTCTAACCCCAGAATTAAACTTAAATCAGTGTTACTCGGTACCTAATCGTTCGACTCATAGACTACACATTAAAAGCAATCATATTTTTATATTTCCTTTATGTGTTTTAAACAAATTAGCATAACTTAAAAAAACGTATAATATTTCAATTAAAAAATAGAAACGTGGCAAAAACTATCGCTTGCATCCTTAGCAGATGTTAAAAATGTGCTCTCCACAAATAGCTTTGTTGCAGTCGTTGCATACATATTTTGTCATTCTGCGGTTCTTAAATAGAAAGTACAAATTTTGCGTTTGTTCGCCGCACTTTTAGTCCTGTCTTTTTCAAGGTTCAAAATATCTTCAATAGGGTCAGGTGGGGAGCAATGTTTGGAAAGTCATATATTTTTGTTTTAAAAGGTCCTGAAACCAAGCTGTTAAATTTATGTTAGTTAAACTGTTGATGTATGTTACAAACATTTGACTTATATACATTGAAAATATAGCATTATATTTTAATGTTACTAAAATGCTTTTCTACGGTGTCACTTTTAATTAGGCAAGTATTGATACTCCCATTAGAGATGGACGCGAGACGAAAATTTGGCGTCTCGCGTCTCGCAAAACAGCCGAAAAGCTTGTCTCGTCTCGCAAAAATCCCTATATCATAATGTTAAAAATGTTTGTCTCGTCTCGCAAAAAAGCTGTAAATCTCTGTCTCGTCTCGCAAAAAATCGTCTCGCGTCCATCCCTAACTCCCATTTTCCCCCAACATGGGGGAAAATGCGGGTAGTACAAAAGTAATCATATATTTTATTTTTTAATATTTTAATGCTATGAATGAAATAAAAAGCGCTTAATTGAATATATTCTTAAATATACTGAAAGAAAAAAAAATGCACAGCAAATATTATTTCCCAAAATATTTAGTCGAACAAATAATGTTCATAATTAGCAAATTCAGGTTTATTCAGTATGCGTTAAATTTTATATCGTTCCACAAAATCAATTTCTGACAGTAAACTTAAATTAAAACGCCAATTTTTTATTATAACTATTGTTGCAGCAATATTTATACTAAAACAGAAATCGAAATGAAAGTATCATATAGAACTTCGATTTCCTCATTTTACCCGACCTCAGAAAAAAAAAAAAATTAAAATTTTTTTCTTCTTTTTTTTTACACATATATTCCAGTGCTCTTGAAGTCTCTCTACTAATATGCATCAAAATATAAATGCTTTATCTAATTATAAGGTTATCTACCAGAACGTTTTGCAGTATCACTTGTTAACAGGTAATGTGTTTGGAGTAAATACAAAAAGTTTTGCACACATTAATTTTTTTGAAATATCCTAAAATTTTATTAGAAATACTTGTTACGTTCTTAAAATATATCTCCATAGAAAAAAATAATGAAACCTCCAAATTTTTATGGTGAAAAAACTTGTTCAATATACCCTCATTTTCCCACACCTGACCCTATTTACTATTTGATGGAACGTCTAAAAGTTATCGCATTATAACGTGCAAACAAACGTAACGTAATTGCAACACAAACAAACGTAACGCAAGTGTACATCGTGTTTATCAACTTCGAATAACTCATTTTACTAGTGATGAAGGTACTTGTGAGTTCAGTGGCGGATCCAGAATTTTTTTTTTTGGGAGGGGCTAAATTTTCAAAAAAGCTTATCTCACCCAATTAAAATGTAATATAAATCAAAATTTTAGTCTAAACTAATGTGCATGCTTTTGGGAGGGGCTACGCTTTAAAATTTGATCATTTTAGCTATTTAAAGTGTATAATAAAGCAGAATGTTAATCTTTAGCAATCTCTTTTGGGGGGGGGCTGAAGCCTCTTAGCCCCTCCCCTGGATCCGCTGCTGTGTGAGTTAGGTGGTGTGGCCGCAACGGAAAAATCTCAAATTAGCGTAACTGGCAGGGGTTGCTAGTGTATTAGACGAATGTTTAGTCAGCTAGGGATAATATGAATGCTGTCTGCAATTAGTTCCATGCACTTTTTGACCGACTGCAGCAGCCATTTAGTCATAACTGCTGATTTCCGGTTTTATCCGTCTACCCGGATCTGACCGACTTTACACTGTATACTTAAATGGTTTGCATGTGAATTTCGGAAAAAGACGTACCGCAATTTTGTAAATCATGATCATCAACACATCAAACCACATACTTTTTTCCTTTTTTAATAAGCAATACAGTGACACGGGAACTTTTTAAATTCTTGCTTTCTCTTCTCAAAAGAAAGTGAGAAAAAAAAAAAAAAGAAAGAAAAGAAAAGAAACTTGCATGAAGAGTGCTGTTTAAAAGTTATACTTCAGCGTTCAGAAAGTATTATTCAGTTGAGATGGGTTTTTCGGATTATTGATTAATGAATGACATCAGCGGTTCCCAAACTTTTAACGTCGCCCCCCCCTCCAACAAAGGCTAACTTATGGTGGTGCTTCCTCCCTCACATTTTTTAGCACAGTTTTTATTCTTCAACAATGAATATGGAGCAGCTTTTTTTACAAAATAAAGTTATAAGTAAAGTTTGAATAAACATTTTAAGCGGAAAAAGATATGTTTTGGAGTAAAAATAAGAATAAATGAGATGATTTTTAAAAATATGCTTCATCATTTGCTTTATGCCTGTTTTCCTCGCCTCCCCTCCCCCTTCTTTCGTACCGGTTAGGAAACGCTGAATTACATATAATAAAATAAACGTAAATTGTATATGATTTTTTTTTCGTAATCTACTTTTATTTTCATTTTACCTTGAAATATGTATTTGTGAAAAGAGAGGGGAGTCCAATTATAAGTTTTTGAAATTTGCCATTGTGAAACATAATACATGATTTAACCCTATACGTGTCAAGATTTTTTTTTTTTTTGAAATGTTGATTAATTATAGTTTAATTATATGCGATCTTAGGTGTTAATTAGTGAGGGAAAAAGTAATGAAAAAACATCGATTTGTTAAATTAAGTTTTGTTGAGCGTTTCAAATAAGACAAACTCTCAGACTTAAACAATTGTAGATTTTTGTATAAAGTGCAGGGTATAAAATCATACACTGTGCCAATAATAGGGTTAAGCGTTTTGTGAAAGACAAAACCATTACTAGGCTGTGGTAAAAATTTATATTGCCGATAAATAGTTGAACGCAGCTGAATGACTACCATGCGCATCTTAACTAACTTTCTTTAACAGTGGCATCGTCTAAATCCGTCTAGTTGTACACTTTTGACCTAATCTCTCTTACCCAAATTTTTAGAGCTAATTTGTTCGAACGTTGGTCAAGAAAATGGGCAGATCTTGAAAATCATTGAATTTTCCAGCTGCCATTTTAAAGCCTCAAATGCGTTCCAAACTTGTTCGCAGATTTCACTGCAGACTCCCTTGCACGCCTGTAAATGTCATTTCCTTGTTAGGCACGCCGAGATTTGGAAGAGCGTGCTCGTTTCTACGTCAGCGAGATTATGTAGAACGTCTGAGAAGGAGAGTGCGTGAGTGTGTGTGAAGTGTTTTTGTAGCGCTAGATGTACTGATAAGGTATTATTTTAAAGTTTTTATATAATGAAAGTGTGCAGTGTGCGATCTAGCAGTCACACGAGTATTTAAAATGTAAATAATTTTTGTTCTTGTTGTTTCCAGCTAATTAATTTTTTTTATATTTTTCTTTCAGATTGTCAAAGTTCATTTCTTAAGATACATATGGAGAAATTCACAAAACATTGTGCAACGAGCGGGAATAATCGAATAAAGTTATTTAAGTGATGTACCATTCTAAGTTAAATAAAATTAATTTCTAAGAAATGCCTTTGTTTATTTGTTTGTTGAATAGAATTAGAATAACGGAAAATTTATGCCAAATTAGTTTATTTTCGGTGAGTTTTGAGTCTTATTAGTTTCGTCCTGCATGCCAAAGTATATACGTATATTTTATATACGTACTTCCTTCCTTTTTTCTGTCTTTTATTCAGGGTATAGAACATTTCATCATTTACAGGGAAAAAGTTATTTAGCCCCAGATATTATTAAAATTAATTTTTTGGATATCTCGCAATTCAATGCTTTAAGTTTAAAGGTATAAGTAGTTTTAAAAAGTGGTAATATTTACATAAAATTATGTGCGCCTTTTAAGACGTTACTATTTGCCAATTTCCATAGATATTTTACAATGGAATGAAAAATAAATATCGCTTACCACGAAAAATTATGATAACAACTTTTTTGGGGGGCACATTTCCCCTTTTATGATTAACGTGATCTATCCAAACAAAAGGCAGCGTTCAGGGGCGTAGCCAAGGGGGGTTAGGGTGGTCATGACCCCCCCCCCATGAGAAATTTTTTGCCCTACAAAATGTATATTCTTCATTATATTATCACACACACACACACACACATATACATATATATGAGTTGTAGTAGTCGTAACCCCCCCACCTATGGAAAATTTCTGGCTACGCCCCTGGTGGCGTTCAAAGGTGTGTTTTTTTCTGTAGACGAAAAAGCTACAAAACCTTTTTAAGCACGGTTTTCTGCAAAATGATCCCTATTTTCCGAGGGAGGTTTAAAGCTATTGGAATCCTAAATCAGACCAATAGAAAGAAAGTTAAGGCCCAAAACGTTCTTTTCACATTCACGCTGGGATTTTTCTCTCGTCGCGAAGAGCGATAATGCTGTTCTCCTTTACAACCATGTCCCTGGGGAAAAAGAAAGAAGTTTGTATCTTTGCGCAATCATCACATTCGAATGAATGGCATATTTTCTAGATTTCGTTCTAGCTAGCTACATTCCTAATATCTACGAATTCAAAAATTGGTGAACTTTACGGCAAATGCAGACATATTGTACACATATATTTTTTTTTCTTTCTAGTGGAAGACCCGACAGTTTATTTGGAGTGGACTGTTTTAACCCTTTGAGGCGCAGACCCTTTCCCAATGCTGAAAAAAGGGCAGCCGTTGCCATCGCTCGACTTAACTACCAGCAAGATGGCGGACGATCGAAACGTTCATCGCATGCCACAGATCTAGAGACCCTTTTTTGACGCAGCTGGCTGTGCGCCATCTTGCTGGTAGTTAAGTCGAGCGATGGCAACGGCTGCCCTTTTTTCAGCATTGGGCAATCTGTCCAGCTGTTCTCAGCGTTCTCCATTTTCAGCAGATGCAGTCTGTTAAAAAGAATCGTGAACAATTTTTTTACGGAAATGAACGTGCTAAAAAGTAAGGATCTGGTTGAGCTATGTCACCCACACTATTTTATAGAATCCAATCTTTCTTCGTGACAGGCAACAGTCAAAACGTCAGAGTTTGGTGATCCCAGAGCGGGATCACTGCGCTTTAAAGGGTTAACAACGCAATTACGAAAGTGGTCATTTTGATCATTACGTAACTCAAACAGACTTACAACATTTTTACGAATTATTTCAATCGTTCTTGACTTTTTATAACTACGCGTTAAGTATACATAAAAACGTTTCATGCATTTAAAATAATTAATTTAGCGGTTAATACTTACATCATATCTGCCAACTCTTCTGGTTTTCACAGAAGACTTCTGTTTTTTTAAGCTATCTTCTGGCCTTCTGCCAGAAGATGAAATCTTCTGTCTTTTTTTAAATTTTTAGTTGATATATTAAATTGTATTACAAACTGTGCGAAAAAATTGTAAATTAATAATTCACTTTCAAAATAATTTATTAAGGTAATCATTTCAACAGCTAACAGCACAATGCTGTAGTATGAGTGAGGTCAAAGCATTTGTAAGAAAATCTTTCATTGATAGTTAACAGAACTTCATTTCGTTCTTCCCTCAGTGATTCATCATTAGAAAATTTGTTAGTATTGAAAACTAAAGCTTGAAAATAATTTTTCTGATGAACTATTAGTAAAAGCTAAAAAACCTACTTTGAATGAGATAAAATGAAATCTTCTGTCTTTTTTAAATTTTTAGTTGATATATTAAATTGTATTACAAACTGTGCGAAAAAATTGTAAATTAATAATTCACTTTCAAAATAATTTATTAAGGTAATCATTTCAACAGCTAACAGCACAATGCTGTAGTATGAGTGAGGTCAAAGCATTTGTAAGAAAATCTTTCATTGATAGTTAACAGAACTTCATTTCGTTCTTCCCTCAGTGATTCATCATTAGAAAATTTGTTAGTATTGAAAACTAAAGCTTGAAAATAATTTTTCTGATGAACTATTAGTAAAAGCTAAAAAAGCTACTTTGAATGAGATAAAATGAAATCTTCTGTCTTTTTTAAATTTTTAGTTGATATATTAAATTGTATTACAAACTGTGCGAAAAAATTGTAAATTAATAATTCACTTTCAAAATAATTTATTAAGGTAATCATTTCAACAGCTAACAGCACAATGCTGTAGTATGAGTGAGGTCAAAGCATTTGTAAGAAAATCTTTCATTGATAGTTAACAGAACTTCATTTCGTTTTTCCCTCAGTGATTCATCATTAGAAAATTTGTTAGTATTGAAAATTAAAGCTTGAAAATAATTTTTCTGATGAACTATTAGTAAAAGCTAAAAAACCTACTTTGAATGAGATAAAATGAAATCTTCTGTCTTTTTTAAATTTTTAGTTGATATATTAAATTGTATTACAAACTGTGCGAAAAAATTGTAAATTAATAATTCACTTTCAAAATAATTTATTAAGGTAATCATTTCAACAGCTAACAGCACAATGCTGTAGTATGAGTGAGGTCAAAGCATTTGTAAGAAAATCTTTCATTGATAGTTAACAGAACTTCATTTCGTTCTTCCCTCAGTGATTCATCATTAGAAAATTT
Source organism: Cheiracanthium punctorium (assembly GCA_038373885.1). NCBI lineage: Eukaryota > Metazoa > Arthropoda > Arachnida > Araneae > Cheiracanthiidae > Cheiracanthium > Cheiracanthium punctorium. The sequence goes on from JAWZYV010018190.1 coordinate 68,768, forward strand.
GTTAGTATTGAAAACTAAAGCTTGAAAATAATTTTTCTGATGAACTATTAGTAAAAGCTAAAAAAGCTACTTTGAATGAGATAAAATGAAATCTTCTGTCTTTTTTAAATTTTTAGTTGATATATTAAATTGTATTACAAACTGTGCGAAAAAATTGTAAATTAATAATTCACTTTCAAAATAATTTATTAAGGTAATCATTTCAACAGCTAACAGCACAATGCTGTAGTATGAGTGAGGTCAAAGCATTTGTAAGAAAATCTTTCATTGATAGTTAACAGAACTTCATTTCGTTTTTCCCTCAGTGATTCATCATTAGAAAATTTGTTAGTATTGAAAATTAAAGCTTGAAAATAATTTTTCTGATGAACTATTAGTAAAAGCTAAAAAACCTACTTTGAATGAGATAAAATGAAATCTTCTGTCTTTTTTAAATTTTTAGTTGATATATTAAATTGTATTACAAACTGTGCGAAAAAATTGTAAATTAATAATTCACTTTCAAAATAATTTTATTAAGGTAATCATTTCAACAGCTAACAGCACAATGCTGTAGTATGAGTGAGGTCAAAGCATTTGTAAGAAAATCTTTCATTGATAGTTAACAGAACTTCATTTCGTTCTTCCCTCAGTGATTCATCATTAGAAAATTTGTTAGTATTGAAAACTAAAGCTTGAAAATAATTTTTCTGATGAACTATTAGTAAAAGCTAAAAAACCTACTTTGAATGAGATAAAATGAAATCTTCTGTCTTTTTTAAATTTTTAGTTGATATATTAAATTGTATTACAAACTGTGCGAAAAAATTGTAAATTAATAATTCACTTTCAAAATAATTTATTAAGGTAATCATTTCAACAGCTAACAGCACAATGCTGTAGTATGAGTGAGGTCAAAGCATTTGTAAGAAAATCTTTCATTGATAGTTAACAGAACTTCATTTCGTTTTTCCCTCAGTGATTCATCATTAGAAAATTTGTTAGTATTGAAAATTAAAGCTTGAAAATAATTTTTCTGATGAACTATTAGTAAAAGCTAAAAAACCTACTTTGAATGAGATAAAATGAAATCTTCTGTCTTTTTTAAATTTTTAGTTGATATATTAAATTGTATTACAAACTGTGCGAAAAAATTGTAAATTAATAATTCACTTTCAAAATAATTTATTAAGGTAATCATTTCAACAGCTAACAGCACAATGCTGTAGTATGAGTGAGGTCAAAGCATTTGTAAGAAAATCTTTCATTGATAGTTAACAGAACTTCATTTCGTTTTTCCCTCAGTGATTCATCATTAGAAAATTTGTTAGTATTGAAAATTAAAGCTTGAAAATAATTTTTCTGATGAACTATTAGTAAAAGCTAAAAAACCTACTTTGAATGAGATAAAATGAAATCTTCTGTCTTTTTTAAATTTTTAGTTGATATATTAAATTGTATTACAAACTGTGCGAAAAAATTGTAAATTAATAATTCACTTTCAAAATAATTTATTAAGGTAATCATTTCAACAGCTAACAGCACAATGCTGTAGTATGAGTGAGGTCAAAGCATTTGTAAGAAAATCTTTCATTGATAGTTAACAGAACTTCATTTCGTTCTTCCCTCAGTGATTCATCATTAGAAAATTTGTTAGTATTGAAAACTAAAGCTTGAAAATAATTTTTCTGATGAACTATTAGTAAAAGCTAAAAAAGCTACTTTGAATGAGATAAAATGAAATCTTCTGTCTTTTTTAAATTTTTAGTTGATATATTAAATTGTATTACAAACTGTGCGAAAAAATTGTAAATTAATAATTCACTTTCAAAATAATTTATTAAGGTAATCATTTCAACAGCTAACAGCACAATGCTGTAGTATGAGTGAGGTCAAAGCATTTGTAAGAAAATCTTTCATTGATAGTTAACAGAACTTCATTTCGTTTTTCCCTCAGTGATTCATCATTAGAAAATTTGTTAGTATTGAAAATTAAAGCTTGAAAATAATTTTTCTGATGAACTATTAGTAAAAGCTAAAAAACCTACTTTGAATGAGATAAAATGAAATCTTCTGTCTTTTTTAAATTTTTAGTTGATATATTAAATTGTATTACAAACTGTGCGAAAAAATTGTAAATTAATAATTCACTTTCAAAATAATTTATTAAGGTAATCATTTCAACAGCTAACAGCACAATGCTGTAGTATGAGTGAGGTCAAAGCATTTGTAAGAAAATCTTTCATTGATAGTTAACAGAACTTCATTTCGTTCTTCCCTCAGTGATTCATCATTAGAAAATTTGTTAGTATTGAAAATTAAAGCTTGAAAATAATTTTTCTGATGAACTATTAGTAAAAGCTAAAAAAGCTACTTTGAATGAGATAAAATGAAATCTTCTGTCTTTTTTAAATTTTTAGTTGATATATTAAATTGTATTACAAACTGTGCGAAAAAATTGTAAATTAATAATTCACTTTCAAAATAATTTATTAAGGTAATCATTTCAACAGCTAACAGCACAATGCTGTAGTATGAGTGAGGTCAAAGCATTTGTAAGCAAATCTTTCATTGATAGTTAACAGAACTTCATTTCGTTCTTCCCTCAGTGATTCATCATTAGAAAATTTGTTAGTATTGAAAACTAAAGCTTGAAAATAATTTTTCTGATGAACTATTAGTAAAAGCTAAAAAAGCTACTTTGAATGAGATAAAAAAAATCTTATGTTTATTTTTCAACATACTTTGGTTAAAAATAAAGTCAAATTTACATTTATTTGTTTTTTATTTTTGTGAAAATACTCCATCTTTTTTCATTTTATATAAAAAAATTCAGGTAAGCTCTTTTCTATTGCTATTTAATTTTGTTTTTATTTCTATACAATACTAATATAAAAAAAAATAATAAGAAATGATGATATACACTGGGGGAAACAGTCTTCTGTTCTTAAGAAAAATTTTTTAATTTTATTTTTATCTTCTGAATTTTTTGTGAAATATTCTGTTTTTTCAACCCGAGTCTTCCTGTTCTTGGCTTAAGGAGGTTGGCAGGTATGTTACATTTGTGCGGCTAACGATCATTCTGACCATTCACAAGAAGCAGCGCTTTTATCGATATACAAGGTGTTCCAAGGTTTTGTACGGGGGGTCGTATGCAAATTTAAAAACTGTAACTTTGAAAATTAACGAGAGGAATTTCTCTTTCCCGGCCTATTTTTGAAAAAAAAAATTTTTTTTTCAATTTACATTACTTATCTCTAATAGATAAAGAATTAAAGCGTGTTACCACCTTTTTGGGACACCCTGTAATATTGGTTGTTTTTACTTATAAGTTATAAATATTTTTCATAGTAGGTGACGTTACTTTTTTTTAATTTTTAAGATTAGCAATTTTGCGGAAAATTATGTACAGCATGATTAACACAAGAATTACGGTGTTTTCCTCATATCTTCAATTTCGATGAGCGGTCAAAAAATTGCTCATTTTAAAGGATGAAAATGACTAAATTTTTTTTTGTCATTTAGTTCTTTTTTTTTTTTTTTTTTTTTTTCAAAAGCGATCGCCATCACAGGAATTTTTTACAGCTTTAAAAAACTAAACAATCGAAAGAAATTAATAATGCTTCTTCGAGAAATACAATATGCGCTAATACTAACAGGAAAGCTGTAGGTCTCATTCAACTTTCAGAAAAAAATCATAAGCAGGAAAATCCACTTCAAAAACGGACCGAAGAGTTATCTGTTCAGGGAAATATTGCAAAATCCCGTATGTCCCGTATGTTCAACTTTTTTTTTTCTTTTTTCCCTAGAGTGTTTCGTAACTCCCACAGGTTCATCGTTTGTAACCATTCAAAATACATTTTGTAAAGAGGCATTCTAGATTTTTTTCGAGTCTTCAATTCTTTAAAAAATAGTTCAAAAGTTGCATGATTTTTAAGAATAGCCTTAAATGATTTTTGTTTGAAATCCTACTATGTAGTTACGCTGATCCCTGACTCACTCTCTAATAATTCCGGGTTCCACTTCAAGATCAAAAATTTTACCGCCATTACTCCAAGAAGATTAAAAAAAAATCAAAAAGATTAAAAAGCAGAAAAAGCGTAATAACATCTACACCGTTTGTACGATCCGCTTGAAATTTTTCACAGATATGTATAAAATCATAAAAAACAATCGATGCTACTTTAAAAATCTGTAAACACACCCGTTCCCTCATTTTTAAGCGATATTTTGCTCTTTTCAGCTCCATTTTATCTCGGAGAGTAAAAAAAGTGAATCATTTGCATGTCAAAATTAGGCTCTGCAAGTGACAATGACGTTTTGAAGAGAAAATTGCGATTTCAGTTCGTTTTAAACAGTTTTTCCAGATAACATAGTTTAATTTTTTTTTATTAGGCATACCGTCGGCATGAAGCATCGATATAGGGTCTATTTACATAAAACGAAATCGTTCGAATGCGAAAAGTTTCCGCGCGTTTCCAGAGGAGCATTCAATTTGATTGGGATATAAAAATTGAATATGAAGTTATTTATTTTAGGTGGACGAAGATGAAATATATTGAGAGTAGGCATATTTTAGTCAAGTGCTTTTCTAGCACCCGTTGTAATTGCCTCCACAGCGGGCTTTGACTTCAAATGTGAATATATAACACACACTCATTAAACACCCACTCTTTAAACTACAATTCAAAACACACTCATTATGACTTACAATTTTTAGAAATCCGAAAATTCCGTCATTTACATCTTTCAAAACGAACGGTATTTTTGACTGTTCTCTGTAATTCGCTGTTCCCCACAATTTTCACGGCTTCATTCTCATTTTAGAGGTCCAAGGGTTTGGCTACACACATAAACGTAAAGTTTTCAAAATTATTGGGGGGGGGCGGGCCCCACAATCACATATATTCACGTCAGTGGCGTATATACATATATGTGAGTTGCAAAAGTCATAACCCCCCCCCCCTCCATGAAATATTTCTGTCTACGCCACTGATTCACGTACATATAACTTACTCATAGTTGCCAACTACTACGGAATACAATTAACCACTTTTTCTACATAATTTTTCTATTTAAAATATAGCAAAATTTTTGTGATGCTCGCACGAGCTGGTTACTATTTTGAAGAAAATAATTAAAAAATAGACTGTTTACAAAAAGTGGTTAGTTATATTCCGTAGTACATGGCAGCTATGACTTACTATATAGAAGTGTAAATTATTGGAGGCGCTCGATCTCTATGGGTCCATAGAATTCTACACAAATGTAAGGTAAGTATCCATGTTAGTATCTTCCTACCATGTTATAAGTTGAAAATAGAAGCAAAGTAAAAAATCCAAAGGAGGAAAAAAAAACATTTTCGATGAGAGTGCATTTTAGACACATCTGAACTTTTCTTCATTTCATACTTTACATTGCATAATCTGATTTTAATGAACCAAAGCCTGGCGAGGGCAGCTTATAAAAGCATTTTGTGTTACAGGGCGTCACAATGAATAGTAAATCATGATTGAAATCAAAAGAAGAAAATTTTTAAAAGTACATGTAAAGTTTTTTTTTTTAAACATTTGTAAATGGCGGGAATATTTTTTTATGTTAGTATAAATTAGTTTTCTGTATTTAGTGATAAATTATTGGGTGGGCTCAGCCCCTATTCACAATCTATTGGGGGGGCTCGAGCCCCACGGGCCCATATAACTCTACGCCTATGGCTACACACCTTTTCTTACTTATGAAGCAATCCACCTAGAAGACTACCCGGCCACACCAATTTAACGTGCACATTCGCCTCGTAAAGACTTGGATTAGCGATCATCGATCCAGTATTCGTCTGCCTACCAACCAATTCCGTACAGGGTAGTAGGGTTGCACAGCGTCTATGACGTATTCGGAGGGGGGCGATAAACAGAGCCGGCCTAAAGCGTGTGCGGTCACACACATGCGATTTAGAGAGGGCCGCCGCAATTTGAAAAACTGTAAAATATAATGTGATCTTACATTTTTGTGTGATTTTGTATGCAGACATTAGAATATGTTGATAACTTTTGCTCTACAAATAAAATGTTGTAAGGAGTTTTCTCCTTGCACTCAAATTCAGTACATTACGCCTATCGAAATAGTTACACACATTTTCATTGAAAGGGGTCCCCAAAATCATACTTGCACATGTATCCTTTTGCTCATAAGGCCGGTACTGGCGATAAATCAGTTTCTTGGATTATTATTTCATCGGGTGGAAATTGTGCATTTTTAGAACAGCTTTTTAAAAAATTCAGTTGCGCTAGAGACTCGAAAAATTTTAGAATGTCTCTTTGCAAGTTGCACTGTGAACTATTTCAAATAATGTTAAACATATGGAATTTTGCAATAGTTCCACAAACAGATAACTCTTAGTCCCATTTCTGAAGACCATTTTCGAGCTTATGAATTTTTTCTGAAAGTTACATACAGCTGTGCAGTGGGCGAGGAGCATCATTAATATTTTTGAATGTTTAACATCATTGGTTTGTTTTTAAGGTTGTTCAAAGTCCTGAGACTAAGAACGCTTTTGAAAAGAAACAACCTTAAGGGCACCTAAGTAAACAGTCATGTATCAATATATTACCCTAAGAATTCGGGGATTGGGGGGGGGGGTTACTGATCTTCCAAACTGCCTCCTCCCTCGTCCGTTATTATTAAAATGCTCCAGCACCCATTCACAACACAATCGTCTTAACGAGGCTCCTTGTACTTCGATAGAAGGCGAACAAAGAAAAATAATTTCCTCTGTCTTAGCAAACAAAGCTGCAGAAGAAAATACGACAGTTGGTTGAGGGTATAAGGCTTTTTTTTTTTTTTTTCTTTTTGCTAGTTGGGAGGGGAGGGTGCATAGGGATTTGGAATTGGGCGGTGAAAATTCAAGATTACAAAACGGATTTGCAATTTCGTAATCCGATTATGGAAGATTATCTGAATCTCGAATTCGTTAATGGAGGAGAGAGAGAGAGAAAAAAAATCCGTTGAAGAGAAATATAAAAGAGGAACATTACACAAAGGAATAAAAACTTGAGAACTTTTGTGCATGGTACAAGTGCATTTAAAACTTGATAATTAATTGACGCAGTCTTGATTGTCCAAAGATTAAAGGATCCAAATCCAAGTGCGATTTGTAAAAATCCAGCTGTCATGTTGAGTAGAAAGGTTTTTGTTTGTAAGTAACAGATAAAAGTCATAATAAGAAGAATCGGAGTGTTTAAAAGAGAAGGATTCTCTCACAATTTTCTCGTCACATAAAATCTCGTCTTGCACCCCGAGATCTCTTCTCGTATCCCCAGGTATCTCTCGGTCTCGCATATTGCCTGTCCTCCGTTTATCGCTGTCTCGTGGAAGAACAATTTTTTTTTTTTTTTTTTTTTTTTTTTTTTTGGCATAAAGAAAAGGAAAAGAAGAAGAGTGGGGCTCAACAGCGACCCAAACTGACTACATTAACGAATGGGCAGGGGCGGCCCTAAGGTACCTGGCGCACCCTTTTATGTTCTAGTTCAAAATTTTCTCAGTTTTTGAGTTCAAAATTGCGCCCCGATGCGATGCTTACCATGTCGTGCCGCCCCTGCAAATGGGTTAAACTTTGGCATTACATGCAACAATTTCTACGAAAAATTTAAAGTAATAATAATATAGTATTCGAAAAAGTTCAACGAAAATTCCAACTAGTTCAAAAAATAAACACAATTTAAAACTTCTGTTGTAGCAGAATTGCAACGGTTAGATAAAGTAACCGTTGCCTTATTTTATTATTATTATTATTATTATTATTATTATTTTTGTATTTATTTCCATGTATAATTTTGATAAAAACTAAAAACTTGTTTTTAGTTTTGCTTTAGTTTATACTAAAAATTTGTTTCTTTTTTGCGGTAGCTCCGCATTCTGTCCCAGTTTACAACTTTTTGATTATGGTAAGCCTAACACATTCCTTGTGAATGCGATTCACTAATTAGGCTACATTAATCAGACCAAAAGAGCTCTCTCAAATTTAGGCACAAAGTTTATGAGAGATATGTTTCTAAGCAGAGCCTTTCCAAATCTTCTACTTCCTCGCATTGTAGGGACTCTAATTATTGTTTTCAATTTTCTAAAACTAAGACATATTGTGCACTCCGTCTTCGTCCCATCTCAATTTCTTGGAAGATTTTTTGATTACCTAGCACTTGGAAACAGTTTTTGCAAGTCTCTGTTTTTCTTTGTGTGTGCGCATGTGTTGTATGTTATAACTTACTATCCTCGTTTGATAATTTCTTACCTTCCCCGCTCCTCTTGCAATTTTTACTCTATCGCGATTTTTTACTTTTTCCTTCTTTCAAAAAGCAATTTCCTTGTTGTTGTACTGTCAGTTCTAACCTTCCTGTCGGTGTGGACGGTGGAACTTTTTGAAACTGAAGAAGGATGGACCTTTGTATCCCGCCTGAAACGTTCATACTGTAGTACATTCATTCTTTTAAAGTATTTGTGTTATTTTACAGAACAGAAAAATTCTTTTTAAATTTTAAGTTGGTTGAAAGCAAAGTTCTGACCATAAAAATGCTTATAATTTTTTTTTTCTTTTGAGAATTACCACAGCAATACCAACCTAGTTGGGCTACTTCCTGAAAATAATTTTTACTTAAATATCATTTAGTGACTATGAGATAGATGACGATTTTGTTGGCATCACTGAATGATTTATTAATTCTGATGAATTTTAGTGATCACACATCTTTAAAGTTTTACAAATGACACGCCAAAAGGAGTCCCGCAGTGGCGTTACTCACTAGACTCCGTCTCGTAAAAACACGGAAAGTTAAGCAGCATCGGCTTGGCCAGTGATTGGGAGGGTGAACTCCTCTCTCGGCTGGACTGCTGTGGGACCGTGTATGCTAATAGGAGCTTTTGCACGTAAAATCCGTCGTGGCTCCAATGCCTTAAATGTTCAAACGAGACCTCTGGGGGTGCTGACTTCAGGTGCTAGGTCGCTCATCGAAAATTGGTTCAAAGTTAGGAGACCACGAGCTAAGTCGCTCTTCCTCCCACTGAAGCTCATTAACTTGGAAGCCGCTCCTTTTCGCCCAACGCCGTCCTTTATGGAGGATCTGGCACCGCTCCGTGGTTGCCAGAGGGCATTAGAAAAAAAAAAACCACCCTAAAAGGATGGTTAGTCTTCAATGTATAGATCAATCGAATTCATCTATTCACACAAAACTGCATTATATTGACATGCCATTCATAAATAGTAAAATCAACCCCCCCTTTTTTTTTCAGCAGCATATCTCACGTTCTTGAAATTTCGAAGGAAATATCTTAAATCATAAGGTTTTTAGATAAAGTTGAAGGGGAGGTATTCCTCCCCACACCGTTTTTGAATATTGGTTGTATTTATTTATGTTTAATTTTCTCAAAATTACTTTTTAAGTTTATCATTCTCAAGCCTATTGTTTACTTTTTGATATTTATTTACTTTTTTAACTTTCAAAATTGTTAAAAAAAGAAAAAAAAAGAACGTGTTAAATATATGTATCTATGGTCAAATGTTACTAAGAACAATATTGTGAGCAATTGTAAACCATTGTAAACTAACTGCCTTTATATTGTATAACACTGATGTATTTTACCAATTGTAATCCAAAAATTGTGCTGTAAAAAAATAAAATAAAAATGAGGGAAACCGCTGCTTGCTGGACCTGAGCCTAGAGCTAGGGTTCAGCAGGACAGTAGGACACTTCAGGAATTAAAACAGGCTTTAAACCAAATAGGTAGGCCGTTCCTGAAGGTAGTATCCTATAGTATCCCCCACCCGATTCCTATGCATTCGAAGACACATTGCGTCGCTCCATTTATAATTGAAGACGAAGTTAAACTGCTTACTAACTTCCTCGAAAGGAAATCTTTTGGATGTGACCAATTTTTGAGGTAAAATTTACAAATTGGTAAGTCAGAATTCTCAGGATAATTAAAATCAGAATACCATCTATTATACGCGGTTTTTCTCTAAACAGATGCAAAGAAAAAGCGGGAGCTATACAGTAAGTGCATGCCAGATGTACTATCAGTGCTTTAAAATTTTGTTCTATCCAGAAAGTGTCATCGACTTGATATTCGTTTCAATTCTTTTAAATTATCTCACTTAAAAAATTCTCCTCCCTCTTACTGTTTAATTTATATTCTAATAGACTACCTTAAAAAAGTTTCGAACATGTGTAGTGTAATTTTGGAGCATGCAGCAGAAAACGGACCATTAATAGAAAATACATTCTAATGATTTTATTTCAATTCAAGCTAAGCTTTCGACGCTTTTTAGTAATTTTAAACAATTACCGTGGGATAAAAATCCTTAATTGCATAGGGAAGACAATTCATAAGCGGATCATTACTCCCCAAAGGAACCATTTAGGAAATATCGCCATTTCCGACATTTTTAATTTCCTCCATATTCCTTGCCGCGCAAAATATAATCAGAGCAACATCAAAATCAGCAAACGCATCCCGCGCATGCGTTCCTCCGCCCCAGCAATCGACGAAATGAACGAACTACATACACATCCTTCTATCCAAAAACCGATTTTGCTGCTGCACGTAGTTAAGTTTTCAAAAAACTCGAGCTTAATCCTTTCTACCATTTTGGTTCCTACACGCACAAAGTTATATTACTTATACTTTTTTTCTTCTCCCTGTTTCGAAACAGTTTTTATAAATTTTGTTTCAACAACTTTCTAACAATTTGTTTAACCGAAGAGGGGTGATGGACAGGTAAAAAGTAAGCAGAGAAATTCGAATTCGGTTTAATTTCCGCATTATTCTTTTCTCTATGAAAAGCAAAAATATTAATAAGGAACCTTTACCCCAGTGCCAGTGAAAAGAGCGATAGTACAAATGCAAAATACAATATTATTAAAATACAGACGGAATAAAGAAAAAAAAAATCACTGGATTCGAAACAAAATGGTGATCGACAGGTTCGTCAGATTTCCATTCAGGAGCCTCTGCGCGCAGTGAATGCTGAGCGGTGACGTCATCGCGCTTACGCATGCAGATTGGCATCCGCCGCATCTGACACATCGAAATTCAAACGACGGACGAATCGGTATCGATTTTTTTTCGGGAGGAGGTCCTCTCCTGAGCTGCTCGTTCTATCCGTTATAATTTCGGCTTGAGCAAGGTCGTTTTGCGGTCGTCTTTTCCGTCGAACGAAATCATTTTACCAATCTTTCGCCATTTTTACTGAGGGAAGCAGAAAATTGGTTTCTTTCCTTTTTTCCCCCCGTGATCGAAAATTTATAATAATCGATTGAAAGTTTCTTCAGAGACTGCAGGGCAGAGCGTTTCAAAATTTTTCTTCTTCCCATCACATGGTGTGGATTAGAATTTAGTACTAGCCAGTGGCCCAAACCTATTTCGCTTAGCTGAACTTCGAATGAAGTAATTTTCTTTACTACAGAAGTATGCATTTTAAGTCCAGAAAAACATTAACGTCTACTGACGGGCTGTGTTTCATAAGTTGAATAAAATTTAGTAGAACGTCTTTAACCGAATTAGTCATTTGCCGTTCCCAATAATATTGTAGCCTTACCGTGATCAATGACAAAGTTTGATCTCATTTTTATTTTCAGATATTTTGACAATACTATTCGATTAAACTAATGGCTAACTCAAGAACGTGCGCGTGTGAAGTACAGTGTTAGCATACACGAATGACAGGATTTTAAATACGTGTATTTATATTTCTGAAAATTATTACACATATTACTGCAAGTAAAACACGAAATTAAAGAAAAATTTACCTACTCTCCCTATTTTTAAGTTGCAAATATTTGAATGTAATAAAGTTTGTGCCATACATTTTGTAGTTTCACACTGTCAACGGTTCCTAATGTTGCACAATAATTGCGTTCTTTATTCAGAGGCGTAACTAGAGTTTTCAGCGCCCGGGGACAACTGCAGTTTTTGCGCCCCCTTCAATCTGACAGAATAAACAACAATAGTAATTCGAAAATACCTTTTGGCGCCCCCAGGATGCTGCGCCCGGAGACAGATGCTATCTCTTGACCCCCTCTGGCCACGCCACTGTCTTTATATTCTTGCAGTCGCCTGGTTACCGAAAAGGCTCAGAAAGCTTGAGCTTACGCTCAAATTTTGTAGAAGGGCCCAAAAATCACTTAAAAACTGATAAAAATTCAAAATTTTGTTTTTAAATGTTCTTTTGAGTTATTGTAAAATTTTTTAATGAAGAGAAGTAAAAAGCTGTTTTTAGGGTTTTTCAGAAGTCTTGATACCTTGTCGCAAAATTTCTAAATTGGTTGAGTTTGCTATGTCTTGCCTGGGACATCTACTCCAGTTAGAGTTTTTTCTATTATGGGGAACATTGGGTCGGCAGAAAGGGGTAGACTTTCAATATTGTAATGTTAAGCATCTTCTAAATATCAAAATTAATTTTTAACTTCCATGCTCTGATTTTTATGTCATCAAAACATCAAGAATTACCGGAAAAAGTCATGTCTAATAAAAAATACGACTCAATAAATGAAGTTTGATGTTCCAGTAAGGTAATGTCTTTAGTTTACTTTTTAAAGTAATTTCAAAAAGACTTAAAATCGCGTTACAGTGAACTAAACCAGTGGTGCGCAAACTATTTTCATCTGCGACCCCCTAATTTGTGTAAAATTTTGTTGCGACCCCCTATTTTGAGTAAAATTTTGTCGCGACCCCTGGATAGACAGTAGACATTTTGTTTAATTGAAAACGAAGTTACATTGAAATTCTTTCTGGGAGTTGCTCTTACAGGGTGTTTTTAAAAGAGTGTCGTGACGTCATCGATTGAAATAACGCGTTTTTAAAATAGCGCACCAAACTTATAAACCACCATAAAAATCTTATAAAAGTTGTAACATCATAAAAATCAGTTAATGAATCAACACATAATTTTATGGAACAATGCTTTATTTATGCATATGGATATAAATATTGTTTAATGAAAAATACTTTAAAAAAATTTTACATCATAAAAAGTCAATGTGAAATATGTGCCTCTGGATCCAATCAAGATCGATGTTTTGTTCTAATGGAAAATAATTCTGCAGATCACTATGCATGATAACGTGGTTTAGTGATAGCACCCCGTGATAGCGATCGCGAATATTGCTCTTGTAAAATAATAATTGTCAGTTTTTTCTATGGAATTATTTCAGTTCTTTGAAATGAATAAGTGTAGATATTTCATAAATTTGAATCTCTTTGAATTTGCCGACCCCCCAAAAATTATCTCGCGACCCCCGGTTTGCGCACCGCTGAACTAAACTATTGTGAAGACTAATGAATGAAGTATTTTTATCGAAGGAAAATTTCAAATTAATGAATAAAATATTTTTATCCAATGAAATCATCAAAACTTTTCTCAAACACAAAGGGAAGTGGGTGGGTAGGTGGGAGGCGAAATGAAACTGAGCTCCCCATCACTTCAGAGATTAATCGGGCCCTGCTTGCAGTATTTTCGGCATCGGAGAGAGGGGCTAAGCCGAAGTACCTGCCCCAGGTGACAAATTCAAGTGTAAGAAACTCAAAGGGATATAAGCGAGGAGGGCAGATTAAAAATTTTGCCCAACTTCACAATCTCTACAGGAGACGGCAAATTTATCTGTAAGAAGGGCGAGGGCAACAGTTATATGTTTTTAAAGTGTATTTTTCTTTAATTTTGTCTATCATTTATTGTTTGTAATATAGGTAATAGTTTCGAAAATATAACTATTTAAAATCTAGTCATCTATTAATGCTAACCCTGTAGATTTGAATATGTCCGAACATTTTTAATCCGAAACTATTGTTAAGCTTGTAACTGGCGTTTTCTGCAGATTATACGATTAGCACAGCCCACTCTTTACAGTACAATATAAATAAGAGTATTATAGCTGTATAGAATATGAATTTTTTCCTAATATGCACTGTGGGGCGGAATGAATGCGAAATTGTATTTATAAACTGTCAGTCGATGCAGTATATCTTTTCCTGTTGGCAGGCCGATGACCTCGAGAACGGTTAAGAATATCCGAATTTCGTCTGACAAAATACTCGGTACCAAAACAGAAACATTTTAAAAACTCTCTTTGGCTATGAATTCGGGAACATGTTGAAAAAACTTGCTGTAACACCGAAGAAAATTTTTAGAATAGCTTATAAATATTTCGTGAAAAATTTTATTCAATTAACTTCACCAGGGTGCCGACACGGCTGCACGAATTTGTTCAGGGCCTGAGACTCTGGAAACTCTGGAAACTCGAGCTTCTCCTCAAAATTTTAAGGATTATTAAAAGGGCCCAAAAACGACTGAAACTGCATTTAAAATTCCAGTTTTTGGTTTTTAAATGGAAGGTTTTTTTTTTTTTTTTTTTTTGAGGGAGTGAAGAAAGTTTGTCAAAGCGTGATGAACGTGTTTGTCCAGAGTTTTTGAAGCAAAATTGAACTTTGAAATAAAGGTGATAGTTCATTTAGGAACAGGGTTGGCAAAAACCCGGGTTTTGTACAAAAACCCAACCCACCCGGGTTTTTGTGGGTTTTTCTGGGTTTTTGTGGGCTTTTCTGGGTTTTTGTGGGTTTTTGTTTGATGCCACAAATACCTAACAATACACGTTGGAATTCACACAAAATGTGCATTTCGAGCTTTTTGGACAATTATCATAAATATGTAACAATCGCATCTCAGCACCAAAATGAATTTGAGACGCGAATTGCAAAAATACCCCCCGCCCCCCCACAAAAATCCGAAAAGATTGGATAATGTGTCAATTTACAAGGAGTGTTTGAATTTAAACAAGCTGCTCATAATTTTATCTTCAGCTCTTGATGAGCTGCAAAAGGATACAACCACGCTGTCACGTTCTGCAGAAATATGGAAAAATTTAATGGAATCAGAAGAATTGAAACAGCACAAGGAAGTTATAGTGAAATGGTATAAACAGATTATGAGACCTGAGCATTTTTTAGCTAATATAATGGATGCAAAGTATGGAGGGGAAAAGCTTAATTCAGAGGAAGAGGAAGAAGCTGAAGCATGGATAATACAGTATCATCCAGAGCGGTTACCTTCAATAATGGCTTTTAAAATTAAAGACATAGACTATTTTCCTAAATCGCTTTCCTCAGAAAATATTGTGTCGCAATTTACAGCTTCAAAATGGTGGGAAATTCTTAAAGAAAAGGTACAGAAGAACAACAAGTTAGATTCTGATTTTTGTAGTTTTTTTCAGTCTCTGCATTTTGTTCCATCTAACTCTGCTTCCATTGAGATAATTTTCCCTACATTTGGATTCATATGGTCTAAGTTGCGGAACAGACTAGGCTCAGAGCGGTGTGAAAAATTAGTAAAGATTTACAAATATTACCACAAAAATCAAAGTGAATGTGATTTTGATTGGTAAACTGTAAAATAGATCAATTATAATTAATTTGAAATATATTTTTCATTCTACATTTTTAGTTTGTTGTCATTTAACTTTAATTGGGATTATCATTAGACATTAATCACACATGTCATATTTTGCATAGTTTTTTACTAGAAGATTATCAACAGTTTATTTTCATTATTTCTTTTACAGTTTGTAAAAGTTGATACATGAAAATGTTCATTATAATGTGGTATCAAAACTTATTTATAATAATCACTGCATATTTGCTATAAAAAAAAATTAAATAAGTAAAAGAATAATAAAAACAGTATAATAGCAAAAAGTAGTCTGTGTGATGTTTTCAAACTGAAAATTTCAGGGTTTTTTCTTTATATTTCTTAAAGTGAAAATATTATTAGTTATATATAATTACATATTTCTTAATGAATACAAGTAATTGAAATACGATTAATAATATTTTTTAATTCTTTCAAAGTAGAAAGAAAGCTTGTTTTCTGTGAAGGATCATGGCTCTACCTCTGTCAAAAACACTGTTGGTTATACTGTCTAGTAGTTCCAAAATTTTCAGTTAATGAAATTAATTTTAGAAAATAAATATTTTGAGGTAAACTTCATCTGATTACCATAGATATGACTTATTTTTATGTAATTTTGATAAGAGAAACCATCTAGGTTTTGGGCTTAAAAGGTAAAGTGTATTTCTAAATACTATAGGTGGGATTTTCAGACTCAGAAATGATTTTAAGCAAAAACCCAGTTTGAACAAAAACCCAGGCGGGTTTTTGTTGGTGGACCCACCCAGAAAAACCCGTGTGGGTTTTTCTGGGCTGGGTCCACTTTGCCAACCCTGTTTAGGAACAACTTAGATGGTCTAAAGAAAGCCATAGCTCTGGATAAACTCTTAACGAACTCTCTCAACAAACTGCACCAACAAACACATTATTTTCAAATTACTCTTAGCTATGTTTAGATAAATAGATATATTGTAAACTTTTCTTTTTCTTGAGATTCCTCACGGGAATTTGATACAAGTATGAGTCTGAGACGTGCGCGAATGATTATATACTATGATTAAGATGATTGTGCTTGCGCCAGTGCGTGTGATAATACACACTTCTAAAATATTTATTTACTGGTAAATTTTAATTTAAGCACAATAGAGGTGTAAATCGATTTATTGAAAAAGGTACCAAGGGCAGATTTTATCTTTAATAACTGTATGCTGAACATGCTTTTCGAAATATGCATGATTATTCAAGAAATATTCTTCGACTGGTAAAAACAATTTTTTTTAGAAACGCTATTTAGTATTTACCCCATTTCAAAATGTTCTTACCTTTCCCATATAAATTATTTCCGATTTCAAAAACTGATTCCGAGCGAAACAAAATGGAGAATATTTCATGTCTTCCACTCTTTCTGCAGAATGTTTTTACTATAAATACGCCAACCAAACTTAACCTTGGAATTCTGGAAGAAAGAAAGAGAGAAAAAAAAAATGGCTTCCCCAAACAAGAACACAAATAAACAGGAAGTAGTACTACTCTTGAGCTGAAAAAAGCCTTATGGCGTAAACCAATATCCTTCCAAGCTTGCCCCCATCGTAATATCTAAAATAAAAATGATGGCTATATATTTCGTTCATAGACTGAACTATTTGCTGGATCTTGGGGATAGCTTTTTCCTGCAGACAAGTCCATTCCAACGTTCCATTCTTTGTCGTGAATGAAGCGAAATGACCATAGTGCCCTTCTTTTTATTTTTTTATTTTTTTTATTTTTTCCCTCTCTCTCTTCTCCCAGCCGTAGTTTTCCCACGAAAGAGAATCCTCATTCAGGGGTCGGTCTGTGGGTAAGAAAGTATATTTTTAGGTTGGAGAGTTTCTATGTGTAAGATTATTCACGACTGTACGAGGTAGAAGAGTATTGTAAAACGAGGAAATTGGGGAAAATTTGATGATGCAGAGAAACCAATTGTATCTAAGGCCTCTATTTTATTTAGATTCAGTTGAACTAATTCTATGGAGGGTTTTTTTTTTTTAACCCTGTGGAACATCCAGGATTTTGGTTTAGAAAAGAGTGGGCTATAAATGCAGTCGAACTCGGTGACGGCGTAACCCTTTGAGGAGCAATCCTTTTCCAATGCTGAAAAAAGGGCAGCCGTTGCCATCGCTCGACTTAACTACCAGCAAGATGGCGGACGATCGAAACGTTCACCGCGTGCCACAGATCTAGAGACCCTTTTTTGACGACAGCTGGCTGTGCGATGAACGTTTCGATCGTCCGCAATCTTGCTGGTAGTTAAGTCGAGCGATGGCAACGGCCGCCCTTTTTAAGCATTGGGCAATCTATCCAGCTGCTCCCGTATTCTTCCATTTGTCAGCAGATGTCAGTGCTGTTAAAAATAATCGTGAAAATTTTTTTACGGGGCTGTATGACGTGCTAAAAAGTAAAGGATTCTCGTGGAGCTATGTCACCCGAAACTAATTTTATAGAAATCAAATCTATTCTTCGTGACTGGCAATAGTCGAGACGTCAGAGTTTGGTGTCCGCAGAGCGGGAACACTGCGCGTTAAAGGGTTAAAGTGAAAACCTTTTAATAACTCCAAAATAATCTCAAATCACTCGAACATGGAACAGAAGCTCCTTTATAACATCACTCCGTTATAGTGTGATCGGTCTTTTCAATGGCATTAAATAGAGTTCAGCTGTGTATATGTATTATATGTCAATGTTTGCCTGTGGCATTGCATAATTCTCCTGCAATAAGGCTCTTTTCAGAATCTGAGATGAAAGGCCGTGCTACAGGATTTACACATAGAAATTTTGTTAGCCATACTTTCTGACTAACATTTTCCAGAAACTTTCGTCGACCAGATGAGCTTCTAGTGGTTAGGCATTGTCACCCATAAAAATGAAATCAAGGCTAAATATACCTCTAAAATGCGAACACATAGTTTCTCAAGAACTTCTCCCTTTGTCTCGTAATCTCATATAAATCAGGGAGTTTCTGTCAAATTTATGGAGGTCTATGTGCCCAGTGCCCATTCCCGATGGTTGCTTTCTGGCCTTGACCATCAAACGCTGTCCTAGAGGTGTCTTTCTCATACGCTGGAGAACAACCAGTTAACATCCACCGACGACTAGATACGGCAAGTTGGTAGTTGTCGACTGTCATGGTTGTTAAGCTATGTACATACAGGCTAAGAATAGAGCTCTAAAGAACTTAATCAAAAATTAGTTTAGGCTTGAACGGAGACTCATGGAGACATCAATGAATGATCTGTCTTTTATTAATCAGATGCTTAGCGCGCTGGGTGTGTGGCACAGAAAAACAGCTGATCTTACGAACAGATCTCTCTCATAAAGCCTTAAAAGCCTAAGTAACTTGGCTATGGGAGGGCAAATCATATTGTTCATTGTGCCATGTCGTTTAGACAATCTTGTGCTCATGCTGAGATTTCCTCTCCAATTTAGACCGTCATCAGAAAGTAAAGGGCTGTACATTGGCACCGCTCAGAAACTGCTAACGACCACCTCCAGGACCAGTGCCAGATTAGCCATATAGCAAAAGTAGCAAATGCTACGGGCCCCGCACCCTTAGCTTGAAAATTCTCGCTTCTTCCCTCAATAAAATATCTCTCTCTCTCTCTCTCTCTCTTTTTTAATAAAAAGATAAATTATATAATTTTTTTCGTTTAGACAATTTCTGCAGCTGTTAGTCTTTTAGTGAACCATAATGTATATCTCTGTGCTTCGAGCTACGACTTTTTCAGGAGTTTTCAGGAGACTTTTTGAGGGGGAGAAAAAATTTCAAGAAAGGTCCTAAGGTAGAAAAGACAGAATTTTTCACTGAAAGACACCATTATTAAGAATTATCATTTTGTAGACGAAAATAGCAATTTCGGAGGAGGGGAGGTCCAGTCTACGGCCTTGGAAAAGTGCAAGCCTTACCAGTAATGTTACAAGTTTGCCTCTTTTTGAGGAATGAATCCATAAGCTAACAAAATACCAAAATTAATTAGCTCTAAAAATCAATGATGATAGTTAGAACTATTTATATTTTCGATTAATTTATCTATACTACTTTAATGTGAAGATGACCCCTCCCCTTCGGAAAAAAAAAAAAAAGCTTTCTCGGTGCGTCACTGACCTAAGGCCTCTGTGTAATATTTGCTACAGGCTCCGGGCTGTCTTAATCCTGCACTGTCCAGGACCTTCGGAACTTCCTTTTCAGTGCGCCTAGTTTTAATGGCCTACCTTAAGCTAGCGGTTTCCAATTTTTTAACATTGTGCCCCCCGCCAACAAAGCATAATTTACGATGATGGCCCCCTCACATCCATTCCTCAGCATATACATACAGTTTTTTATTCTTCATCAATGAACATTCAGTCGTCTTTTCTACGAAATAATGTCATCGATTACATAAGTTCGAATAAACATTTTAAGCTAAAATAGATATGTTTTGGAGAATAAGTATAGTTTTTTAAAACATGCATTATCACTTGCTCTTTACCAGTTTTTCTTGTGCCCTCTCTGCAAACGCTTTGCTCCCGTCCCAGGGGTGGGGTGGGGGGTCACCGGTTGGAAAGAGCTTCCTTAAGCCATTTCTGTAAATTATAAACGAAGCTGGTGCTTACATTAAAAGTCTGAAGGAAATTAAGAGATTAAAAAATAAATCCTCGTTTAAAAAGTTGCCGCTTAAAACAGCACTAAATCCGATACATCTATTTCTTTCTTGCTTTTTCTTGAAGCTGCCTGATCAAGCCGAGTCCCAGCTATATAAATGATATTGGTCTTCCATGAACTTGCTGAAAAATAAAATTAAATATAGGGGTTCTTGAAAACACACACACCTAACGTAACTATTAATTTTCGCTCTAGCTCTAACAAAACCTCTCTCTCTCAAGTTCAGGTTTTTAAATTGTGAGTTCAGACTCATTAATCAGCAGCGGAACTTAATAATTGAAATTTATTTTAAATTAATTGTAAACAAAATGTATTGGTAAATAATTACATTAAGGTAGGAAAAATACTTATAATTTGTAGTGCAGATTTTATGAAAACAGCTTTCAAGTAACGAAATGGATATCACCTTTTGTTAGAAATCATACTTCTACTTTCCAGGTGTTACATTTCTGTGCAGACGAATAAAGAGTAGGGAAAAAAAGATACTCGTTATTACAAGACTGATATAAAACCATTTTACGTTGCTTTTTTTTTCAATAAGCTTTTCTGAGCCCTTTTTTTTCTTCTTTCTTTCAGTTTTTCTTTATTCTGCTTCTTTTACTTTTTTATTTTTTATTCCCACCCGCTTTTTAAAAGGACAAAACTGTAGTGAGCCAGGCAGATGTACGGGGGAGATATGGATATGAAACATGAAGCATATAAAATTTTGAAATCCGCTGTTGTTCGGTAACAATTCATCTCTAAATGTTCACATAGGAGAAAAGTTGTATTTCTGTTAACTTATTTTATTTTACTCTTCATCTTTTCGATATTCGTATTAGAAGACATACAAAAAAAAAAAAAAAAAAAAAAAAGAAAGAAAAAAGAAACAAAAGAAAAGAAATAAAATAAAGCAATTGGGGTGGAAAAAAAAATTGATTATGGTAATATAGAAAATAAAATTTTAATGAGAAACAGCCAATTTATTTAAAAATTACAGATAAAATTTAACCGAGGAAAAGATGAATCATGGTGACATATTAGGATAGAAATCTCTTATGAAAAATACACGAATTGAATCTCCAAAACTGCGTAATGTAATGGTTACCATTCTGAGATTCTGAGCAACTGTGGTTGTCAATGGTATTAATAGCATACCATATCATATCGTCATAATTAGGTAAAAAATATTGCTTCCCAATTGAAACCATTCCTAGGATATTATTTTAGTCTATATTCGACCATCATTAGCAACAGGTAGCCTATGGTTACATAGAAGAATCGCATAATCAAGGCTCCCCTATCAGTAGAGCAAATTGGGAAAAATACACAAGGATCAAAGAATTTTGGGACCGAAATATTTTATAAATACATATAAATTTATACAGGGTGTCCCCAAAACACTGACATAAGCTTTCATCCCATATAGATTTACCATAGACATCAATAAAATTACAAAGTTAAGTAAAAAACTTGCAGAATTTTATGGTATCGCATAAAATTATTTCAGGAAATTAAATCAAAATAAGTACAAAATTTAAAATATGCATTTATGCAATCATTGTTCGATTTCGCAGTTTGCGTACAACCCCAGAAATGCGATAGTTAGACGTGATTTTTTTTCCCTCAGAGAGCCACTGAAAAGTGGTTTAAGTCAGCATTATTTATTTTCATATCTCCGAGGCTTTTTTAGGATAAAATGTTCAAATTTTGTACGTTATCCAATTCATGTATGGGGCAACTTTTACTAATTGGGATTTGTTTGTATGGAGGCTGTATAAAAATTTATATTTTGTATTTATGTAGATTTATCCGCCTGAAAATTTTAATGGATACCATAAAATCCTGTACTTTCCTTTACGCAACATTGTAATTTATTTCTATGATCAATATTTAGAAAATAAAAGCCTTGGGCATTGTTTTCCGGACACACTGTATATGTAAATTGCTAAGTCACTTAACGAAACCCTGCTATTTTTGTCTTTATGTTTAGAATTTGCTGTGTGTGGCCCTTGATGAGAGTCGCAGCGATTGTAAATATTTCCAATTTGCTTTTCAAAAGAACCTTATTTCTTTTTTTCACACAAGTGACCGCTCCACTGTATTGCCGTTTCATGAAGATATGACGGTATATTTTAGTCATTAGTTTATTTTACTTTTGCTATGTATATTAGTATACTTTAAATTCCATTTGCTAAACCTTGTTTTCTAGGGTGTCTCAAAATTCACACAAGATTTGAATTAAATAGAAAATTAATTAATTTAGTGTTGGGGCAACCAAAAAAGAAAAACAATTTGACAGCTGACAGTTTAGGGTTAGTTAAAATGAACCACTGTACGAATGAACAACGCGTTTTCATTGCTGAACAACATTTCAAAAATAATGAAAGTTTGATTCATGATGATTTTGATGATGAATGATGAGAAAGATCACGTGATTTAACACCACTGGATTTCTTTCTTTGGGGTTATTTGAAGTCAAAGGTCTATGTCAATAAGCCCACATCCACCCGTGCATCGCAGGAGGATGTGCGAAAGACTCAAAGCTGCATCAACGAAATCCAGCCACATTTATTCGAAATGATCCTGGAAAATTTCAACAAAAGAGTGCGTATGTGCGAGTAAAGTCGTGGAGGTCATTTGCCGGATGTGCTATTCCACACATAAGCCTATCTTATGCACTTTGTTTCAATAAAAAAAAAAGCTGTGCTTTCTATTTTATTCAGATTTATGCGTAAATTTTGGGACACCCTTTACTTTCCAGTTGGAGATCATGTGTATCTGTAATATATTGAGGGGGGGGGTTTGATTTTTTTTTTAGTGGTGTAAAAGCTGAAACTGAGATTCCGTTAAGTAAATTAAACATATGTGAGGAGTCCAGCTAGGGAAGATAGTTAATCCCATGCAGTGGCGCCGACTATGTGGGTGCTCTGGGGCTCAAGCACCCACAGAAAAAATCCCATGGATGTGGAGCGCCGATAAAATTTTAGAACATAGTTTTAGTTACTTTTCTGGAAAAAAAAATCTATTAGAATTTCGTGGAAAAATCCAATAGTTTTCTGTAGAAAAAAGATCTTATATTAGATTACTGCAATAAGATCTGAATTTTTCTATATTGTGTCACTGATCAGCATCAGATGATGACCAAGTACATGTTGTAATTCAGAATCAGTTAAATATCAAAATATTTATATTTTGCAAAAGTTTTTGCTTCCATCTGTGTATTAAAAATGAAAAGCAATTGGAGGAAATATCTTGATTTAATGGAGATTTTTCTAAAAAAAAAAAAAAAAAAAAAAAAAAAAAAAAAAAAACCTGTCCTGAAATCTATTATTTCTAGAGCACCCACAGAAGTTTTGCAAAGTCGGCTACACTGATCCCACGCTTACTGTAAAATTTGATTTAAATGTTACTATAAATATCTGCTAAGAATTTTCAGTAGCACTAAAAATTTTAAACTTATTTATAGTAAATTGAATTCTTTACATATATACTAAGTTACAGAATTCACAAAATTAATATACATATTTTTTAATTTTAATTTAATTTTCAAACTTCATATAAAATTTAAATGCTTTTCTACCGCATACTATTATGTTGAAATAAAAAAATAAAACACCCTGCTTCTTCATCTCTATCATCACTGAAGAAAGAAAGCATTTCATATCTGTGAAGCTGCATAATTTCAAACTCCAATCATAATTTTGCAATTACGTTGGATTCAATGCGATTCTTAACGTCTCTCCCCAGCAGAATACTGATTTCCGAGAGACTAAAAAAAGAAAAAACAGATCTCACGGAAAGGAAACTTATCTAACCCGGTTGTCCACTTGTGAGCAGGGTCAAACGTATTCGATTACAGGAAAAAGGAATAAGTAGTGTTAGAGGGTATCAAATGGCCTTTTTTTGGCTTCCCCTTTTTGCAGAGTGTCTGCCCGCACGCCAGAAAAATTCTTTCCCAGAAAAGTTATATTTCGGGCGATGGAAATAAGGAAAAAAGTGTTTTAAAATATCGCTCAAGTATAATGGTAGTGACATGTAAAACACTTGTCCATCATAGTTTCAATCAAGGCCATAGAAAAAAAAAATCGGGCCGGAGGGGGGGGGGGGGGGTATGTAGCGTTAAAAGTTTTTCACTTTTAAATGATCTCCAGAATCAATGCAAATAAAAAGCCACTAGTGCATTGACTAAATTTTCGGAAGAAATATCAAGCCAACATGACCCCCCCCTCCCGACTACGGCCTTAGTTCCAATACAAAAATGTTACAATGCCCCCATTCAATGCAAGTAATTATTTTTCTCTCCCCCCCCCCCCTACAGCTTTTACTTATTATTTATTAGTCTCAAATAGGGATGGACGCGAGACAAAAAATAGGAGTCTCTCTCGCAAAATAGCCTAAAAGCTTTGTGTCGTCTCGCAAAAATCCCTATATCGTAATGTTAAAAATGTGTGTCTCGTCTCGCAAAAAAGTCGTCTCGCGTCCATCCCTAGTCTCAAACTAGTTCTTCTAATAAAATATATCAAAGTTCATACACTTTTCTCTAAGTAACAATTTTTTTTTTTCGTAATAGAAAGATGAAAAAGTCCTGTCTTTTTCTCTTACCAGACAGTAAATTAAAGAAAATAAGGTAAAATAATCATTCTACTGCTATACACATAATTTGGTAGGTAACACGTATGATAAATGCCCCATAATATGTAAATTAATCCATTTCTTCAAGTTATTAATTAACACGGCATTCGTCAAAACAATAACAATCAAAACAATTGTCTTCTCATGGAGGTCAGCTATGGAGGAAGGTTGTTATTTATAGAAAATTGTGCTCCTAACGCACTAAGTTACAGAACTTATAAAATTAATATACATATTTTTAAATTTTAATATAATTTTCAAATTTCATATAAAATTTAAACCTTTTTCTACTGCACACTATTTTGAGCGATGGGGATTCAAACGTGAATATTCAAATACAATTAATATTTGTACAACGACTAGGGGGGGTTGTGTTCAGACCCCTCTCCCCCTCTTATGTATACGTCCGTGTTTATTAATACATGTCCACTCTGTTACTTACGTGCAATCCAGGTAGTATATATTTCCGGGATAAAAGAAAAAAAATATATTAATTTACAAATACAAATTTAATGTGCTCGTAGTTACTGGATTTTAACAACTGTGCGTATACCTTTAATACCTCAATATAAAAGTTTAAACATTATTTAAGTTAAACTTTTGATAATAGAGAGGACAAAAACTTGGCAGTAAACAAATTTCCCACTACACCTTTTTTATATGTCTAACTATCCGTTTGATAAATAATAACATTAATAAATCAATGTAGATACGCAATTAGATAATCAATAAATAATCGTTTTACTTGTTGTAAACTGTTGTGTCAATCGTTAGATGAAACTACTCTTGCAAAATTCATATTATAAAAAAGAGACATAAATTATATTACTTAGAAATGGCAGAATAATTCAAACTAAAATGATAATTTGTATTCCAAGTTAACCTTGTAAATCCCTCAATATTTCATACCTGAAAATTTAAATTCCTCAAATTTTCATATCACTCAAAATATATCGTTTGCGCCATGGCTAAAAAGCTTTTAATAATGATATTAACTTTTAATAAATATCACATGGAAAAGTGTTTATTTAAAAGACAGCTGAACGGATTACACACATGTACCAGTAAATGTAACAAAGGATTATTTGTTAGATACACTAATTACATTGTTTTCAAACGAATTAGTTTAATACTTTCCTCTAAACAACAGGAATGCAATACTTTAAAAGTATACCGATATCTTAGTATCGTAAGATAGAAATTCTTAAGCAGACATGTCTTGGACCTCTCCGTTCCAGAGGTCCTCCTATTTGGACCTTTTTGTTTCCACTTTAAAAGATTCTTTAAGATTTTTTGTAGTTCTGAATTGACGATATATTCTTCGATGCTTTAATTTTGAATAAATGATTTTAATGCATGCAGATGTGTAAATCCTGCAAACTCACACAGATACACATTTTCGCTCTCCCTCTCTCTCTCTTTTTTTTTTCCGTTTTACAGAAGAGAATGTTATTGAAATTTCCCCTAAGTTGAATTTGTTAGTATTTTTCCTTTTTTTTTTTCAAAATTCATACATCTGAAAAGAACTTGTAGGACGTCATTTACCTTTAAAAAAGTCTTGACAGTCTTCGTTTATGGGTAATAGTAACTTTTTACTACAGTAACAGAGATTGAGGATTAGGCTTTATTCGAAAAACTGTATGAAAATACGCTTTCTAGTTGTCAATTTTTTAAGTGCAATAGGTTCTTTAAAAGCAATTATGAGATTGCTCTTTAATTTGAGATGAGAGATTTTTGTTGTGTGTGAAGAGGTTTTGTAAAGGGAAGTTAATTAACCTTTCAGACCCTCCGTCCTCAATTGAGGACACAAAAATTACCTGTCCTGTTGTACATGGTAAATATCATAATTTATGTACACAAAGAAAAACAATTTTACTAGAAAATTTAATAATCAGGATCTTACATTTATTTTTTTTATTACAAACTTAATCTCTCTTCATTTATCTACAGTAATTATCAAAACTACACGATAAAAATAATTTATTTAGTTAGGTCTGAAAGGGTTAGTGCGACCCGTGGTAGCTCTAAGACTTAAAAATCTGCGAGTCAGGCTGACTCGCTATCGATAAAAGTGCGAGTCAAATTTTGAAAAATGCGAGTCCATTTAAAAATTAAAAAAATATATTTTTAAAAATATAGCATTAAAAAATTCCTTATTTTATTTATTTTTCCCTGATGTAGTTAACGATTTTACTCCTAAATATTAAGGTCAAAGCTAGTAAAAGGAGATTCAAGTGTGCTTGCGTTTAGGAAAATACAAATCTTAAACTTGAATCCTGAAGATGGGGGGCTACAAGCAAGCATTGTTATGGTGTACTGTACATACAGAACAGCTTTGCAGATTTACCAACCCAGGAAAGTCAAAAGTGCATATGTGTAAAATATTGCAGATGCAGTACTTTTCGTACTTTTTACTGTACAACTTGCGAGCGTCACAATGTGAAATGACAATTTTTATGAACTCTGTATTGAAACAAATGGACAGAAAATTTTCAAGTCAAAATTTGACTCGCAGTTTCAAAAAAAGTGAGAGTCAATTTTTCCACAAAAAAATATCAATTTACTCTTAAAACGCGAGTACGCACGAGCCCCCGAGTGCGATTTACTTAATTTAATAAAAAAACAATGAATTTACACCACTTACACAATTGCATTCAAGAAAAATTTACATTAAAAAAAAGAATGAACCAAAATCGGCAACTAATCATCTGTTCATAAATCGCCGAAAGAGTGCAGTGTGGGGGTGGAAAGAAGCCGTAACAGGTCCTAATTGAAATAGAGGTCGCCAATTTCACTCCTCCTACTTCATCACTTGTTTCAAGTCTCTTCCTTTTTTTTTTTTTTTTAATTTATTAGAGGGGATGATTTCCCTATTAGAAAAAAAGGGGAAGCAAATGCATGTCCTTCTTTCTCCGTTATTTGTGTACGACGTTTCTCCCGCCTCCTACTGGCGACATAGCAAGTTCGAGGGGTTGAACAGATCCGATAATTTCTGAGTTTCACAAAAGAGCCCGTCGAATACGGGGGAAAAAAAAAAAAGAGTTGGAACCACTTCAGAATAGCATTGATTTTTTTTTTTTCCCCTTTAAAGTCTGATTCTAAAGAACTATTACGAATCTTGAAGGACGCTCTGATGAAACGATACAAAGTGTATGGGGGTAAGAAGAAAAAAAAAAAATAGAAGGGTGGTGGAGGAGGAGAGGGGTTATAATGTCTCTTCAGATACTACATAC
The DNA here is from genome assembly GCA_038373885.1 of Cheiracanthium punctorium. Lineage (NCBI taxonomy): Eukaryota > Metazoa > Arthropoda > Arachnida > Araneae > Cheiracanthiidae > Cheiracanthium > Cheiracanthium punctorium. Next base: position 96,693 of record JAWZYV010018190.1, read on the forward strand.
AATAAACCTTTGACAATTTTGGAATTCTTAAACATAATAGAAGAAATAATAAAATAAGAGAAGAATTATTTCACAAAAAATAATTAATAGCATATCAAGGCTCATATTTTAAAACTAATAAAATTATAACATTTCTTTTCTTTTTTACTTTTCTTTTTTTTCTTTTTCTTTCTTTCTTTCTTTTTTTTTTTTTTTTTTTTTTTTTTTTTTTTTTTTTTTTTTTTTTTGGATTCGTTGATATATAGGCTGTCCCATAATAATTGGGAAATACTTAAAGGGGAGGTAGGCACTAGAGATGAGTTCGGGCTCATTTTTTGAAGCCCGAGCCCGAAATTTCAGCTAAAGACAAATAAAATTAACTACTTCATTAAGAGGATACAATAAATTTTGGAGCTTCACACACCTTCTAGTTCCCCGTGCCGCTATTTTTTGAAATAAGTATGTCTATTTATCCCATGAATCACTTTTTAAAATCCGTTTCAAGGAGTATGTTCAACAAAGAAGAAATTTTTCACGAGCCCGAGTCGAGCCCGGGCTCGGGCTCGGGCTTTCGGGCTCGGGCTGAGCCCGTCTCATCTCTGGTAGGCACATAGTAAGGGATTGAAAATTGCATAGCCTAACAATGGGGTGTCAAAAATACAGTTATCTTTTATCCGTTAATAATCACATTGATAAAAGTGTTGAAGCGTTCGTCCCATTTCTTAATCAAGTCTCATAAACACGGGTCTTCTCTCCAAAAATTTCACTTCTGAAATGAAATAGAATAAGTAAACTGTCGATTTTAATCACGTGCTTTCTGTGAGAAAGACATAAGTTTTTGAGAAACTGTTGTCGGAAAGTTCGTTATCAATTCGGTATTTGTTCTAAAATGATTATTAACAGCGACATGAAGACAGTTTTTCCGACCCTACATTGTTATGCGATTCTGAATCCCTATTACGTGCGTTTCCTTCCCCTTAAAGTTTGTTCCAATCATTATGGGGCACTCTGCATATTGCTTATTATAAGTGTTCTTTTCATGAATCAGATAGTTTTTCAAATAAGCACCCAGCATTTTTTAAAGTGCAATAACCGTGTTTCTCATTCTTATCTAATATTCCCTTTAAAATTATGTAAGTAGAATTCTAATTATGCATTTTATACGAACTCCAAGTTGTATAAAATTTATTGTTTTGGCGGATATTTTTCTAAAATTTATTTCCTTAAAAAACAAACAAAAAAAAAACATTCTAAACCTATCATGAATTCATCAACAGCAGTACTTTTCATATGAACGACAACTAACATGTTCTAATTTTAAGACAGTAAAGTGTTAAAAGCACTTTATATATGACAATTCAGAATTTAAAAATATTGTTAGATATATAATATTTAAAACAACAAACCTAATATATATATTAATAGAGTTCACGTTCACTTCATCATCATTTATCGTGCATACATCATTTAACTGAATTCATGCACAATATATGATTGTGCAGTACAAGAAATCTATAAATGTAGAACTTCAAATATATATACGCTTTTACCTCTACAAATAAATAAATAAATAAATATCATTATATTTTGACGCATAAGATTTTTGATGTTGGCAAGAAATTTTTTAAAATAACTATTAATCATTTAATAATATTTTCCAAACTCGCCTAAAATATGCAAACGAAAGAACTTTCTCTCAATTTATTGTTATTTAAAGAAATATTTATATCCGAGAATAACATTAATATTTTTGGTTACATTTCAATAACTGTCGGAGAGAAGATTAACATTTATGTTTTCAAAATAAAATGCACCATATGGCATAAAAACCTCAAATTAAATTTCTGAACCTTTGTAAAAGTAGGCTGTCCCTTGAATATATTTTATTCAATATACCTTGTTTCTGCAAAGCTTCAGGAACGATATATTTATAGCTAGGGTGACCAGATTCAGATATAAAAAATGCAGGACATCGGGCAGGAGGCGGGGATAGACAACTTTGCATTATGGTTGATAACAAAAAATAACCATGAAATAATCACGGTTATTTAAGCAACTACCATGTTGATCATACGTGTGCCACTACAATGGCTATCATTTGGAGGCATCGCTTTTCCCCCCGTTATCCTCAATCTAGTTTATGAGTGTTTAGTCCTATCTATGAGTTTAACTAGAAATACTTTTCTAAAAAGATGACTTGGCAACACTTTATAAAAACAGTATTAAATATAACAAATTATTGATGTCAAAATATTGAAATTCTTTATCTTAAAATATCGGTATATCGATACCCACACAAGACCCACATTTCCCACATACCCACACATACCCACATTTTCTCTACAAGCGTCATAAATTGATTAGTTGTAAAAGATTTTTAATGATTTATTGAAAAGAAAAAGAAAACAATTTGTAATCAGCATGAATTTTGTAGAAAAAAAAAATGCATTTCTTTTTATTACATCATATTTAAAAGTGCGATTAAAAAAAATGTAGCATGAGTTACCGTGGAATTACCCTGTTACGTTTTTTGGTACGTAATGCAGATTGCAGGACAAGACGAGAAAAAAAATGGTCTGTCCTGCGAAATGCAGGACGTCTGGTCTCCTGAATTATAGCACCACAAGGCAGATCATATCACAAGACATGTTCTCTTGGTTAGATGGGAGGAGACAAATTGATGCACACAGCTTTAATGCTAAGCAATTCAATTAAATTAAACAACAGGTACTTCAAAAACCCAATTAATCATCTCCCCTAAGATGGGAGAAAGAATGTGCAGTAGTGAGGAAGTGATCTTTAAGAGTCTCTAATTGCAACAGACCACATATTTCACACCTTTCCCGACTTCCCCACTTGTTTCCATTTTATTTTTTCTTTGCTTCTTCTTTTTTTTATTCACAATAACAGACTCTAGGTCTAGTCTTCTAATTAGAAACAGGGACGCAATCACGTGGCATTCATTCGCAACAAATATATACTTTTTCCGTCTTCGGAACGAAGTCTATAAAAATGAAGACTTCGCAGCGAGAGAGTCTTAATTTGGCCTCATCGTAACTAAGGGCATTGGGGGGGGCAATTCCGTCCCCGCCCCAATTCAAGAAAATTCAGATATCACCTAGTTGAAAATATTTTCTACAGTAGGAAAGATTTAAAAAAAAAAAAAAAAAAGTATCACTAAACTTTTAATTCGTACTTTTATCTTCAAATAGTACATGAAACACATAACGGAATTCTTAATTCAAAACAAATCATTTTGCTCACCTAAAAAGAACCTCTGTCTGGGTTTGTTCATCCCCTGTTCACCGACATCTAATCCAAGATCGTGCTGAAACGGATTTTTAAATGGGTTACGATTTTTAAGTTCACTATTAGCTATTATTAGTAGGGATGGACTGCGAGACAGAAATTTGCGAGACGAGACAGAGATTTCCAGTTATTTTGCGAGACGAGACAGGCACATTTTACATTGTCGTATAGGGATTTTTGCGAGACGAGACAAAGCTTTTCAGAGATTTTGCGAGACGAGACAGCCCATTTTTCATCTCGCGTCCATCCCTAATTATTAGTATGGATGGATTACAATAAATATAATGCTTATTTCAGACTTTTTTGCAATTTTTTTTACTGTTTGCTTATCTGGTCTTGATAAATGAAGTAGATCTGAAATATTGATGATAAGAAAAATCGGATGAACTTCTAGTTTAATGAAGAATGACACTTCTTTTAAGACGAAAAATATATTTATTAATCAGTGTCGCCAACTCTGCGGTAGGAAAAGTGGCTGACATCAAAGTTAAAAGTGACCAGAAATGGCTAAAAATGTTTTCAAGCTGAGAAAAAAATATTCATGTGACTTTTACGTCCAAATGCTTGTGATGCTTGAAAGATACTTGTTTGCAAGTGTTTTTTGAGTCATTTTGACTCTTTCTGATTTTCGAAATACTTCGGTATTACCAGTTGGCCAGATCTGGCCAAGGAGAATTGACAGATCTGGCCATAAAAATGGCATTTACACCACTATAAAGTTTACATCACTATAACACTAGAACATTTACAACACTATAAAGCAAACATAAAAAAAAAAACAACCTTAAAATGGGGAATTGGGTGAAGCTAGATAATATAGCATGCGTTTCTGAACAGAGTTGACATAAGGGCAAATGCTAAGTTATTTATTAATAGTTGTTTAAAAGTATTAAATTAAGTTATTAAAAAAGTTTCTTGTTAACATTACAAATTTTATGCATCAAAGTATAATGAAAATTATTTACTTACGAGTGTTCCGCAAGCCATACTGTAGGAAAAAACGAATTTTGGTAGTTGCTCTAAATTAATCGTTTTTTCTACTTTGTTGTTGTAAATAGATAAATCATAATTTAAGAAACACTTTATTGGAAAAAAAAACACGTTGGCCATGCCCCTTCTTAAAAAAATTATTTGGAGAGGCAGAAGCATACATTTCCAAATCTACATTCATAGCTTTCATCTGTTATACAATCAATATATTGATTAAGTACACTGCCCCCTTAATTATGCATTTGAGGGAAGGGTAGCCAAAAAAAATAAATTTACTTTATTCGTCTAATTATTAATTTTTCCAATTGTGGTTCGTTCGTTAAGGTGCCACCGATTCACAGATTTAGAATTACAGCAGTTTAACAGAACAGTTGTTTGTTAATCTCTTTTTAAGAAATTTCCATCTGTAGTTTATCAGGAGGAGTTTATTCGAAAAAGTCATTTTAACCCATCACGCATTAGAAGCATTTGAATTTTGATCCAAAACAAATAATTTTCAGAGTTCAGTTTTGTGATGTGGGTCAAATCTTTAGAACTTGATGAAACCATAATTACGCACGCAGTTCAATAAATACTATCAAGATTAAGAGTTCAGTGAAATTCAGTCTCATAGTCGATGTAAGTAATTGACTATGGGAAGTTTTCTTACCTTGTCTCAGTAAATGCAGTAGCTCTTAAATCAGGATAAGAATAAATAGGATTAATATCTTGAGTGCATTTCACGAAGAATGTGTGCATTTCAGAGAATAATACATTTAATTTGCAGAAATAAAGACGAACATTTGCATCCCCAAAGCAAACAGCAAACAACAAGAACGTAGAAAAGAACAACTGGATGAAGGGAATTTCGGGAAACTAAAAATATCGTCTGCGTTTCTGCCTAGAGTTGAAGAGCAGAGAGAATGCGAAGAAACTTAGGATAATCCTCAACTTTTTAAAACAATATAAATCGGAATATTCTCGATACATAAAATAAATAAATAAAAATACGGTTACGATTTTTAAAGAGGGCTCAATTGGAAAAATATTCTTTGGACCGATGATCAAACAAATATTAGTTGTCGGATAAAAACTGAGTTTGCTAGAACATAAAATAGAGGGAAAAAGCTGTAAAACACAAAACAACTAAACACAATAATAATTACTGAATTATTATTTTCTTTTTCAACTATAGCTTTCTTGTCTTGTGCTTCATTAAGTGTGTCGAATTTGGTCTAGCTACGACGAACGGTCTAGGTGGTCTCTATGCGAATAACAAACCACACACACACACATCAAAGCTCTTTTAAAAATTATGTAAAAATCCTAATAGCTGTCAAACAGTACCTTGAAATGCAATGTTGATATTCAAAGAAAAGCTTTTTTTTTAAGCCATTAAGCATAACCAAATTTAGGAACTATTTAATAACTGTTTATGAAAAATGTATGACTTTCTTGTTCCTTTGCCATTTTCGTCCGGCAGTATGATTGATCGTGAAGCAATCAGGAGTTCAATTGACATGTGCAGTGGAGATAGCAGGTTTGGTGGACGTATCAAATGATTGATGTATGATTAACGCTAGAAAGGAAATAGTCAGATACAATAAAGTAAAATGAAATAAAATTCCCGACTCTCTATTAGATTTTTGATAATGGAAACTGTCTTATCTTAGTTTTTATGCTTTCATATTTAAACATTATTATTTACAAGATTATGAAGTTGTTCTAAATTTATTTGCTTATTTTTTCATTCCGAAAATTGGTTATGCGATGGCGCTGGACACAGGAAAGAAGTTTATAATAATATGAATTCACATCATTAATTTAAATAAGAAACATCAAGGACAAACTGAAACAAGTTTAGAACAAGTAAGTAGATAATAATATTACATGTGATGGATAATATAAATTTTATATCGGACAGGTTGATACCCGATGCCAAATAAATAAATAAATCTAATATATAAAATTCTCCTGTCCCAGTGTTAGTCACCTAACTCCTCCGAAACCACTCGACCAATTTTAATGAAATTTTCTATGTATATTCGTTAGGTCATAGAATAGGTTTTTAACTATGTCTCATACCCCTAAGTCATAAGGGCGGTCCACCCCAAAATGTTTAGCCCCCGAGTGCTATTCATTTCAATCAGGATTTCTGTGTAGACATTAGCGTGTCGAATCACTTTTCAAATATGTTTGCCGGATAATGTGGAGAGGGGGGGGGGGAGTTAATAAAATGTTGAAAGTCGCACAAGGTTTGCAATTTTTGATAATTGATCGCTAAATGTGGTGCCAAAACGCGACAATTTATTATAAATATATTTCGCGTATAGTTAGAAAACGCCTGGCGTATATTGTAAAAGAGTTTTATTAGGCGATTTTAATATAGATTTCTATTCCGAAGAAGTGCTCTGTGGAACAAGAAAGGAAAACATGGTACACTCATGGATTATGATTCCCATTCCATGTCTTTGCGGCATAGTTGGAATATGCCTATAGGAAGAACATACCTGGCGAAGATTGTAAAACAGTTTCAGTAGGCGATTGTAAGATAGACTTCGATTCCAAAGATGTGTTTTATGGTACAAGAAAACTAGCAGCTAGAACTCAAAAGGATACTTTTCTCCTTGACTGTAATGCGCATGTGCAAGAACTTCGCCTCTGATCTGTTATGATCCTTAGACTAATGGTTATCAGCATTGGCACGAAAGCTGCGTGTTTGGCTAACTACAAAAGAATAGGAACTTTCAAACGATCTGTCAGACAGGAGAACAAAACCGTGTCTTTTATTTAAAAAGAAAAAAATAAATGCTGCGAAGAAATTAAATAATTATAAATGTTGCTTTTAAATTTTTTTAAAGGATGTTTAAAAAAAATTGCTAACATGCATTTTTTAACTAAAAGCTGGATTAGTTTAAAAAGGAAAATTTGAAATTAGCATTAAATTTCGTAACAAAAAAGTTTAACTAAAAATATTCCTTTTTAAAAATTAAACCTGGAATAGATTTGATTTAGAAATTATAAATCAACATTGAAATTCCTGACAACAGTTATAATTCTCTCTCTCTCTCTCTCTCTCTTTTTTTTTTTTTTGTAACTTTGAAGTTAGAGTGAAATTAATGAAAGTTTATACAAGAAATAATTGAAACATCTTCATTTTAAGGAGATAATTAATTGTTAAATAGAAAGAAACCTACTACTATATTTCATTCTAATTATTACTTTGATTTAAAAGCATATATATATATATATATATATATATATATATAAACTATTTTATTTGAGGTTTTATTTTTTTCATATTATACAGTTTGTTCACCTGATATGGTAAATGGGATTTAATTACATTCTATTAAGGGCTTTTTAAATCAAAGTAATAATTAGAATGAAAGAGTAAAAGGTTTTCCTTTCCCATTTAACAATTACCTCCTTAAATTAAGATGTTTCAATTATTTATTGCAGCGTTTTAAAAAAATCATCTTATTCATTCTAATTTTTACTCAAATATATATTCATTTTCGCTTAAAATGTTCATTCAAACTTTACTGATAACATTATTTAGTAGAAAATTCGACTGAATGTTCATTATTAAAGATTAAAAAACTGAATGTATGTTGAAAAATGTGAGGGGAGGGGACGCGCCACCGTAAGTTAGCCTTTGTTGGGGGGGGCGACGTTAAAAGGTTGAGAACCGCTGTTTTACTGTATAAATTTCATTAATTTTACTCTAACCTCAAACTTACAAAAAGAAAAAAAAAAAAAGAAAATTAAAACTATTGTCATGAATTTCAATGTTCATTTCTAATTTAAAACTTATCCAGGTTAAAATTTTAAAAAGGAATATTTTTTTAGTTTAAAATTTTTGTTACGAAATTTAATGCTGATTTAAAATTTTCCTTTTTAATCTAATCAGGCTTTTAGTTAAAAAAAAATGCATGTTAGCAAATGATTTTTTTTAACATTCTTTAAAAAAACTATAATTATTTAATTTCTTCGCTGCTAGCAACTGACAATTTTTTAAACATCCTTTAAAAGCTAAATTTATAATTATTTAATTTCTTTTCATCCTTTCTTTTCTTCAGCATTTACTTTTTTGAAATAAAAGACAAGGTTTTGCTCTCCTGTCTGACAGATCGTTTGGAATTTCCTGTTCTTTTATAGTTAGCCAAAAACACGGCATTCGCGCCAATGTTGGTAACCATTTATCTAAGGATGAGAGATCAGAGGCGAAGTTCTTGCACATGCGCATTACAGTCAAGGAGAAAAGTATCTTTTTGAGTTCTAGCTGCTAGTTACAAGAAAGAGTTGATTTCTATTTTAACGTCCCCACTCTCGCCAACCTAAAAAATCCCCGTACTTTGGCGAGCTTTGCAGTCATGGGTCTCTGGGAGTTATGTACAAGTTTCAACGGTACTTACGTATTATCCCGGCGGTCCGCCAAGACAAGCAATTTTTCACCAAGATAAATGCCGCGCTCATGAAATTGTTGATGGTTTGGAATACGATTGGCAACGTATTTAAAATCTACGAAAAAGTAGTTTGGCGGAAGTGACCGCCGGGATAATACGTAAGTACCGTTTCAACGCACCCAAAAGAACTAGGTGATAACTAAAGTAAACAAACTAGCGATAAACGCGCCAGTTAAGAAATTTGAAGACATTTAATTATTAAAACTACATTAATTGGTAATCCAAAATAAATAAAAATGTAACGGCATGCTGTACTTACATGTTGTTCCAAATCGCCATTTTAATTCTAAATTACGATTTCTACATAAATGCAAAAAATCGTCATGGTAACTGCATATGTTTAATCATCGCCTCCTTGGCGAGAGTCGAGGCGTTAAAGTAGGAAACAATATATAAAACGGTGAAGTATAGTTGTGATATACTTGGCGAAGATTGTAAAATAGTTTTAGTAGGCGATTTTAAGATAGATTTCGATTCCAAAGATGGGTTTTATAAAATAAGGTAGAAAAATACAGCACAGTCATGAATAATGATAACACTTTCCAACTTAATGGAATAAGGACGAAAAATAGGGACGACGCATAAATTATGATACGATTTTAATTTATAGCACTATAGTGCGTATTTAAAATCTGAAAGTGTTTCATATTTTCATCCTTTTTTTTCGGGGGGGGGGAGGGGGTAAAATTTTTTATGGAATGACTATCAATAAGTCTCAAGGCCAAACTATGTCTGTTTGTGGATTAGATTTGAGCACGCCATGTTTTTCACACGGACAGTTATACGTGGCATGCTCTCGAGTGGACAAACCATACAGTGGGCATCCAGTTTGTTTAAGTTATCTAAAGATGGGATAACAAAAAATATTGTATACTCTATTGCGTTAAGGGATTGATATTATTTTTTAGTAAAATTATTGTAATTAGCGATATATATAAATTTAAAGAATAAATTACAATGAATTAAAAATATATGTTTGGTATTGTGTTATTTTTATATTCCAGCATCGTTCACGGCGCTCCATGCCTCTTCCACTCATATACCACATCCTCACAAAATTACAATAAGTTAGTCATTTCTTTCTACTAAAATAATCCTAGGAATAATTTATATGGCAAAACAACGTTTGCCGGGTCAGCTAGTAAATAAATAAAAATGGTGAGAACCAAAGCGGGAAAAGCAGAATTTTTCACAAAAGCTTGATCATTATAATTTTGCTAGCAAGAATACGAATTTTGGGGGGAGGGGGACAGGCCTCTCTTATTGGAAATACACTAGAGAATGTTAACAATTAGTAGTTAGGAATGATCAAACTAGGAAGGTTTCTACTTATTACTTTTTTAATTAACTGTTTTGGATGTATAATAATAAGCGTAATATGTCTTAAAATTCAAGTTATGTAACCACGCTATTCAGTTTATTTCTTGCTACATGAAAGAAACGTGCAAAACAAATTTATTTATTTTGAAAACTGTACAAACTATTCGAAACTGATTACCTCTGTTTTCAGCGATGAATACATACAGAACATATATAATTATTTTTTAAAGGAATTAAAACAACTAAATTTAATGTAATGTACTATGCTCTATATACTCTTGATTTCAAGTTTACTTTTGCTACTTAAAAGAAACATGCTAAAATCAGGGTGCGAATTGACGGGGGGGATGCCGGGGATCGTCCCCGTCTGAAGAATGTAATATCCCTGGCTAGAGAAATATTAATTGATCCCTGCCAGGGATACTATTTATCCCCTGCTGAAGAAATGTTAAACTGGTGAGTGAAGATTTGGGATTGAAGTCAAGAACTCAAAAGTCTGTTGTATGTTATTGTTTGTTACTATACTCTAAGGCGACCGCCTTAGAATTTCGTCTCTTTTCTAAGCTAGAACCCCTCAAGGATGGCTTCCAATACAGGTAAATTGTATGTAGCTTGTGTATCTGTGATTCCATAGAACAATCTATGACTTTAGTTTGAATATAAGTCAGTTCCCGGACGTGTCGGCGACTGCATTTGTCAAGTAATATCATGTGAGTAAAGCATTTGCACCTTCCATCCTTTTCCTTTTCAAGTGTCCCCCTTTGGAGAATGTTTTCTTTCAAATGTCCCCCCCCCCCCCCAGGAGAAAATGTTCAGTTCGCACCCTGGCTAAAATGCAACCACACTCTATCTTGCAGGTAATTTTTTGGGGGTAAATTCAGTCTAATTCTGCTACACATGACAATTACGAACGAAAATTAATTAAGATTATCGAACTCTAATTAAGTTGTCATACATTTTTAGTCAGAATTTTTAATCTAAAACTGAATAGCGCAACTAAAATAAACTTTTGGTTGGCTAAGTAACAACATACGAATTTTTCGAACGTCAATCTTTTGCTGTAGACTTTCTTAAGAAACGTTAAAAACAAATTTCTTTATTTGGAAAAACTACAAATTATTTGAAACTGACTTTCTCTTTTATTCCCGAAGAATATATACAGGATACATATAATTATTTTTAAAGGCATAATTAACTAATGAAATTAAATTACATGCCATGTACTATGCTCGAAATATTCTTGATTTGAAGTTTGCTTTTGCTACTTGCTACTTAAAAGAAACATTTCACTCATGTAAATGGTATTTTTTTTTTTTTAAATTATGAATTTTCGAGAGTGGGATAAGATATCTTACAGTCGACAGATTACTTGACATCAATAACCGCTTTTGTTCCACAGTAACAAATGGAAAATGATTAGTATATACATAACCTTGAACGAAGAATTAATTACTGTAATCAACTTTCTATTATGTATTCATATGATGTTGGCCATCTTGTTGAATAGCACTTTTGGTTGGTTTAAATCAAGTCCTGCACGAATGTCATGAAATCAACTGTATCACTTCTTTTTACCAAATTTTAATTAAAGAAATAATATTTCTTGCAGGCCATTAACTGGTAAGTATGAATAACCCTTTTTGTCCCACAAAACGTAAGTGGTAAATTCAAAAGTGTATGTATCATCAAACGAAGAATTAATTGCATCCATTGAATTCACTGACTGGCATTAAAAAAAAAAAATAATAATAAAAATAAAAAAACAGCCGTTGTTTGCGAAAAAAAAAACAGAAACACTTGATTAATAAAAATTCCCTTGACAACTTGAAACTTAAAATTGTTGGTTCAGAATAAACTTCAAATAAAATTGCCTAGTTCATATTTATTTTTCGTTTCAGTTTTAAAGAAAGAGAGGGGGGGGGGGAAGAAGGAAGTGTACAATTTATAATGTGGTGAAATCGCAAAAAACTTTGGACAAATAGGTTTTTGGATGAAATTTATCTCTCTCTCTCTCTTTTTAAATCCTTATTAGAGATTCCATTCATTAATTTATTAAAAAATTTTTTTAATCTAAAAAATTGGTAATACGCAGTCGAACAAACTGTTTTGGAAAGAAAATTTTCTTTTTTACACGACATTGTAAAAATTGTTTTCTTAGTAAGATTGTTGTCTAGTTAAGGTTATTTGCGATCTTTTTTAGATTATCTGTGAAAAATGGCTCAAGAATCCATAAAATACTGAAAAAAAATCTAGCTCGAGAAATTTGTAGAAAAAATTGCTTTGAGGAGCATAACTTCATAGTTTGAACTTTATTTGTACCAATACCTAATACGACTGTCTAATAGGTAAATATCTAATAATATTATGCCAAATAAGATATAATACGGGTATCTAATTATAGCTATCGCATTTCGATTATGTACTACTACATTTAAGATAAATTGTATGACTTTTAGCAGAAATAGGGATGGACGCGAGACGAAAAATAAGAGTCTCGCGTCTCGCAAAATAGCCTAAAAGCTTTGTCTCGTCTCGCAAAAATCCCTATATCGTAATGTTAAAAATGTGTGTCTCGTCTCGCAAAAAGCTGTAAATGTCTGTCTCGTCTCTCAAAAAAGTCGTCTCGCGTCCATCCCTAAGCAGAAAGCTAATACCATTACTTTAAAGAAACACCGAGTTAATTTCAATAAAATTATTGAAAACTTTTTTCTTTCGCATGTGTGCAACGTCATTGCCAAGTGAAGGCAACCGCTATCGCGTTTCTTCTGAAAATATTTAAGAATAATAAACCTACAAATGACTTTTATTCAACAGTCTCTTTTGTTCTGGTAACTGGAAGACGTATAACATGTATCCATGAACGAAAAATTAATTACAGCTATCGGATTCCGATCGTGTACTGCTAAGAATCTTAGACAAAGTGTAAGAATTCTAACTATATTCTTGGCGAGAGCATTACACTTTCGCCATTTTTATTATTATTCTTCCTTTTTTACCCTCTCCATTCTCTATAAGCATGATTGATAACTAAGTATTCAAGAATTCAATTGATGGATAGCGCAGATTTGATGGAGGAATGATGGATGCATTAAAAAAAAAAAAAAAAGAAAAGAAAAGAATCCACGAAAAGAAGAGCATTTGAGATGACGTCAAATGTCAGGCTATTATTGCATTATAGGGGAATTATATTTCTTACAATGCATCGAGAGTTGAGTTGAGGTATAGTGTTGAAGAGCATTAAAAAAAAAAAAAAAAAATATTCCAAAGAGAGAGATCTATTCAACACGGCTCCTTGCGAAGAAGAATATTACTGGACTGGAGCAATGTGTTCGATGATCTATAAATATATATATTGCGTGGGAAAAGAAGAAAGTTCTTTTTTTAAGTAGGTTTTTGGTGGAAACGAAAGAAAGCAGAAAGTTTTCTTAGATTCTCCCCCCCCCCTCCCCCCGTACAGCAGTATTTGAAGAAAAGATTTTTTTTTTTTTTTTTTCCCGATGTTTCCATGTTTCCAAAGGCTTGCTATATGTTTTAGGGTTTGTTTATGAATGTAGAAAAGACTTGTTATTTTTTGTGTTGCATGTTTTACCAGTTATGATTCAGAGATGTGTTCTGATTGATCAAAGGGGAAAATGACTAATTGAAATTAGTCAATGTTAGTTTATTCGGTGTATATTCGTTAAATTAAAATGTGATACCCCTTATTAATATTAAAATTCTAAGGGCAGCAGAAGAATGTTCTTATTTATTTATTTATTAATATTTACAATAGTGACGATCATGAAGCTTTGAAAATGCAAAAGTGGCTCGAGCGTTATTGCTACGGAATTTAACCGTTAAGAGCATATTTTATTGGAAAATTAAACATTTTTATCTTTCCAGATATACTATTAATATTTTGTCTTTTTGATTTTTTAACCAAAAGAAATATAAAATTTAATGAGCGTCAACCAAATTCCTAAATTGATTTTTTAAAATAATTCCAATGTATATATATTTATATAAAATTAATAAAAGTCTTTGTGAATAACGCAGATATATAAAAATAGTACAGCACTAACGTTTGAAGTGGTACAACTTTCTTCAGCTGAAAAAATTTCCCCCCTTCCACGCATGCAGGAACGTGAGCGACCAAAAAGTAAACACTCAGTGTGAAGGTGCTTTCCCTTCTGCCATAGTTGCATATTGAAAAAAGCATTCTATATATAGAGTATGGCGAGGTAAAATGGGTAGTGGGGTGAAAAGGGTAAGTATATTTCTTTTTGATCAATTTTTTTTAAAAATGTTATTTCTTATTCAGCCTACATTTCCAGTTATTAGTCTCACGATTTATACCCATTAAAAAGTGTATTCATTGTATTTGAAAACATAATATTAGCTTTTATCTGTTCATTGAATTCATGTTGCCTCCAAAAAACTTTCAAGAAATTAATACATTCCCGAAAGTTTGAGAAATTCTGTTATTACTTTCAATTTAGAAAAGGTCTAAATAGCTTATTATTAGAAAAAAGTACAAAATTTTAAAAATATTTTTCTCTCCGTTTGTTCTAGTGTGTGGGTATGCAATTAAGCTTAGTTAATATTACATTTGCAAATGCTGCTAATAAACTTTTTAATGTGTAGAAATATTGACTACTAATGTCTGAAAATACAGGATAAAAAATCATATAAAAACAAACTATTTATATTTTTGATAAAAGGAAATGCTTCTATTAATTTTACCCCAAATTACCCTGGCACGATGAGTTTTCAGAATGCAATGTTTATCTGTAACCTAAATCTAACAGCCCTGGCCATAATGCTTTTAAATTTGAGTACTTTCTAAGTCAAACTGAAAATAAGTAAAATTTGTTAAAGTGTATAATTTTGTTTTTGGCTGGTTTTGGCTTTTTGTTTTTGGATTAAAAAACTATCACCCATTTTACTCCATATGCTACCTACTTTACCCTACCTTTATGGAAAAAATATCTCTATTAATAAAGTTTAATATTTTTCATTTAAAACTAATATAACTACATATAAGTTTTTTTTTCAGGTGTAAAAGGGATGAATGCATTGCATAAAATAACAAAAAATTCCAAGCTCAACATTTTAAGTAACAGAAAACCACCCATGAGTATTAAAATGCCCGTTTTACTGCATCAAACCCTACTCCAAAATAAATAAAAAAATAAATAAATAAATAAATAAATAATAATAATAATAATAATAATAATAATAATCCTAGTATAGTTTTGCTTAATTTGTTTGTCTATTCCGCACTGAATGATAGAAGACCTAATTTTTTTCTTATGCTTGCATAATTTTAATAGTCAAATTTTGTAAAAGAAATGTTACTTAACTCCCATTGATTAAACCCATTCTTTTTACTAAAGTAGGAGTGATTTTATGACGCAAAAATTAAGGTATCTGAAATGTACGGCATTCACTAGACTCATATTGATACGAGGTTCTTCATCAAAATTCAAAGACCCTAAAAAGTGCCTAAAAGTTTTGGAAACCTTGGGCTATTGAAAATACATACAAAATATGTTGTAATGAAAAGTCTTTTATTGTAAATTTGTTTAGCACTATGGGCATTTTTTTATTGTTACAGTGACATTTCCTTAATCATAATTGCAACTAAATTAGATTATAACGACGGCCACCATGGATAAGTGGATAAGACATTGAATATGGTGTTGAAGGATGAAGGTCCAGGGTTCTGGCCTACCGCGCGGGTGTCTATCTAATGGTCTGAAGTTTTGGTCGGGTTTTTCCAGACGTAACGTGAATAAGCATTAAAGCACCTTTTAAAAAATTTTCCCCCTAAAGCACCCCCCATAACCAGATACCCCTCATGCAGGTTTGCATTAAAAACACGATACATAATAATTGATAACGACATTATATAGGGTATCCAGTGGTAACGGTGCCCAATGGCTACTTCCTAAACCGCTTGTAAGAGATACAGTTCCAGCTGCAAAAAGGTTTTAAGTTTTATAATCTACTATATCAGAAACAATCAAAGTCAATAAATCAGTTCCTATAAAAACTACGAAATATAAATTTTTATAAGGTTCCCCGTTCCTATCAGTTATACTTAGAAAAACTTTCTTTATGCAGTTTCATGCACAATAAAAACTATCGTCCTTCTACGACCAAAATTCGCCGAGTTATAGCTGTTTAAAGTTACAGCTCTTTTCGAGCTGCGAAATAGAGGTTGCATACAGAATGAATTTTATTTACACAGCTTAGTAAAATTCTGTTACTTCGTTTACAGAAAATATTTTCAAATGACCTCAGATAGATTTTTTATAGAGCCTTACTAGAACCCTCTGCTTAAAGATTAGTATTCTAAAGTTAGTTTTGATTGTTTGTCCGCATTGTGCCATAAAATGAAATTAAAGCCTATGATTTAAAATATCCGTATTTATATGGTCCTTTAAAGGTTCACCGTAACGGGATATTTTTAAACGTGAAAAAGTGACTTAAGTCAAAATGTTTGCTGCTTCCTAACTCGTTGAATTTTGGTCGTAAAAGGGCGTTCTTTTAAAAAAATTTCATGAAATTATATAAGAAAAAATTTTCTATCTAGGACAGAGGGACCGTATAAAAATTTAAATTTCGTAAATGTTATAGCGGTTGATTTATTGACTTCGATTGTTTTTGCCATTATAGATTGTACAATTTAACCCTTTAACGCGCGTTGTCCTCGCAGTGAGGACACCAAACTGTTGCCAGTCAAGAAGAATAGATTTGATTTCTATAAAAATTGTTGCGGGTGACAGAGCTCCACCAGAATACTTTACTTTTTAGCACGTCATTTCCCGACAGAAAATGGTCACGATTATTTTTAACAGCACCGACATCTGCCGAAAAATGGAAGAACGCGAGAACAGCTGGAAAGATTGCCCAATGCTGAAAAAAGGGCAGCCGTTGCCATCGCTCGACTTAACTACTAGCAAGATGGCGGACGATCGAAACGTACTCGCGCACAGCCAGCTGCGTCAAAAAAAGGGTCTCTCGATCTGTGGAACGCGATGAACGTTTCGATCGTCCGCCATCTTGCTGGTAGTTAAATCGAGCGATGGCAACGGCTGCCCTTTTTTCAGCATTGGGAAAGGGTTGCGCCTCAAAGGGTTAAAGCAATTTTGTAACTGGAACTATGTGTCTCTGACTCACTGTTTCGGAAATAGCCATTGGTCAAGGGTAGCACTTGGTATACGGGGTGATTCGCTACCAGACTGACAAACTAGCAGGGGTGTAGGGGGTACAGACACAGAGACTGTTCAGAATCACATAGCAATGCGGGGTCGGAAACATCGTCTTCATCTATCTGATAATAATCATTCTGGAAGAAGTGTTCAAGTGATAGCAAACTTTCCGACCATGGTTTATCAAAAACTAATCCCTCTTTCACCGATTGCCCTTGATATAAATTGTTATTTCAGAATTGCTTCTTACATTACATTTATGAAATTGTCTGAGGAAAGACCATTGCTTATCAAACTTGGTTAATAAATCAGACGCACGCTTCAGCACTTCTTCCAAAGTGATTATTAGCGGTATTGTTCGAAAAAATCATGTGATTTTGGTACATAAGTACAAATAAACTAATTATGCCAGGCACTTTAAAATTTTGAAACTGTCTCGTACTACATACTGAAATAAACGATCCATCTGTATCAGTTCCAAAACTTTTAGAAAAAATTCTTAAAAATCGGAAATTTTCGCAAAGCGTGTCACTCTTCGAAAAATCTTGCAGCTCAGATCCATGTTTAAGAATTTTTTCTGAAAATTTCACAAAAGCCGCAGTTTTTTCGCGTATTGCAGTGTGTAAAGCAGCTTATGAAGTACTACCTGTAATTTTTTGGAGACCCTGGCGCTATTAGTTTATTTCAATTTGTGTACCAAGACTAAAAACAGAGTTTTTTTTCTTCGACATACACCCTTAACAGCGGTGGTACGCGAAAGCGCCGTTTCCGACCCCGCATTGCTATTTGATTCTGAGCCGTCTCTGTATCCCCTACACCCCCTGCAAGTTTGTCAGTCTGGCAAGTTTGTCTGTCCCTGCAAGTTTGTCTGTAGCTTGATGCAGAAGCTGGTAAATTAGCAACAAAAAACAGCTCTTAGAGCACCAATACAAAAATCTGGAGTGACTCCACTCGACTTTCCGAACACTTACGATTAAGATCATTACCAAGCACTTAAATAAATTTTAATCGATGAATAATTCAAACATATATACCAAATTGAAACTCAATCGAATGCACCGTTTAAACGCTTGCGCAATTTCAAGAATTTCTCCCCATATGCCATTATGCCATAACATAAAAGAAAGATTTGTCGTAGCCCTGTAGGAGAACTATAAGTCCTATACACACCAAAATCAATACCGGTCTTAGGATGGTGGTTTATAACATGTATACCGAATTTGAGCTCAATCGAATGTATCGTTTAAACGCTAGCGCACTTTCAAGAAATTCCCCCCATAGGCCATAATGTAAAAGAAATCTTTGTCGTAGCCCTGTAGAAAAACTATAAGTCTTATACACACCGAAATCAATACAGGTCTTGCAACGGTGGTTTAAAACATGTATACCCAATTTGAGCTCAATCGAATCTACCGTTTAAACGCTAGCGCACTTTCAAGAAATTCCCCCCATAGGCCATAATGTAAAAGAAATCTTTGTCGTAGCCCTGTAGAAAAACTATAAGTCCTATACACACCAAAATCAATACCGGTCTTGCGACGGTGGTTTATGACATATAAATCCAATTTGAGCTCAATCGAATGCTCCGTTCAGGAGCTATCGTGTTCACTCACATACACACAAACACACACACACACAAACACACACACACACACATTTACATACACACACATACACACATACATACATACATATATCTCGTAAAAATAGCATAAATGGATTCAGAAGCCCTCAAAACGTGTAAAAACACCAAAATCTCGAAGTCGAATTTTTTCATGATTACAATACTTTCCTTACATGGTACATGTTCGGAAAGTAAAAATTAATAGAGCAGACTAGTTTCGTCATGCATGACATGCTGTCATCAGCACTAGATTGCGAATGGCAAATTTTGCGTTGTTTCATGACATTTGAATATCATCTAATATCCCCATCGCATGAGCACCCAAAACCGCCATGCTGGAATAAAACGTGTTATTAGAGACTCTTCTTAATCTCTGGTATTTCGTCCGTTAACGTGGTCTCTTGCTTATTCGAAAAATCCACAGAATACAGCACAATATTCATTTTATGTGTTATTATTTTATTTTCCTTTTTAAATGTTGGTCATTCTACCGAAAAGTCTTGTCATCCTCTACGCCGTGTTCCAGTAGCACAGCAAGAAAATCCCCCAACCTATGCAAAGGTTAAGAGTTAAACATATACCTTTCCCTAGCCTATATGATTATGGTACATGCCCGTCTAGACGGACGGACCTCCAGTCTGGTAGAATGCATTTTATGCATGTTTATTAAATATATAAGAATTCTTTCCCCTCCCCCCGAAGGAAAAAAAACAAACAAACAAGTATTACCCCAAACATTTCTAGTGCGCATGTGTGCTTAAATTTGGTTGTGATGAAGAGTGGTAAATTATAATGTATGGACAATAAATAAATGAATAAAGAAAGAAAAATGGAAGACTATAACGCAAAAAATTTCGGCTCAAGAAAAGGAAGTACCGTGGGCAAATTTTTTTTTGCTCTTTTAGAAGAAAAAGAGAATTTTTTTTTTTTTTAACTTTTAGCGAAATTTTTTGATTAATTGCAGTTTACTGTAGTGAATTCTGTTTAGCAACTGACGTTCGAGGGAAAAACGCGCCAGCTTGGCGATTTTCAAAGTTCAACAAAAGAGTTGAATATATTGGTATTTAAATAAAATTTTAGTTTCTTTTTCTAACAGATTCACGAGAAATTTCAACTGATGCAACTGTCGACCCCATTATCAGCACTAGTGCTTTTTTTAACCCCTTGACACCAGGTCGCACGATGTGTATGTCCTAAATTCATCCTAGAAGACTAAAAGACATGCAGCGCTTTCGTCCTGTTGTATTCGTCTGTGTGAGCTGTGGTTCTCCATTTTCTGGGAAGGTTCTCCCTATTTCAAACTAATTAACTCAATTTATGCTGAACATTGATATGTATTGATATGTATGTGCGTACTTAAAAAACAACAGTCTGAGTTTCAAGGTGGTTAGTTCTTCTCAACAATGTTGAAAAGTGTAATGCTTTCTGATTGTTCGATATCATTTTCGTGATCTTAACCCTTTAAGGCGCAGTGTTCCCTGCTCTGGGAACACAAAACTCTGAAGTTTTGACTGTTGCCAGTCACAAAGAACAGATTTGATTTCTATAAAAATAGTTGCGGGTGACATAGCCCCGCTAGAATCCTTTACTTTTTAGCACGTCATTTCCCGTAAAAACAGTTGTCACGATTACCTTTAACAGCACCGACATCTGCTGAAAAATGGAAGAATGCGAGACCAGCTGGATAGATTGCTCAATGCTGAAAAAAGGGCAGCTGTTGCCATCGCTCGACTTAACTACCAGCAAGATGGCGGACGATCGAAACGTTCATCGCGGGCCACAGATCTAGAGACCCTTTTTGGACGCAGCTGGCTTTCGATCGTCTGCCATCTTGCTGGTAGTTAAGTCGAGCGATGGCAACGGCTGCCCTTTTTTCAGCATTGGGAAAGGGTTGCACCTCAAAGGGTTAACAACTGCAGAAAACGGGCATAGATTGTTACGAAATTTAAAAATGTTATTGTTAAGCCTCGGATTTATTACAGTCAAATTTGAACGAGGAGCTCCTTCAAAATTAAATTCAAAGACCAGCAAAAGTTTCGGAAACACTGGGATATTGAAAATGCATGTATAGGATGTTGTAATAAAAAGTGTTTTCAGTAATAAATCTGTTTAGCCATTTTTTTTAAATGTATTTGTCTTTAGAATTTTCACTTAATAAGATACTTCTTAGCAAAGTGTTTTGCAAGTTTATTTAGATTAGCAGAGTGCATTTCTGACAATTGTGTCGAGAATTAAACAAAGGCAAATTTAAAGAAACGTTTTTATTTTGTTCTGGGGGCTCCTTTGCCCCAGAGAAAAGAATTAAAAGTGTGAAATTCGGTAGTTTGAATGCTAACATTACTAAAGCTTAATTAATAATAATAATAATAATAATAATAATAAAACAAGAAACCCTTATATTATTCAACCCCAAACTTAGCTTTACCAAATAAAAAGATATTGGGTTTTGTAAAAAAATGTACTGTGAAACTCTTTAGCAAACAGTTATGTACCAGACCCATGATCATTTATTTTTATCACACACAAACATCTACATTACATTCAGAGATTATAAATAAATTTCTTTTCTCATTCATCATGCTTTTAGCCGGGGGATTTAGTAACTATAATTCGCTGCATTTATCATTAAGTCTGCAGAAAGCGGTGCTCCAAATGTCCCGCGCCAACATTGGTTTCGGGTTAAAAATGCTAAAATATACCCTTATCCATCATATTTCCCTATTCATAATGCATTTATCTGGTCCATTACTTTAATCGAGTTGTGTCAAAATACGGTTGTTGGAAGGAAACATTATAAAAAAGAAAAAAAAAAAGATTGAAGTAGACCTGGCTATCGATCATGTTACAATAATTATCCGTGGCTAAAATGACCTTTCTGGTTGTGGCAGCATTTGACTGAATTTTATTAACTCTTTTTTAACAAGGTTGAAAAATGTTTTTGAGTCCGGTTTACGTATCTGTTTCCATTCAGTGTATTAAGTTTTTTTTTTATTATTATTAAAAAAAGACTCCAGTTTTGCAACTTTTTAACAGTTTTTAAAAGGACCAAGCTAAGCCAGAGAGTCGAAATAATTTAGAATGTTTTTTCGTAAGTAGTGGATACTTTTTTTTTACGATAAACCTATACGTCTAAGGGCCGATGCACATATCACAAGTCTTTCAGTCGCTACAGAGTGTAAGGGGACATTCTTCTCGCGAATTTTACGACTTTTTAAATCGTTTGGGATCCGCCGACAAAAGATTATGATGTGCTAAACCGCAAACGCCGGCTCCCCAGACAATGGAGAGAGAGAGCATTTCCGTCAGTTTCTTTTTCTTTTTTCATTTTCCATTGAAATACATGGAAAACGCGTGATCTGTGCGTCGGCCTTAATGCTACTTCCAAGAACACACTTTAGTTGGAAAATGTCATGGTGATATTCTAATTAAGTCAAGGATTTATAAATTTTTAGGATATTCTTTTACGTTATGCTGTAAAAAACAATGAACCTGTATTATATGCCAGCTATGAAACTTATGGAAAAAATATCTTGGATGAGCAATAGTTCGTTTAATGTGTCTTCCTCTAGAAAAATTAGAATTCCATGTACAGAAACTTTTTTAAAAAGTTTCACGACTCGCCTAAGTTTGTCGTTCATACAGTGAGTATAGTACAGAGTTTGAAGAGACATTTTTTTCTAGTCTCTAAGTCTCTAATACAATCAGTTTATTTTAATTTGTACGCAAAGACTGTGAACTATGTCTGTGTTATTGGCAATGTTATAATCTACTGAGTATTGATTTGCAGTAAAATTTAATTCGAAATTTAAACACTGCTATTTTTATAAGCTAAGCCCCCCCTCTCGGCTTACATGAGTGTCCCGTATTTGAATTAAAGATTGATGGTCACTTTACTACAGAGTTATCTAAAAATTTTGCGATAGTTCTTCCAGGAATTTTATTTTCTTTTAAAACACGAGCCGCGATTTACGATATAATACCAGGTGTACATACCTAAACTTTGTAGAGTATGCATTTTTTTCCCTTTCTTCCTCACTCAAATGCAAACTTTGACGCTTCTTTCCTATTTTTTTAATTAACTACGACACTTATTTTACGTGTAGAAATATTAAAACCATGCTTTCCAGATCCTTTTTTTTTAATTTATTTTTTATTTTTTAAATAATTGAGTATGAGTATATTTCTCTTCGTAAAGAGCAAAAATATAGCTTTCGATCCATTATTTATTTCCCAGCAACAGTTTAAAGCAAAGAATAATATTTAAGAAGCAGACGATAATTAAATGCTCCTGGAAACGATGCCCCAAAGAATTTTCTTTTTAATAGGTTATATTTATCGATTATAACGAAGAAAGTCAAAATCGTTACAAAAATGTCTGAACATTCTCTGTATTTGAACTAATATCTATCTGAAATACATGGAATGGATGGAAAAAACACTCAAAAAACTGGTGTTAAACGATAAAGTAAATAAAAAACTTTGTAAAAAACACACATAAGATGTTACAGGTAAGGTGATACGTACGTTTCGGCCAAAAAATTGTTTTGGCCTTCAATCTTTTTTTCAGTTCCTTCTGCTGCGTATGTCGAAGGGCTTTGACTGAGGAAGGCCGAAACAAGTTTTTGGCCGAAACGTACGTATCAACTTACCTGTAACATCTTATGTGTGTTTTTTACAAAATTTTTTATTTACTTTACATGGAATGGATGGTTTTAATACACAATTTTTTTTAATTTCTGTAATTTTTAGACGAATCAAGTTTTCGGTTTAAGATTGAGCACACTTTTACTGGGAATCATACTATTTTTGACACGAGTCCATAAGAATTACTTTAAACATACGTTATGGAACGATCAAAGAACTGGTCTTGCGATTATTTGAGACGATTATGTAATTCTATGGGGAAAGGAAGAAAGAGCAAGAGGAAACTTGTCCTGTAAATGTTTTGGACCTCTTCAATCAACGGATCGAAATATATGTATAAGAAGTCTGTATTTCTACCCATCCTTAGTAAGGTGTTTGAAAAAATCAGATCTTATACTCTGCTGTTCCCTTAAAAATTAAAAAAATCTGGAGTGACTCCACTCGACTTTCCGAACACTTACGATTAAGATCATTACCAAGCACTTAAATAAATTTTAATCGATGAATAATTCAAACATATATACCAAATTGAAACTCAATCGAATGCACCGTTTAAACGCTTGCGCACTTTCAAGAATTTCTCCCCATATGCCATTATGCCATAACATAAAAGAAAGTTTTGTCCTAGCCCTTTAGGAGAACTGTAAGTCCTATACACACCAAAATCAATACCGGTCTTGCAAAGGTGGTTTATAACATGTATACCCAATTTGAGCTCAATCGAATCTACCGTTTAAACGCTAGCGCACTTTCAAGAAATTCCCCCCATAGGCCATAATGTAAAAGAAATCTTTGTCGTAGCCCTGTTGAAAAACTATAAGTCCTATACACACCAAAATCAATACCGGTCTTGCGACGGTGGTTTATGACATATATATCCAATTTGAGCTCAATCGAATGCTCCGTTCAGGAGCTATCGTGTTCACTCACATACACACAAACACACACACACACACACACACACACACACACACACACACACACACACACACACACACATACATACATACATCTCGTAAAAATAGCATAAATGGATTCAGAAGCCCTCAAAACGTGTAAAAACACCAAAATCTCGAAGTCGAATTTTTTCATGATTACAGTACTTTCCTTACATGGTACATGTTCGGAAAGTAATAAAAAAATCGAATGGATTTTATTTAAAAACTATTTATAATGCTGGGCCCTCCGGCGCGGCGGGGTCTTGGGAGCTTACGGCAACTCACTGGGTTAAATTATCTTTCTTTCATTGGCATGGGCGCCTGCAGAATTTTTTCCAGGGGGTCAAAGACTATTCAAGGGGGGGGGGGGCAAAGAACTTCTTTAACGTATGGTTACCATGTTGGAAAGAGCAAAAAAGCAAGGAAAAACACTGCATACAAAAATCCAGGGGGGCCATACCCCCCCTTGCCCTATGTTGCCCATGGTGAGGCCCATGATCATTGGGCCTCACCATGTCGAGGGTTCCGTGGCCAGAGCGGACGTGGTTATTGCGGACAGTGGTTACAGCGGACACGTGAGGGGAGTTGGGTGGTCAGAGCGGACATTCTTGCACATATTGTGCCTTTGAATTAAGTTTAGAATAAGAATAAATGAATAAAAACGTATAACTATAACTCAATGCCCTGAAGGGTTCACATAATTTTCAATTACGGGACAATAATTATGGCTAAGTGATTTATCGGAGATTTAATATATAAATTTTCATTTTTAACCTAGAACTCAGGTTTAACTTGTTCCGTCCCGTCTCATATTGAAATAGCGCGCACTGCCCCTTCTGTGACAAGTGTTGCTTCCAAGATGGATTTTCGAATACCTCGCTAGTGTCCGGAGTAGTGCTTAGGCAATCCCTGGGTTCCAGGTGAGCACTGAAAGAACTTTCAAATTTCCCGTATTTTCAATTTTTTTTTCTTCCTGAATACGCACTTTAAATTGAAATTAGCGAACTGCAAAATACTGAAAAAAGAATTTACAAATGCAATATTTAAAAAAAAAAATCATTGTACTGTTACTTACTATTAATTTTTAAATATTTCTCTGAAAGTTTTTATTTTTATTACATTTCGCTATGCTTAAAATGCATTCGCATTATAATATCTTAACAATTTAATATAAATAATCAAATTTGATTGGCAAAAATGTATTTATCCTTGTAATTCGATAATCGAGTGCAAAAACAGAAAACTTCGGTAAAAAAAAAAACAAAAAAAAAACGTTATCCCACGTGATAGAGATTTGCCGCTTAAAATACTGTTTTAATCTGCTCTAAGATAGGGAAAAAATATGTCCGCTCTAACCACGATGAGTTTCGGAGTGTCCGCTCAGACCACGAAATCTTATGTGTCCGCTCTAACCACGTCCGCTGCACCCACGCCACCGTGTCGAGTGGATAAGACGCTGCACAAGTTAGACGGCTGCAGTGTCGAGGTTCCTACGACGCGACTGTCGATCTAATGGTCTGGAGTTTCGGTCGGTTTTCTACGGGTGTGATGTGAAAGCGTTTTAGAACCCTTTAAAAATTCCTCCGACCAAGACCCCCAACCCCGTAGACAGATACTCCTCGGATAAACGATAGGCTTGCTATCACACTGCTTTTATCTTGGACCTTCAGAAATCAGCACCAACTCACAACCAATGAATTAGACGCACTATACGACGGATGCAGAATGATATTTGTTGTGAATGTGTGTCTGATTCAGTTGTCTGTAAACGCTCCACTGATACCCAATGTACAGTTAAAAATACGGTGAAGTCAGCTGCTGTAGAATTAAAACGCAACAAAGGGTAATTTCCACTCTATGCTGCTGATATTTTTTTTTTCTCTTACAGAAAGGGTTTTTGCTAATTTGAAATTCATTCGCTTGGCTTAATGACGGATTACATTGTTGCACATCGACTCTTGCTCCTATCTTCTACAAGAACATCTGGAGTTCTATACACTTTTCTATTTCCAGTTTTTTTTTTGTTTTTTTTTTACAATTACGAAATCTGATTTATATCTGCTGTTGAAAAAAATTCGCATTTGTATAAAAATAAGAAAAAAAAAAACAACGCTCTGGAATTAATGAAAGGTGTGGCTTATCAAGCCTACATAGGCTGTACTTAGTTCATTTTACTTTGCTTTCCTATTGTCCATTGTACGTCTCGGCAACATCTGGCCTAGAAAATTTTCCATAGAATAACGAAATTAACCAAGATGGCCGCCAGTTTGATGAGTTTTCTGAAAGTGACCCCCACGCATGGGCCAGCGTTTTCCTGAACATACTCGAGGAAAGACGTCACGAATTCGAGTTGTATAATCGTGACTGATTTTATATCGTAACGATGGAAGAGCAGAACCTGTTGTCCTTGCGAAAGTATCATTCGCTTAAATTTAATAGATGCAATGATAAAAGATAGAAAACATAAAAAATAAAATAAACGCGAAAATGGCGCCGGTTGGTGAAGAACAAAGAATTCGAAAATCGTCTGGACGTGATTAACACATCTTAAGATCAGAGGAATGGCAATTTATAAGGGCCAATATCATCGATTAAAAAAAAAAAAATTAAAGGTAAAAACTGGAAATAAATTAACGAAAGATGAAACAGGCTTTCTAATCTGCAGATTTTTTTATTTTTTGTTTACTGACTGGTTTCGAAGAAAACTGATGTAAAAGCATGAACTATTTCTTCCCTGGGGAGATACAGTTAAAATAAATAAATAAAATGTAAAAAGTAAGTATCATAACTAGTTGCGCACCGAAGCTGTCGAATTCTTTCGGGCCCCTGATTGGGAGTACCCCGAAAGAACCTCAAATTTAAGTTATATGTACCTGTATGTAGAAGTATAAAAAAGGGACTTTCTATTAAGAGAGGGTATAGGGGGATAGAAGGCAAGGGCGGATTAAAGGGCGGGGGCGGAGAGGGTGACTGCCCCTCCCCGAGAAAAAAGAAATTAATGTAAAAGATCCTATTTTACATCCATAAAATGGATGTATATGTCAATCTTCTATCCCCCCCCCCGATAAACTTGCATTAATCCGCCACAGATCGAAGGGAGGTTATGTATGTGTTGCATATGTTACAAGCTCTGGTATTGTAATTTTAACCAAGCTCTAGCCATTAGAGATGAGACGGGCTCAGCCCGAGCCCGAGCCCGGGCCCGAACTGTGCTCGGGCTCTGTAATTCACAATAGTGTTCGGGCTCGGGCTCGTGAAAAATTTCTCCTTTATTAAACATACTGCTTGAAATAGATTTTAAAAAGTGATTCATGGAGAAAAATAAAAGTACTTATAAAAAATAAAAATAGCGGCACGGGTGCCTAGAAGGAGTGTGAAGCTCTTTGGGTATTTTAGAACGGCGGTTTATATTCCTTAGTCATGAGATCCGACATTTTTTTGATAAAGGATGGATACAAAGAATTAAAAAGTACATTAGGAGTTTGCAACTATATTTGTCTTTAATTTGCACAAACGGAAAAATTTATTGTATTCTATCAATGAAGTAATTGAATTTTTTTAATCTTTAGCTGAAATTTCGGGCTCGGGCTCCGACTTAAATAATATTGCTCGGGCTCGGGCTTCAAAAAATGAGCCCGAACTCATCTCTACTAGCCATGCGCCCGCAGTCCTGGAACAGAAAGTGTGAATCAAAATAGTTTACAAACTAAACAAGTTCAATAAATTTCCCCATATAAATAAGAAAAGTTGCACTATTTCAGGTCTCCAGGAAAACTTCCGTTTCAGGGAAGTTTCCGCTGGAAATCTTAATGAGACCATGGGAGAAAGATCTGCTGGAGGGAAAAAAAAAAAAAAAAAAAAAAAAAAAAAGGTTTAAAAAGTCATCATCAGGTGGCGTTTTACCGTGTTACATTGCTGATGTGCAAATTTTTCACCTCACTGAGGTATTGAACATCTGCTTCACAACGCTTTCATTATTTTCCACGCTTCAGAAAGGTTATTTGTTTTATTCGCACTAAAAAGTTGTGAAATGCCAGTAATTCTTTTGAAGTATTTTTCTCTCAGCAAATCATACTCTCATCAGGAGCCGATTTGTCAAGTTGGGGGCCCTGGGCAAAAGCTTCATAGGGGGCCCCCCTCTTTCGAAAACTTTTTCAAAATTTACAAATTTTTAAACTTAAAGAACATTTTGGGCTCCCCTTTTGTTGGGGGCCCCGAATGTCCTTCCGGAATTCAGGCCCTGACTCTCATCCTGGAAATTCGGTAGCAGTAGGTTTCCCTGTATACTGTGCTGAATAGGGTAGTATGACATAGACTTATATTACTATCAATTTTTATAGAACTTTTACGATAATCATTCAAACACAAAACTTTTAAATTTTCTATTTATTCGCTACCTAAATAACGAAGAACGAACATAAGTGAAGTGATCTTTCAGATAATTTTTTTGCCATTTTTTTTTAAAGGTACATCAGTTCAGGTCAAAAATCTCATTTTTCTGTTTAATTTTACAGACAGACATCTGTTCGCCGTTTTTTTTTTTTTTTTTTTTTTTTCACACTGCTAGCCTTATTCCATTATGAAACGATACTACGCTCCTGCTGATGTTATTTCTCTCTCTCGGAGGGTAGGTTTGGGGACTAAGCGACTGAAAATAGATGAAAAGAAAGAGATTTTTCAAAAATTAAAGCCATCTGTCGAGGATGAGTACGTTTGTGGAATAGAGCTTTTGATAATATGATGCTCATGTTTCGAATTTAGTTCAACATAGCTTGATCACTTGGATGAACGAGCTTTTTCATCAAATTCAAGCTAGTGAAACTAGGCACCGCTTAAATATGGAAGAAAGTAAAATATTTTTGAATTTCTGTTGTAACTGAAATCATTTAAAGTCCCTACCCATCTTCAAAGGACAATTTTTTAATATTAAAAAAATTGCTTATGCTTTATACTAGAAAATATATAGCTAAAAACTTATAAAACACATAAAAATATGAACACCTTTAAACATTTTGATTATCAGTCTCAAAACCAGGATAAAAAATTGCTACGAAATGGCATTTTTCCAAAAGACATCAAAAGTCAAATTTAAATGACGATATTTTTAGCCTGTAAATTTCATTTTGAGGTCAGAAATATTCCAGAGGGAATGAAAAAATTTCATAACTATAACTATCATATTTGAAAAATTAAAAAGTTAACATTTTTACACATAGAAAAGCATGAAAATATAAGACAATTTATAACTTCAAGTAACTAAAAAAATTAAACATATTTTAATTACTTCACATCATGGGTTCTTTTTCTAAATCATCTCCTTTGGAGAATTTTACCAAAGTTTGGTAGCATTACAAACATAATTTTTTGGCTTAGGAGTTTTTGCGCCAAAGCAAAATCTTAAAAATCTCACTTTGATGTTTAAACATGTTACACATAAGCTTTACCTATGAAAGAATTAATATTAATGTTCTTATAATTCAAGATAAATACAGGGTGATTTAGAAAGCTAAAGCATCCAGGCTTAATATTAAGCCCCCGCCCTGAAAAAAATAAAAATAAATAAAAATGTAAGGTTGTTTTCCCACCACGTCAGGCAGTAGCGAGGATAATTTTAAACCCTCACTCGAATAAAGGTTCAACCTGTTCATTTCCATCGTTTCAGAGACCCAACGGCGAAATTCACTCCTATGCTCAGCTTTGCTTTTAAGCTTTGATGTTTGAAAATTCCGCTGAGCACAGAAAAGAATTTTCACCGTTGTGATTTTTCAGAGAGTCAAGGGAGGCTTCAAGGGATAAATTACGTAAAGATTGAGGTGGGGGTGTATACGAAATGTACGAGGTGGGGGTGTCTAACGAAATGTGACCGTTTGTGACAGGTAGGTAGGGAGGGCAAGGTCCACGGTGTTGTTATGTCACATATGTGTGCCTGGTCCTAATGAACATTGTCATATTAAAAAAGGCATAAAGTCAATTGCTGTTGATTCTCTTCAACACAGCCAAAGTTAAACTGCTAATGGCCTCCGTATAGTAACTTCCACAAGGGATGCGTCTATCATAAATACATTTTATCAGTTAAAATTGAGTAAGGTTAAACAAAAAAAAAACATACGATAATTAAGATTGTTACGTTACGAAGATGAGAGGAGGATCACGTCTTGTGACAAAGTGTGACATACGGTGGAGTGTGCTTCAAATTTTATATAAAAAAAAAAGAAAGAAAGAAAGAAAAAAAAGCGTTACGTACTTTATAAAAGCCCCCTAAGTTAATTTAAGGAAGACATCCGCCCCTACGAAACGTTCTGTTCAAATTCAGTTAGAGTAATTTTAACATCACCAACAACAATAAAGATATTGGTTAAAAAACAACCCTATTTAAAATAAAATTAATTTTAAATACCATTTTCAAATTCAGTTAGAGAAATTTTAACATCATCAACAACAATAAAGATATTGGTTAAAAAACAACCATATTTAAAATAAAATTAATTTTAAATACCATTTTCTTTCATGCTCTGAAAAATAATTCATGATAAAGGTGTTTCTATTACCAATACCTTCAATTATTTACGGAGATGTATTACTGTGAAAGCTAAAGGTCAGTGAACGGAATTTCACGCCTCAATCGTTCAGAGATTGGTCAAAAGAGAAATTTATACTTTTACTTGTAGGTAAGTATTCTGTTTTCATGACACAGCCAGAGTCGCAACAAAGCCAGGGTTCTAGCTTTGGTTCTAGCGCTGATGTAATTAGTTCACTTTTTTTTTATGGGGAATACAGTTAGGGATGGACGCGAGACGACTTTTTGCGAGACGAGACAGAGATTTACAGCTTTTTTGCGAGACGAGACAGACATTTTTAACATTATGATATAGGGATTTTTGCGAGACGAGACAAGCTTTTCGGCTGTTTTGCGAGACGCGAGACGCCAATTTTTCGTCTCGCGTCCATCCCTAAATACAGTGCTCGAAAATAGTATAAGGGCAACATTTTTTTTTCTTTTTTAATAGCGGTCGCATGCCGTTTATAGGCACTGGCCACTACCAAGGTTGTAATTACTGGTCTCTTGATTATGGAAACACCTAATAGGTGGACCAGCCTCGCCTCCTATGAAGGGACGGACGAAACTACATCCGAGCCCATGCCGGGAATCGCGCCCGGACCCATGGTGCGGTAGAACGGCTCTCTAACCACTGCACCACCCGCGGCGGCATAAGGGCTACGTATGCATGAATGAATGAAATATACTTCACACAGCTGTTTATTTAGGCTAATTTCTCAAGGAAACAGACGGACGGGCAGACAAACAAAACCAACAAACCATATTCAATGAATTTATGGACAAAGTAAATTAATTTCCCTAAAAGGAAGCGTTGGAATTCGTAAGGAAAATCCTGAGAAATAGAACTTGCGAACAATTTGTATTCCAAATTCCACTTTTTCTTTTTTCCTTCTTTCTTTCTTTTCTTTTTTTTTTTTAATGAAAAGATTTTAACCCTTTAACGGGCAGTGTTCCCGCTCTGGAAACACCAAACTCGGACGTTTTGACTGTTGCCAGGCACGAAGAATAGATTTGATTTCTATAAAAATAGTTGCGGGTGACATAGCTCCACGAGAATCCTTTACTTTTTAGCACGTCATTTCCCGTAAAAAAAAATGGTCACGCTTATTTTTAAACAGCACTGGCATCTGCTGGAAAATGGAAGAATGCGAGACCAGCTGGATAGATTATCCCAATGCTGAAAAAAGGGCAGCCGTTGCCATCTCTCGACTTAACTACCAGCAAGATGGCGGACATCGAAACGTTCATCGCGTGCCACAGATCTAGAGACCCTTTTTTGACGCGATGAACGTTTCGATCGTCCGCCATCTTGCTGGTAGTTAAGTTGAGAGATGGCAACGGCTGCCCTTTTTTTCAGCATTGGGAAAGGGTTGCGCCTCAAAGGGTTAACTCTCTCTCTCTCTCTCTCTCAGAAAAAAAAAAAAAAAAACCTCCGGAACGGTTTTCCTTCTTACGGCAACTCGTAAAACATTATATAGAGGTACATTGCTGTTCCATTCCCCATCGTCACATCGCATTCAGCCCGGCGTCTTTTTGTATAGCCCTCTTACCCATGCAAAAGCTCCGATATACAATTTCATGGCTTCATCACTCTCGCCCTGTTCCTATAGGTTGATGTAATTCAATTGAAAAAAAAAAGTAAAAAAAAAAAAAAAAAAGAGAGAGAGATGAAAATAACTAAGTGTGTTCTTTCGGGTAAAGGAACTCAAAAATCGATTTTTCCCACTTTTCTAAAATGCATACATGCAGCCTGAGCTATTGATTGGTTTTCTCCAAGTGATTCGATCGTTTCCGAACGTTTAAAATTCGGAACTTTTTTTTTTTTTTTTTTTTGAACTTGATGGAAGGCGCGCGTGTGGAACGCACCATACAGGAACACGGTTTGTCCTAATTTTGTTGAAATGGATGCGATCGGGGCCGGACTACATCATTAGGCTCAGAAAGCTGTAGCCTAAGGATCCCTGGCCTATTTAGGGCCACCGTAGAAGAAATTGGAAGAAAAAAGAATTTTAACCAGACGGTTAAAGTTATTTTAGTGTTTATCAACTTGCATATAAATCAGAAATTAATTCTGATATATAATTAGTGACTGAGTGCATGGGCGCCCATAGAAATTTTTTCAAGGGGGAGCAAATTTCACACTTGTAACCATTTGAGTTCCGATTTCCCTTTGTAATGCATGTTTGCTTGCATCATAACGCAATCTGCTAAATCTCCAGGGGGGGAAAGTGCCCTACCTTGCCCCCCCCCTTATGGGCACCCATGACTGTGTATGTGTTAGAGATGAGACGGGCTCAGCCCGAGCCCGAAAGCCCGAGACCGAGCCCGGGCCCGAACCGGGCTCAGGCTCTGTAATTCACAATAGCGTTCGGGCCGGCGGGCTCGGGCTCGTGAAAATTTCTATTTTATTGAACATACTCCTTGAAATAGATTTTTAAAAAGTGATTCATATGAAAAATAAAAGTACTTATAAAAAACATAGCAGCACGGGTGCCTAGAAGGCGCGTGAAGCTCTTTGGGTATTTCAGAACAGCGGCTTATATTGCTTAGTTAGTCATGAGATTGGACATTATTTCATAAACATAGATATAAAGAATTAGAAAGTGCATTGAGAGTTTGCAACTATATTTCTCTTTAATTTGCCCAAACGGCAAAATTTATTGTACTCTATCAAAGAATTACTTCTTTGAATTTTATAGAATTTTATTGAATTTTATTTAGCTTTATCTGAAATTTCGGGCTCGGGCTGCGACTTAAATAATATTGCTCGGGCTCGGGCGGGCTCGGATTAAAAGTCTTCGGGCTCGGGCTTCAAAAAATGAGCCCGAACTCATCTCTAGTGTGTGTACACATGAAAAACTTTCTGAGATTGTGAGACATTCCTTGATTGAAATAAGAACTGATATGTGGTGGAAATTTTGAGGTTCATCGCAATTATAGTTTTATGTATACTTTTGTGATATCCATTAATATGCATTTGACGTATTAAGATGCATTTTGTAAATTTCCGTAAAGAAATCAGCAACCTTAGGACTACATCTACCACAGGCCAGATTATTTATTAGGCTCCACCCTATGGGCGCCCATGACTGTGTGTGTGTTAGAGATGAGACGGGCTCAGCCCGAGCCCGGGCCCGAACCGGGCTCGGTGGTGTGGTAGAATGGCTCTCTCACCATTACACAACCCGAACGGCGTTGAATAAGAATTTAAATTAATAAAATGGATGACAAACTAAAGAAATTATAAGTAACGATGTATCAGGTTGTAACGAAAGTTTTCCGCCAACAAAAAGTTAAGGCGGGTAGTAATCACCACCCACATCTATGATTTCCTGCCAACGTTTTGGTAGTCTTTTAAAGCCTTCGGCCCAGAAACATGGGTGTGCGAAACCAAAAACATAACTTTCAAATGCCAAAAATCTGAATTTGACAAAATATGAGGAAGCAGGCCATCGCGAACTGTTTGCTGATATCATATCTGCGGTGGCGGGAAACTTTCGTTACGACCTAATAGTATAGCGTAGTACTTATAATTTAACTGTACAAGCTGCCATATTGAATCTGCCATCGTACGGAAATCGATAGGATGAATAGCCCTGGATGGATTCCAGAAATAAGGCAACAATCTTTGTTAGGGAAAATGCTGAGACTTGTGCTCAACAAAAATTAATTGCTTTCGGTAGATAACCTGCACAAAGAAATGGGACCGAGTTTGCGTATTAAAAATGACGTCTTGAACGGAGTGGTTGAGAAAATAGCGACTCAATAAGCCGAGTACAATATATGTGAAAAGGCTTGTTAACCCTTTAACGCGCAGTGTTCCCGCTCTGGGAACACCAAACTCTGACGTTTTGACTGTTGCCAGTCACGAAGAATAGATTTGATTTCCTATAAAAATAGTTGCAGGTGACATAGCTCCACGAGAATCCTCTAATTTTTATCGCGTCATTTCCCGTCAAAAATGGTCGTCACGGTTATTTTTAACAGCACTGACATCTGCCGAAAAATGGAAGAATGCGAGAACAGCTGGATAGATGGCCCAATGCTGAAAAAAAGGGCAGCCGTAGCCATCGCTCGACTTAACTACCAGCAAGATGGTGGACGATCGAACGATGAACGTTTCGATCGTGCTGGTAGTCAAGTCTTGCTGGTAGTTAAGTCGAGAGATGGCAACGGCTGCTCTTTTTTCAGCATTGGGAAAGGGTTGCGCCTCAAAGGGTTAAGAAGGTTGGGGCTTCAGAAAGAAAGTTTAGTATGCAGAGTGACGTTTTATCCAGGTGACTTACCTTACTAATGAGGTTTGACTGCGTATGTATTTGTATACATCAATATCAGATTTGACTTCAGTAAAAAACTTCTGAAAGAGAATTTTTAATCACCCAAGATAACATTTTTAATTTTAATAGCTGAAAATTTCAAATAAAATTATTAGCCTGGTACAGTGAAACTCCTATGAGCGACCACCTCTATTAAGCGACCCTTCCTCCAACGGCCCATTTTTGTAGGCACGAATTTTTACCCTATCTAGTTGTTAAAATGTCATCTAGAAGACACCACACAACCCTCTATAAGCAACCGGACCCGGTTTCCTGTCCGAAAAATTTCTAGCAATTTTTCCGGAAGTAAAACAAACAAAAACCGCGTTCCAAACCAGTCGCGCTACTGAAAATGGACAGCAAGGTGCAATCACACATACACATCACGTACAAATCTTGCAGGTTAGAGAAGAGGCATGCCCAAGAAGCGAGTGGTTTTGCCTTTGCAGCAGCAGATTGATGTGATTGAATCACACAGTAAAGGAAATTCGGTTAGTAAAGGCGGTTGCTTTTCGTTGCGGGAAATCCCAAGACGCAAATTTTAAAGCAAACAGATTTTATTATGGCAAATTCAGAATGCATGAAGAATATCAGGGTAAATGCTCTTTTGTCAGATAGATAGACAGATAGATAGATAGATAGATAGACAGATAGATAGATAGATAGATAGATAGATAGAGAGAGAGAGAGAGAGAGAGAGAGAGAGAGAGAGAGAGAGAGAGAGAGAGAGAGAGAGAGAGAGAGAGAGAGAGAAACAATTCGAAATTTGTAAACATTTTATTAAACTTAAATTTTAGAAATAATAATAAACTTAAATTTTAGAAATTAATGTACTAAATAATCACAGCTTCCTTATAACAAACACATTAGTAATATTTTTGCAATATCCCCAAGTAGGAACCGCCAAAACTAGTTCACCAGAAATATCGTTTCATTGGATATTATTTTAAAATGACTACAATTTCGAACGTTCCCTACGACAACCGACATACAAAAAATTTATATGGCATAAAATAACATTGTTAGTTAAAAAGTAAAAAGTGTTGTTTAAATGACTTTAATATTCCAATCGATACCATTTCCAAATGTAATGTTGCTTTCGCAAGGAAAGAAAATTGATTTGGGGGCGCCACTGTAGCATATTTAAATGGAAAAAAAGAAGAAGTAAGAAAAAAAGGAAAAGAAATGTTGCATATTTAACAAGGTAAAAAAAAAAAATGGAACTTTCACATGGGTACGTGGAAATGGAAAGTAATATTTTCAGGTCTTTTTTTCTTTAAGTGAGAAGAAGACATTTTCCCTAGGATTACACTGGAATTTAGCTTAAAACTCGTAATTTAAATTATGATCTTGGAGTCCATTAGATGTCTTTTTTTATTATTTAAATTTTGTCGCATGATTATGATATGAAATGTGTAACAACCCTCTTAGGATTTAGTATGATGGGTAGGGATGGAGTTGGGTTTTTTTTCCCCAAATTTCTAATTATGTTTTTTTTTTTTTTTCTTTCAGTCAAACGTGCTTTTTTGAAGAAGAAATTTTTAGCTGTCTGATTCATCAGCGAAAGGAAAATATTGTAAACTCAGATTATCTTTGCATAATATTTTGAAACTATAAACAGGCTGTCCACTAATGCCAGGAGGCAAAATTAGTGTCATTTGTAGCCACACCGACTTAAAAAAGTTGCCAGTTTAATAGCCATTTTCTTAGTTTAATAGTTTCCCTGAGAGCCTTTCCTTTGCAAAGTGATCGATATTTGTAGCAAAAATTTTTCAAAGGTATTGCAATAGATTATAGTACGATTAAATTAATTGATAATTACAATATTTTACTGATATTGAAATTATCTAGTTATAATTTATTGATGCACGAATTGTAATTTATTGATATTGCAATTATTGGGAATGATATTTCAGTTGTTTTTAAAAAAATCATATTGACCTATTTATTGCTCCAAAATTGAGTTTTGGTGGAAGTGAGGCTTTCAAGGTGATCAAAACGCTTTCTTTTCTCTTACCAAGAATGTCCTGCAATGGTTGTGCATGAAAGAAAACTTATGAGAGAACTGGTCGTCAATTTTATTGGAGGAATATAATGTTCAACTTTTAAATGTAATAGTTCAGTGTAAATGTAATAATTCTTTGTACTGCGGTGAATGCGGTGATCGCCAATGCCTAGGAACTCAGTGGCGGATTCAGAAAAAGTTCAAGGGCGGGTTGGGGCGGGGGATGAAGAGATAGGCAAGACGAAGCAGAGATAGATCACTCTTTCTTTTATCGGTTCAATTTTAATTCTGAACTCTTGTTTTAACGTGTTCGGTCTCATCATTAGAAATACGCAACAAGACTCTCCTTCAGCGATTAAGCAATAGCAACGCTGGGCCCCAGAGGAGCACCCAAAAGCACCATTCTGGGAAGGGAAGCAACATTTTTCAAAGAAGGAGTATTCTCTGTTGAGTCTTTTTGATGATTAGATCGAATAGATTAAATGTGTGTTCAGCAGCCAGTAAGAATATAGAGTATAAGAATGATCTATTTAACAATAATAATAAAATTATTCACTGGGACCTCCCACCACTGCCTATATGTTCAGAAATAAATAGTTTATTAGAGTGCAGTGACCTTGTTGCATCAAAAATTTCATATTAATTTTGTAATTTTATATTAATTTTTAGGGAATTGAATAAATTTGAGAGATCTTATTTTTTACTCTTAAAATAAAAAAAAAAGTCCGTAAAATTGCTGTCATTAACTTGTAAGTTTTAATTCAGTTTCTAAAAGTGCGATAAGTTTATTGCCCCCAAAATTTTATATCTGCATTACATTTAGTAAATTTTATTTAAGTTTGTTTAGATTAACTATATTTTACGGATTTAAGTGTTAAAAAACAGTCGATTATAAAAGATTGTACAATCCCGCAGATTTGCTCGAACCGACATGATTTTGAATGTAGGCTTTTCAATTATTGAAAATTTGTTGAATTAGTGCTATCGTTATGAGATTATATTTATGTAGTAAGTGTTATCATGGCCGCGCCCATACGTGTGATTAGGTAGGGGCCCATGCCCCCCTCCTCAGCTCTCAGGAAAAATATGTATTACCATAAACGCGCTGGTATATTGTAGAAGTAGTTCAACACAAATATAATATATTTCTTGGGCAGGACCCCCTCTTTTGCCCCCCCTCCTCCCGCTACAAACAATCATATGGTCGCCCATGTAAAAATCA
Source organism: Cheiracanthium punctorium (assembly GCA_038373885.1). NCBI lineage: Eukaryota > Metazoa > Arthropoda > Arachnida > Araneae > Cheiracanthiidae > Cheiracanthium > Cheiracanthium punctorium. The sequence continues at coordinate 135,243 of JAWZYV010018190.1, forward strand.
TTCTCTTTATTATTTTACAGGGGGGGGGGGTGATTAGAAAAATAATTTAAATTGAAATAAGATTTAATTTTTACTCTTATGATATCATATTACTTACTCAATGAGCAAATTCACTCAATTCCACTAAAATTTTAATAATAATAATAATAATTCCATAAAAATTTTAATAATAATAATTTTTGCAATAATAGCGTTTGCTTGTTATTATGGCAACGCTACGCTAGGGCGATCTGGCAAGGATGGCGTGTGCCTTGGCAGGAGGACTTTCTAAGGGGTTCTAACGCGTATTCATATTGCATCTGGAGAAAACCTACCAAAAGTCCACACCGTTGATTGACAGCCGAGCGATGGGACCCGAACCCGGGACCTTCATACTTCGGCCGTCTACCATTTTCAGGGACGCAACCACCGTGCCACGGTGAGGCGCTCAAAATTAATATGAAATTTGTGATACAGCATTATGTAAAAACCATCTTAAAAACAGTCGAAACAAAAAACGCTCACAGCCTGTAAATTTACCGGCATTTACATACTTCTCGGATGCAGCTTCTAAAAACCTATAGTCACCTTCGTTGCATGGAAGCTTTCATGCTTAAGATTTGGAGTACGCACTTAGCATAAAAACGTGTTTTTATTAAAGTTTCTACTCCGCCGTACCGATATCGGTAAGATTACGAAAAAAAAAAAAAGCAGGATCAGTAGTAGGTAGTACCTACACTTCCTCAAGTACCCGATGAGAGATTGATTGAGAGAGGGAACCCCCGCGCGGAAGGCATCTGTACTGTACCTACCCAATCAATAGCACAAACTTCTCTGCAAGGCAGCTATTATGCGTTTTTGAAAATAGCAGAAATCGATTTCTGCTGCCTTTTCCCTGACGCATATTTAAAACCACCCAAGGTATTTAAAACAAGGAGAAGACAGTCAGAGCGCCTGCGGACTCTCCTCTCTCTCAGAAGGGGAATCTATAAAATTCAAATTGAGCGAAATAACTGCGCTTGATGGAAAAGTGCTCCTCCGCTGGAAGAAGTGAGAGGAATTTTCATCAAGGAGATTGCTTTTAAACGGTGGGTGCTGAACGGAGCGTGGAAGAGGACACGGGCGTAGTCTCTCTCTCTCTCTCTCTCTTTTTTTTTTTTTTTTTGGAGGACGAACTTGTCGAAATTTCAGCCGGTTTACATAGACGCGCACCCACGGAGGGGGGGCTCAGGCCTCCCCCTAAAGGTTGAAAGTTAGACGTGAAAAGCATTAAAAATGCAAAATTGTCCCTAATGAATTACATTTTTTTTTAAAGTGTCCTTAAATTATTCCTAAAGTACTTTTTACAATAAAAAAAAAAATGTTAGTTTTTATGAGACATTGCAGGGGCAAATCGGGCAGGGCGTTCCCATTACCATCTCAGAATTTCATGATTTCCTTTTATTGTGTTGCTTTACCCAAGGAAAGAACAAATCTGAAATATTTTTGATTTACCTCTTTTAGTTTTCGAGTTATGGGGGGGGGTCAAAGTACCCCAGAGGAGCAACATCGAATTCATTTAGGGCCATTTTTGCCACTTTATTGTCTCGACTGCGACTGGCTCAGAGGTGCTTCAGAGAATTTTTTTCATTTTATCCTGTAATATACCTTGTATATTAACATCGAAAATTGAAAATTCATTCGAAAATTATCAGAGCCCCAAATTAGGGCAAGCCCAATTTCATAAAAAATAAGTTTTAAGAATGCTTTAAATCTTGGCTCTGACGTGATACAGAAAAAAGTTTTGCACAGTGCAGTTATATATCTTCATATAAAGTGAATCCAATGTTAAAAATTTTTGAAGGCCCCCAGGGCCTCCCGGTACGGGGCCCCAAACAGGGTCCTTAGCGCTAATTCAAAAAACTTCGAAGCATTGGTACAGCTGAAGCCGACTTCCCACAGGAGAACTATTGACATAGAGATGTAGAATCAACATAGTTTGATATTATGAGAAACATTTCTTGAAGGTACAACTGTTTCCAAGAAAAATCCCCAAAAGTACCTCCCTATTTGGGACATTACACTGGCACGCATGGGGCATTTCGGCGTTACTTTTAGAAGTTTAATCGACAGTGGCAATATTGAAAATTAACTTATTCTTCACATATCTGAAATATATCCTCCATATATCACAAAACATTATTTTACAGGGGCACTCATAAGAATTACATTACGCTGTATGGGGATCTCTGCAACTACTGAACGATTCGAAAAATTTTTTCATTGATAGAAGCGACACTATTCCTGAGTAATATAGGCTACCTTTCAGCATGCAGCATAACTAGTTCTTTTACAGGGACACTCAAAAAAATTCCAGCACATGACGCTATATGGACATCTCTGTAACTACTGAACCGATTCTAAAGATCTTTACACTGAAAGCTACACTATTCCTGAGTAACATAGTCTAAAATTCATGCATGTAGCATAATTTACAGGAACACTCAAAATAATTCGTAAAAATTACAGTAACTGTCTCCAAATTTAGGGCCATTTTTGCCATTTTACTCTCTCGACTGTGATTAGCTCTGAGATGCTTCAGAGATTTTTTAAAAAAAAATCTGATTATATACCTTGAATATTAACATCTAAAACTGGAAATTCATTTAAAAATAGGCAGAGCCCCCAAATAAGCCCCCCTCCACCCCCAATATCCCAATTTCATAAAAAATACAGTTTTAAAGAATGCTTTAAATCTTGGCTCTGACGTGATACAGAAAAAATAAAAATTCCCGGGCCCCTCTATACGGGGCCCCAAACATGGTCCTTAGCGCTAATTTATGCAATTTCGAAGCAAAGGTACAGCTGGCTCTGACTTCTCACATGAGAACTATTGGCATGGAGTTGTAATTTCAGCATAGTAGTTTCATATTATGAAAAGATATATTTTTTATTACTGCGTTCAATTTTTCTTGAAAAATTGAACACAGTATGAAGTATATACACAGTATGATAATATGAAGATATATCTTCATATAAAGTGAATCCAATGTTAAAAATTTTTGAAGGGCCCCCTGGTATATTTTTTGAAAGCATCCTCGTTTCAAGTTCCTCGTTTCACTCTTAGTATAAGCTCCAAAATATTGTTATGGAATTTTACGAGGGATGCATATCTAAAAACCTCCTAGTGCAAATAAATCTCTTATTTATATGCTACTAATTAGGGGTAGAAATAAGAGTATTTAGTCAGTGGTCCAAAGGTCCAGTGAATCCATGACTTCCCAGGTCGGTAACTTTTATCACTGGTCCGTATACACGATTTAAAAAAAATGCAAAACAAAAGAAATTATACGAGCATTATGTATTGATTTCCGGGTAATTACGTATTATTTCGGCGGTTCACCAAGACGAGCGATTTTTCGTCAAGATAAATGCCGGACACATGAAATTATTCATGGTTCGGAATACGATTGGCAATAGTTTGCCAGGACATTTGCCGAAAAAAATAGCTTGGCGGAAATGACCGCCGGGATAATACGTAAGTACCGATTTCCGTTAAGAGCCGAATAAAAAAATGTAATGTAAATACCTATTACAGAAATATTAAATGCAGTGAAGCTAAAGTACCGTTTACACGTTTTTCAAGGGACTAGGGGGGATAAACGTATAAATGAGAAAAACTTATAAACGAAGTTCTCAAAAGCACGTACATTTTTGTTATAACCGACAGTTAAAAAGTCAGATTTAAATTAAAATACTGCATCTCATATTACTTCATGAAAACAAAATAGGTATGTAACACTAACAGTCTTATTCTGAATTTAATGCACAGCTAGTACTTGTAATTATATTCACTCCGCATGTACAAAATATTTTGTAATTTTCGGCTGTATGGCTGCTTCGGAATGCACAGAGAAAAAGTTCATCGTATATAGTTAGAAGTTCCTGTTTAACATAATCATTTCGCCGGATATTAGATATTCTAGCATAAAACTGGAACCTGTCAAAGCTTGTTGAAGAAAATTTGCATCACACCACTGGCGTAGCCAGGATTTTGTTTCGGGAGGGGCACAGAGAGTTTTGTCCAACCAATTAATATTTTAATTATTAATTGTAATTAGAAATATTTTAATTAGTAATTAATCTTAAATTTAAAAAAATTATGATTATTAATTATAATTATTAATTATAATTAGAAAAAATATTCTAAGTACTAATTATAACTAATAATAAGATTCTAATTGCTAATTCTAATTATAATATTACTTAATTAGTAATTTCACAAAAAATATCCTTATAAATATATGTTTAAAGATGCTATTCAGTATTAATTTCGCGAGTTAATTAATAATTCTTCAATATAATTATCTCTGTAGATAGATGCTTATGTACCGGTTTGTCTAGCAATTATCTCAACCAGATAAGATTTTATTTTAAATCCAGGCCCGTATCTGCTACTACAATAAGTCTTATTCTACAATAAATATATCTAAAGGAAGATACTGAAAAGAAAACTAAATAAATGATTTTTAATTCTCAATAAAAGACCGTACTAAAAAATATTTCTATGTAAAATTTTATTGTTATAAACAGGAAATATATCAATCTATCCCGGATTTTCAATCAGCTCATTTGCAGCTGCATATAACTAATACATACAGGTTGATTCAAAATTACAGTGACCAATTTTAAAAGCGTATAATTATTTTGGTAAATTTTAATTTACCACCAGTTTTATTTAAAAAATTAAACGTTTAAATTACCAATCGAACTACTTTTATTAGTGGGAGTAAATTTTGGCTCCGAAATTAGATCCTCAAGCCCGAAACGAAATTTTTAACTTTTGTAGGATGGTTGCTCAAATTCTGTTATAAATAAAGCATTTAAAATTCAGAAAAGGCATTTTTCTAATGTATAACTATCTAAACTTTGAAAAGAAATAAAATTTGGCTGGCAATCAAGAGCTCCAGGGGGGGAAATGTGGACGAAAGGAAGTCCTTGGTGAAAAAGAAAAAAAGAAACTGAAAAGACTTATCGTTGTATAAAATCCTCTTCCTCAAAGAACTTTCGAAAAGAAACAGGTATCCCAATCGACAATTTGTCGTCAGATAAAGAAAATTGCCTATAAAAATTGAAGAAACTAGTTTGTCATCAAATATCTGCAAACACTGTAGAAAAACGAAGAACATGTTCTTGGCCTCTGTATTTAATGTTACGCAAAGGTAGATACAAAACATGGATAACTTCTGATGAAGCGTTGTTTCGTCTGTAATTCACAACTGGCAAAAGGAAGTTCAATATATTGCGAACATCGTCGCTAAGACGCGGCTGTTTTGCAGAAGGCAAGTTAGACGTTAGGTACTGTGGTATAGATGGGAATGTCCTCTCAAGGCTTAATAAAAACATTTTTTGTAGAACCAAAGGTTAAAATTGATGCTAAATACTATCAGAATAAAGGTCTGGAGCACATGATCAAAGAAAGTAAACGTCTTTACACCCAAGAAAACTTTGTTTTACACCAAGATTCTGCACCAAGTCATACTGGAAGGTCAATTGTCAAATGGCTGAAAGATTTTTAAAAAATTAACTTTATTTCTCCTGAAAAATGGCTACCGTCATCCCTTGACTGTGCTAATTGCGATAATTTTTATGGGATACTTGAAAGAACAATTAAATAGACGTAAGGTAAAAACAGATTAAGGGCTTTAAAAAGCAATCAAAGAGGAAGTTGGAAAAATACCTCCAAAAATGGTCTAAAAAGATCTTTTGGCTTGACCTAAACGTTTGCGTAAAATGTACTATGCTAAAGGAAACCACATTGAAATTTTCGTGTAAATAACTTAAAATTTTATGATGTTCTGAAATTGGTCACTTTTTTTTTTTTTTTTTTTTTTTTTTTTAAATCAACCTGTATCATGCCAACACAAACCTATTATTATTTTTATAATTAACAGCCACAGAACAGCGACGCTAATTTAAAAAAAATAAACCTTTAATTATAATGCACAGGCTGTACTAACTCAGTTTCTTATTGCAATTAATAAGTTAAAATGTAGTTTTATGCAGTAACACATAATTAACCTAGAAAATCTTATGACTAGATTTTTTATTTATCTTTTTATTTTTTTTCAAAATGCGTGTTTTTAATATAATGTGACTCACATACTTGAGATATTCTAAATAATGCAGACACAAATTAAAATAAGAAAAATATAGCTTGAAGAAAATCATCCAAAACTCTTTCTGAAATAAAGTTGATCACTAGATTAAAATACCCTACACAATTCAAATACAATATTAAAATAACAAAGATATGCCCTTCTGTATAAGGTTGGTGACAGGACTTTGCCCTTCTGTATAAGGTTGGTGACAGGATTAGAATATTATACGTATACAATGCAGAAACAATATTGAAATAACCCAGACATCACTTGAAAAAAAATTCCGAAACTCTGCTCTTTGGAATAAGGTTGATCACAAGATTAAAATTTTCTGCACATTGCTAACAAAATACGTATTGAAATAACACAGATGCCACTAGAAGAAAATCTTCGAAAATTCTGGTTTTTGGAATAAAGTTGGTTCAAAATATATAGAACTTTTGTTCTTAAGCAGTCTTAAAAAATATAATTAATTGCAAATTTTTGACTTGAATAAGTATTGAGTTGTTAATTAAATCTCTTCAAAGTACATCTATATAAATAAAATTAGACTTTTGTCTGTACATTTCTTGGAATTCAAAAATTTTGCGGTTTCTATCCGTTTCAAGCGCCTAGGAATCCGGTGCGACCCTCAAAAAAAAGTTTGTCTGTCGTTCTGCCATTCTGTCCGTGACGCTTTTTTTTTTTGTTCTAGCATCACGTAAAAACGACTGAAGCGAATGATATGAAATTTGGTGTCATGATAGGTGGTCACTCAACTTAAAACATAGGCATTGAATTTTTAAAAAATCTTGATTACATTTTGAGATTTTGCGAAAATCGTTTCAAACTGCGTAAATTTGTGTTCGACCATCAAGTAAAAACGACTGAAACGATTGAAATGAAATTTGGTATCATCATAGGTGGTAATTCAACTTGAAACACTGGCGTCGAATTTAAAAAAAAAATCTTGATTAGATTTTAAGATTTTGTGAAAATCTTTTCAAACTGCGTAAATTTGTGCGTAAACGCATTACGTAATAACGACTAAAGCGAATGATATGAAATTTGGGCACATGATAGATGGTTGTTCAACATAAACTATAGGTGTCCAATTTTTTAAACATTTTTATTAGATTTTGAGTAACGACTAATACGAATGCTACGAAATTTGGTGATATGATAGGTAGTTGCTAATCTTAATTTATAGGCGTTGAATTTTTAAAATATTTTGATTACATTTTGAGATTTTGTGAAAATCGTTTTAAAATGCTGAAATTTTGTTCCAGCATCACGAAATAAAGACTGCAGGGAATGAAACGAAATTGGGAGACATGATAGGTTGTCACTCCACTTAAATTCTAGGCTTCCAATTTTTCAAAAATATTGATTAGATTTTGAGATTTTGCGAAAATTATTTCAATATGTGTCAATATTCGCTCGTGCATCACATAATTACGACTAAAGTGAATGAAATGATATCACTTAGTTACTCTCAAACCTGTAATATTTTAACAATACATAAAAATTATAACTTCGTTTTCTTTACTTTGGCAACATACTACTTCCATTCTGCGTACTCCTACAATGCTGACGAAAGTTCTTGCTTTTTGGAAATTTGCATTCAGTATTTTTCCAGAACGGATAAGTTCTTAAAATTATTGAGGGGGGAGGGGTTGCACTCATCGCCAGTTGGTGAGCCATATGTCAGGGGGGTGGGCACTAGAGATGAGATGGACTCAGCCCGAGCCCAAACCAGGCTCAGGCTTGTGAGAAATTTCTCTTTTATTGAACGTATTCCTTGTAAACAGATTTTAAAAAGTGATTCATGGGAGAAATAAACTAATTAATATTATTTGATAAACTTTAATATAACGAATTAGGTAGTGCATTAATGGTTTGCTGTTATCAGATTACTTTCAAAGCAAAACTGCTGTTCTCATTGGTTGCGGTTTTAAATTACAAAGGAAAGCACTTATGAATATTTAATTTTTTTTTTTAACTGTGAGCAGTAAAAATATTAAGAAGAAAACATTACTGAGGGTAATTTTAGTTTAAAAAATACAGTGGACTTAGTGGACTGTTGACTACTTAGTGGACTGTTGGTAGACCTTATTTAGTCGTGAGCCGGATATCCGGTGATTGTGATTCGGATATCCGATGATATTTCAGATATTGATAAATCAGCCGGATATCAAGTGCATCACTAGATATTTCAAATATTCATTTATTCTTCACCAGAGCATGTAAAATAGTATTCATAAAGTTTTATAAAACTTTAGAACAGAAAAACAAATTACAGATTTACCCTCTTGTCAGTTGAAAGGGTGGGTATAATGGAAATATTTCTTAAATTACATATTAATGAAAATATGATAATACAAATTTTTCAACATACTTAAGAAACTATTATGTCATCGTTTATATTATCATTTAAAAACACACAATGAAATATTGAGTATTTACTTTAGTTTTTTTTCCTGATGTGCTTTCTGAAGTTTTCTGGCAATATCTGTTCATCTATTGCTTTGTCCGTTTCCTGTAGATTTGAGTCTTCATTGTTAGCAGGCAAACTTATGTATAATTTTTAGAATTTTTAAAATTTCTCCTATACTTCTACTCAACGGGCACTTTCTTGAGGCCATAATCTCTATTCGAACCCACCAACTGTACAGAGCAACACGCTAGTCAAAAACACGAGCATCTGGACCTTGGGAATGGTGGGGAAAGGGTCAACTTGTGCCCCTCCTTGTAATTTTATCGTTAGTAGAAAGTACTATTTTTGTATACACCATAGTTTAAAAATACCACAGGTGGCCATGAAAGCTGATAACACTTGGGGATACAAACTTCACAGGGTACAACAGTAACGAGCTGACGTTATAGGGAGGGAGAAATTTTTAGTATCCCGGGAGTAGGATATTGCCCAAATGTATATTTTTCTGGTGTGTAGGCGTGTCGAAAGTCACCACGGGTTAGTGATTAAAGGCACTTTTTAACCTTTTTATTGACTTGTTTTTTTACTTCCTTCTCAATGTGAAATGATCTAGAAAACGTTTATCAAAAAGATTAGACAAATATCACACTACAAGGATTCATGAGACGATCCATTTTTTGCAAATTGCAATATATATATATAAAAACTGAAAAAATTTCGGGGGGGGCACGGGCCCGGTGGGCCCCCCCCTGGCTACGCCAGTGCATCACACTGTTTCTCTCCTCTTCAGGTCTAAGACAAAAACGTGTAAATGAAGTTGTCGATTTCAGAAAAACGTATAAATGAAATCATTTAACATTAAAATCCAATGGATTTCGCCGGGACCACCCAGAAAAACGTATAAATGATAAAAACGTATAAGGGACCACCCAGAAAAACGTATAAATGATAAAAACGTATAAACGGTGCTTCACTAGATCAAATTATATGACAGGTATTGGCAAAATTAGATGACATCTATTGCGGAACTAAATGAGGAAAGTTTTCAAGAGAAAAATGTATGTAAATCGTTACTGGTCCGACGTACCAACAAATTTTTACCGGTCCGTCATACATTTTAGTGATCTAGGACCAGCAGATTAGCGTTCATTTCGATTCCTGTTGCTGATAATCAGCGGTGGAGCGTAGCGGCATAGGGAGGGGGGGGGCAATCTTGCTGCTTAGGGGTAAGATTTTGCTTCACTGCACACTTCGGTAAGTTTTTTTTGAAGTCACATGTGCGAAATTAGTCCTTTTCATAAAAATTTAGATTGCGTTAGCGTAACATTTTACTTTATTCTACATTTTGTTTACATCACACAAGCCTTTCTTTTAAAAGTAATTAGTCCCTCCCTAAAAACATTTCTGGATCAGCTACAGACGCATTTAGTTGAACGCACTTAACCCTTTGAGGCGCGCGCAACCCTTTCCCAATGCTGAAAAAAGGGCAGCCGTTGCCATCGCTCGTCAAAAAAGGGTCTCTGGATCTGTGGCACACAATGAACGTTTCGATCGTCTGCCATCTTGCTGGAAGTTAAGTCGAGCGATGGCAAAGGCTGCCCTTTTTTTCAGCATTGGGCAATCTATCCAACTGTTCTCGCATTCTTCCATTTTTCAGCAGATGTCAGTGCTGTTAAAAATAATTGTGACCATTTTTTTACGGGAAATGACGTGCTAAAATGCAAAGGATTCTCGTGGATCTATGTCACCCGCAACTGTTTTTATAGAAATCAAATCTATTCTTCAAAACGTCAGAGTTTGGTGTTCCCAGAGCGGGAACACTGCGCGTTAAAGGGTTAAAGTGAAAACCTTTTAATAACTCCAAAATAATCTCAAATCACTCCAACATGGAACAGAAGCTCCTTTATAACATCACTCCGCTATAGTGTGATCGGTCTTTCCAATGGCATTAAATAGAGTTCAGCTGTGTATATGTATTATATGTCAATGTTTGCCTGTGTGCAATGCATAATTCTCCTGCAATAAGGCTCTTTTCAGAATCTGAGATGAAAGGCCGTGCTACAGGCCTTACCAAAAAGGTTTAAACCCGCTGCTAAACCCATGGTGAAAGCTGTCATCATCAGAAAGGCGCAACGGAGAAGACTCTCCTTCTCCGACCGATATTGGCTCCCCAGGATGGTTTATTTGAAGGCTCCGCTGGGGTCCAGTGTTTGTTTGTGCAATCAAAGCACCATTCTAATAAGCAGCAAAACACAAATCAAAGAAGGACAGTCTTCTCTGTTGCTTCTTTGCTTCTTTTTGATGATGAGAGCGTACAGATTAACATGATTTCAAGATAACACTTAAACATGAGTTCAGGATGACCAAAAAAAAAAAAAATAAAATAAAATAAAAAAAAACGAAAAAAAAAAATCTGGAGTGACTCCACTCGACTTTCCGAACACTTATGATTAAGATCATTACCAAGCATTTAAATAAATTTTAATCGATGAATAATTCAAACATATATACCAAATTGAAACTCAATCGAATGCACCGTTTAAGCGCTTGCGCACTTTCAAGAATTTGTCCCCATATGCCATTATGCCATAATATAAAAGACATTTTTGTCGTAGCCCTGTAGAAAAACTATAAGTCTTATACACACTAAAATCAATACCGGTCTTAAGATGGTGATTTATAACATATACACCCAATTTGAGCTCAATCGAAGGTACCGTTTAAACGCTAGCGCACTTTCAAGAATTTTCCCCGATAGGCCATAATGTAAAAGAAATCTTTGTAGTAGTCCTGTAGGAGAACTATAAGTCCTATACACACCAAAATCAATACCGGTCTTAAGATGGTGATTTATAACATATATACCCAATTTGAGCTCAATCGAATATACCGTTTAAACGCTAGCGCATTTTCAAGAATTTCCCCCCATAGGCCATAATGTAAGAGAAATCTTTGTCGTAGCCCTGTAGAAAAACTATAAGTCCTATACACACCAAAATCAATACCGGTCTTGCGACGGTGGTTTATAACATATATACCCAATTTGAGCTCAATCGAATCTGCCGTTTAAATGCTAGCACACTTTCAAGAAATTCCCCCATAGGCCATAATGTAAAAGAAATCTTTGTCGTAGCCCTGTAGAAAAACTATAAGTCCTATACACACCAAAATCAATACCGGTCTTGCGACGGTAGTTTATAACATATATATCCAATTTGAGCTCAATCGAATGCTCCGTTCAGGAGCTATCGTGTTCACTCACATACACACACACACACACACACACACACACACACACACACACACACACACACACACACACACACACACACACACACACACACACACACACATACATCTCGTAAAAATAGCATGAATGGATTCAGAAGCCCTCAAAACGTGTAAAAACACCAAAATCTCGAAGTCGAATTTTTTCATGATTACAATACTTTCCTTACATGGTACATGTTCGGAAAGTAAAAACAGAGTGGATATACTGATAATATGCGTTGTCCTGCTTATCAGCCCTCCTTTGAAACTTTTCTGGATTCGTCCTTGCTAATGAAACATGTACGACACGTTTTGTTCAGAATTGAAATTCAGTATTCACATTGCTTTCTATTTTGAAATATAACATTCTTATAGAGTTGCATTGTAAAAACCTGGGTTTTACCGGTTAAACCTAGCTTTTAACAAAGTGACTTGGTAAAAGTCCGAAGTATCCTTTATAATAATTTCATTTCGGCCTTTTATCAAGTCTTTGAAGCAAAATCTTAACTAGAGTTACCAACGCCTTTTGGTAAAAGCCCGAAATGAGGGATTACTTATGATAGGATTTTCCATTCACAGGTATATTATAGACAGTGTGTTCCGTTGTACACAAGAAACCAGTTTACCTTTGGCAAAAATTTCTTTTTAAATATCGGAGAAGTTTTACACAGAAGAAATAAGTGTATGTGAAGTAATGAATAAAACTTTCTTTAGTTGGGGAACACACAAGGACTCAGAAAATGCATTTATTCAAAGAAGTGAATTACGAAGATGTGTTCGTTAAAAACAGTGCTGATCTACTGATCACTGATCAGCCAGTCATTAATCAGCTGATCTACTTTAATTCAAAATGCCACAACAATCAATCTTTTTGTAACAAGTAGTAAGAAGTATTAAAGTCAGGGGCGCACGCAAGGGAGGGGTCTAGTCCAGGGGGTCTGGACCCCTCCCAAAAGCTTTCTGAAGGCTGCTTTGTTAAACGACTGCGCGATTTTTGACACTATTCTGTGGCATCTACATATTCTAATGAAATTCTTATCTTGATATTCTGATAACAGTAAACTGGAAATCAAGAATAATAACATTCAGTAAATTTCTTATTGTTAGTCCTTTTCTTCTATGTGAATTTGACAACTTAAGGCTATTATTAAAAAAACATTTTTATGAGAGGAGTTAACACACACAAAAAGATTATTTTTGGAACATTTTCCTTGGTGACTGCTGTCACAGCTTATATGGGTTGGACACCCCCCAAGAGAAAATCCCGTGTGCTCTCCTGATTAAAGTAGTAATATTAAAGAAAAACGTACATTTTTTTTATTTATTAATTTTTATAATGTTAATTTATTTTTTATCTGAGCTATCAATTTAATTTTTTTAACTATCGCCAAAGTTATTGAAATCTCTTCAGTATATGTCGAGATAATTGTGCATTAGTTCAGGTTTTCACATAGGAATCTTATTTGTGAAATGCCATAAATATTACATTGTTTATTTTCGTGTCTTGTAGCTTTCTAAAAATTATTGTAAGACAGTTCCATCGACATAATCTTAAACCATACCTCATTTTCATCACTCCTACAATTTGTATAAAAATTACAGTGTGTTTTAACCTTTTTGAAACACACTGTATACAATATATTTGCTAATGGAAAATCCTATCATAAGTAATCGTTACGGGTTTTCGCCCGAAGGCGTTGGTAACTCCTAGGTTTAACCGCAAAGATTGGTAAAAGGCCGGAATGGAACCATATAATATTTCGGACTCGGTGGCTTTTACCACCTGTAAAACCTAGAGGATTTACCAGACTTCGGGGTTTTACAGTAGCTTCAAAGAATGCTCACAAAATGCAGATTATACGGTTTTATGACAGTTTCTGTATAAAGAAATTTTTTCTAGCTGTGGGATTGGAGACTAATAGGGATGGATACGAGAAGAGACAAACATTTTTAACAGTGCAATATAGGGATTTTGCTAGACGAGACAGGACTATTTTTTGTATCGCGTCCATCCCTAAAGAAAGACTGCTTTTGCAACTTCGAAATCATTCAAGTTGCATTTTCGTAGACTTCCAAGTTGCAGTGTTGAAGGATTCCACTCTGCTTTCGGGCAATTTATTTGTTAAGAAATTATTTCCATCTTTTATGAATCAGCCTGTACTTTTCACGTAATCAAGATTTATAAATAAATTGCTTTTTTAATTAGTTTCACAAATTTGAACTGCTTAAGAAACTGCAGTATTGTAATCATTATGTATATCCTTAGTCACTTTTCAATGTTAGTGCTCCGAACAAATTGGTAATATTAGCAAAAGTGCCCATTAAAGATTACAGAAAATGGCAGTTTTCTACGAGACATAAGAAACATACCACCCCCCCCTCAACTGTGAGCACTAGCTTGAGTGATTTCACTTAGAAATAATGCTCACTCACCGTCTATATACACTGTACATGAATCCTAAATCTGTGGTTCCGAAAGTCCACTCGGTGGTCAATACCCGGAGAAACAGTACTTTTTTTTAAGGCGGGACAGGGCCCTGGTTAATATAAATACCAGATGTTAAAAAAATGTAGTGACGTCTCAAGAGAAGGAGTGGTTGAAAAAATAGCGACGCAGTAAGCGGGGTACAATGAGAAAAAAATGTATTAAAAAGGTCGGGACTTCTGAAAGATGATGCATGCGGATAAGTCGTCTTATCGAGGTGACTTACTAACGAGGTTTGACTGTAATTCCTTAATGCCGTGGCAAAATCGAATGACGTCATCCATTTTGCATTTCCTGGCAAACTTGGAACACCTGATAGCATTTTATCTCATATAAGGCGAATTTCTCTTTTTCCTTAAGTTTCTTTTCGAACTTTTCAAAAATTAGTTCATAAACAAATAAAAAGCACCCATGCCAAATTCCAATTTCTTAATAGTTAAAAAAAAAAAGAAAAAAGTAGTAGAGCGAAAAAAGTAAGTGTTATCTTTCTTACTCCTTAGTTTAACTAAGGACAACTCAGTTCAGTATGAAGCGTAGATGCCTCATTTCCGCACACGTCAAAGATGCAGTGCCACCATTTTGCTCAGAATAAAGTTTTCAATGAACGATTTCATTGTTTCCGCTTTTAATTACTTCCAAGTTGAAGAGTTCTCCCATTGTCTCTCTCAGAGAAGTTTATCTTTTAAAAGAGTCAGGAGAAAACAATACTCCCTCGATAAACATTTTAAGAAGGAGGAGAAAAAAAAAATAATCCTTTCTCGACAAATCTTTTGTACTAATTGTCTGACTTCAGAGCGGTGTAGCCACGGCACTAATTAAAAACCCTAAAAGACTCTTCAGTTTGTTTTTGCTTGCGAAAAAGCGATCAATTTTCTATGTTTGCACATACGTGCAGTGCAATTCTGATTTCTCGAAAATGACAGGATGAAAAAATATCACTACAAGCTAATGTTTTCTTTCTGAGTTTTTGCGCTATAACTAAAATAATAAAGTTTCTTAGGGATACTATAAGGAATTTCTAAAGTTGCACACCCACTGAGCTTCCATTTTGCCAATGTAATTTTAAACGCTTGGTATCGACACAAAACTTCCAAGTAAGTCTCATACTATCATTTAGGTACATAAGCGTGAAGTTACCAAAAATTCGAAAAGAGTACGGAATTTTCATATCAAGTTCAAAAGTAGGAAAATCAAAATATCGCCTGAATTTCGAAACAAACGTTTTAAATCAAAAGATTTTAAGAAAATGTTGGGGAGCAACTGCACCCTACCACTGTGCTCTCTCCTCCCTATTACGTGATACGTCAGTGTTTAAATATATTTTTTTTTTTTTTTTTAGTTGTTGTTGTTGAATGAGAAGGTGAAATTTGCACGCCTTTCTGGTTGGTATCTAATTCAGGTTAAATATTAAGAGCTGCTGTGGATTCAAAGTCGTATTTACTTGAATTCAAAGTACCAATTCACGGAATCAATTTAAAAAATGTTCTAGCTCAGTAGTCTAGGCACTAAACTCCGTTCCCGCAAGAACACGGAAAGTGAAGCAGCACCCGGCCTGGCCAATGCTTGGGAGGGTGAGCTCCTCTCTCGGCTGGACTGCTGTGGCACCGTGTACGCTAATGACAATTGGTGAACGTAAAATTCTTCGTGGCTCCAATGTCTCCCATGTCCAAACGATACCTCTGGGGTTGCCGGTTTCAGGGGGTTGGTCCCTCATATGGAATGGTTTCAAAATTAGGGACCAACAGGCAAAAATAGTGCGACCGCCTATCCATGGACACGAGACCAACAACAAAATTTAGGAATGCTATAAATTGGTAATTATTTATTTGTAAATAATGCTGTTAATTTACGACTGAAGTCTGCTTGATGAACAATTATTTCAAGTTTTAAATTTTTATGTTCATTCACTTGCAAACTAAACACAGAGATGCGTTGTTCTTCAACTTTTGCAGACCGATGTATTTTCTTCGATATCGTGCTTATTACAATCACAAATTCCCGATTTCAAGGAAAATGGTAGCCCATGGGCTAAGACATCAGTCTAGTAACCACTAAAGACAACCTTTTACATACACTATACATGAATCCTAAATCTGTGGTTCAGAAAGTCCACTCGGTGGTCAATAGCCGGAGACACAGTACTTTTTTTTTTTTTAAGGCGGGAAAGGGTCCTGGTTAATAGAAATATCAGGTGTTAAAAAATGTTTAGTGCCGTGAATTTAACCATTACTTCATTGCCCTCAAAAGTTCTAATAAAACATGTGCCATTCTCAATGCTTGGTCAATTGGATGGTCCTCCTCTTTAACAATGGGATGCAATATCTTTATGTCAAAACGTGGCTGCTTCCACACAGAAATGCTGCAGGTGGCCAGTAGAGATGAGTTCGGGCTCATTTTTTGAAGCCCGAGCCCGCCCGAGCCCGAGGACTTTTAATCCGAGCCCGCCCGAGCCCGAAATTTCAGCTAAAGACAAATAAAATTAACTACTTCATTAATAGGATACAATAAATTTTGGAGCTTCACACACCTTCACAGGAGAAATTTTTCACGATCCCGAACCCGAACGCAATCGTGAATTACAGAGCCCGAGCCCGAGTCGGGCCCGGGCTCGGGCTTTCGGGCTCGGGCTGAGCCCGTCTCATCCCTAGTGACCAGTTCTGTCATGTCAATCACGTGTCTTCCACAAGTCATATTGAAGGAAAAGAAGAACTGTGGTCTTTTCTAAATTAATTGTTTTTCCTGCTCTGTTGTGAAGTTCTGGGGTTCTTTCTGGCTGTCGACCTGACGGTCTGGAGTTTTGGGTGGTTTTCTCAAGATGTAATGCTAATACGCACCCATTATAAAGTCTTTTATTCCCTTTTAGTCAGATAGCCCTCTTCTGGCTCAAGACCTTGTACTTCTTACAGTTACAGAGAGAATTGCATTTTAAAAAGGAAAAAAAAAACAAAAGAAAAAAAAAAGAAAAACACCCGCCAAGTACCTACTTTTATCGCCCATTTGCGAGGAATAAAAATGAGTTTGCGAGAATGCCCTCTAAAAATTTCTTTAAAAATTTTTTCTGGCTATGTATCTTACAAGTAAAAATTTGTATTTAAAAAACTATTTTTAAAATAAATAAATGAAAAAAAAAAAAAATCGTTCTATTATTTTTGTTCGTCGAAACTGATTTACCGGAGAAAAAAATTGTAAAAAAAGAAAAAAAAAATCGATTTTGCATCCTGACACACACTTTGTCATTTTTCTTTCTCTCAATTGAATCACTCTTTCGTATTAGGAGAAGGTGAATAGGAGAAGGGGAAAAAAGTGAAAAAAAAATGATATTAAAAAAAAAAAAACTAGAAAGAGAGAGAGAGAGAGAGAGAGAGAGAGAGAGAGAGAGAGAAAGAGAGAGAGAGGACCATAAATTAAAAAGCAAAATACGAGCAAAATCGCTCAGAGACGATGTATGCGTGCATTTAAGTATGCACAGACGCTACGAGATATTATGATTCACACTGCACATGCGCAAGCGATCGTAAATGACGTTTCGGAAAGATGGGAAAGAGTGATTAAGGGCCCCTGGTAAATACCCCGAGTTAGTCATATCTTGTGTGGGGGTACGCGTTTGTGTAGGACGGAGGGAAATAAATTAGTTACGAGAGCAGAATGCTTTTCCGTACATAATTTATTGAGAAAAATTATTATTTTTGTTTAATGATGTATTTGTTGGGCTTCCGATGTACATTTTGTCTGTTATTACATTTGCAGTTGATGTAATCGAATTCGAAAAGAATCGATTGGAAATTAGAAAAAAAAAAAAAAAAATGATCGAAAATTGTATTCTTGAATAGTGCTGTGGTGTTATTTAGTGTGACCAAATTGCTTACAGGGGAGTTACTTAATATGATGTGGGATGCTTTACCTGGATTTCTGGGTTTTTTTTTTTTTTTTTTTTTTTTTTTTTGTTGACGGTAACTGATTGATGACTGATATTGATTTCGTGCACAGAAACCTGTTCAAAACTGATGACAGTAAGACAGTGCACTTTTTTTTTTGAAGATTGGGACCTGCGCTTTTCTTGCTTCGACTCGGCCTCCTGAAGCCTCCGCCATGGCCGAGTGGGTAAGAACCTGGATATGGAATAGATGACTGAAGTGTGAAGGTCCAGGCCCGAGACCCTTTTTTGACGCAGCTGGCTGTATGGTACTGCCAGCTGCGTCACAAAAAGGGTCTCTATATCTGTGGCACGCGACGAACGTCTCGATCGTCCGCCATCTTGCTGGTAGTTAAGTCGAGCGATGGCAACAGCTGCCCTTTTTTCAGCATTGGACCATCTATCCAGCTGTTCTCGCATTCTTCCATTTTTCAGCAGTGCTGTTAAAAATAATCGTGACCATTATTTGACGGGAAAGGACGTGGTAAAAAGTAAAGGATTCTCGTGGAGCTATGTCACCCGCAACTATTTTTATAGAAATCAAGTCTATGCTTCGTGACTGGCAACAGTCAAACCGTCAGAGTTTGGTGTTCCCAGAGCAGGAACACTGCGTGTTAAAGGGCTAAAGCTATGCATAGAAAGGGCACAAAAATTTGAAAAGTGTCCCGGGCACACAAATGTTGCAGCCGGGCCCTGCAGGGTCCTAAGTGCGTCCCCTGCTTACGCAGGTGATAAAAACGAGATCGAAACCCGTGAACGATCGGGAGAATTCATTCCGGAACCACCCGCCGAAACAACTCCCGCTCACCGAAATAAACCCAAGACCGAATTAAATCGTCCATTTTAGCTCAAATATCCCATTTCAAACGCCCAACGCTGAGGGCGCCCCTTGTCAAACCTTCACCGCACTACAGAGCAGCAGCAGCAATACTGGAAGGCGATGGGCGGCGGCACTACAACACCCCCCCCCCCCTCCCCACCCCATTTTATTTCCAGATGTTGCATTAAACGCGTAATCTTGGATCCTGCCAACACAACAAATATATTCGTCATTCTCGCTGGAGAGAGTGGGGCAGAGAGCCGGGGTTGGAGGGGGGCTCGCCGCTCTTTGATGCAGGCAGCCAGAGATCAATTGAGGGAAAATTTCACAATGCACCTTCGGATTATGTGTTCCGTGGTGCATGAGGGCATTCGGTCCAATTTTCAAGGCCGACCGGCCTTAGGATCGCCGCAATAAATTGGCCGAGTTTTTACGAGCGGTTATTTCCGGAAGGTACGAGGGTTGGATGGACATGTGCGTGTGTGGTCATTTATGGGAGTTATGGCAAATTCGTGTTGACAGTCATAATAGCGAAATTTTTCAGGAATACCGGGGGTATGTAGCTGGACAAATAATTACAGAGGAAAGGGAGTAGAAGGAAGTATAGTGATCTCGAAAAATCTCGGTATTTAGGGATAGACGCGAGACGAAAAATAAGCGTCTCGCGTCACGCAAAATAGCCTAAAAGCTTGTCTCGTCTCGCAAAAATCCCTATATCGTAATGTTAAAAATGTGTGTCTCGTCTCTCAAAAAAGCTGTAAATCTCTGTCTCGTCTCGCAAAAAAAGTCGTCTCGCGTCCATCCCTACTCGGTATACAGATTTTGATGAAAAAATATCGATTTTGACTACCCCTAAATTTCAGTTCTAGAGACGTCTCAACTATGTATGCATGCATGTTCACGTATATGCATGTACAATCCCTTCTGACCGACCGCAAGTCTTTTTCGACTGTTTTTTCCTGACGTCTTTACATATGTATGTACGTAAAGACGTCAGGAAACGGACGTAACTCGCGTACGTAGACCTCAAGTACGACGTAGGAACGCACGGAATTCGCGTAGGTAGACGCCAGGTACGACATAGGAAGTACGTAGACGTCAGACATCAGGTACTTACGTACGTAGCTCCCACACCTAAAAAATATTAGTCGTAGAATGTGGAAATTTTATATTTAGGATTGACGTTACATGCAGTTGGGCAGCTCCTCTTTTAGTTCTAATCGACTGAATAGTTTATTTACAGGGGCATACCAAAAAAATTTCAATGCATTAAGGTCTATGACATAGGCGTAAGGATAAGTTATATGGGCCCGTGGGGCTCGAGCCCCCCCCCCCAATAAATTGTGAATAGGGGCTGAGCCCACCCAATAATTTATCACTAAATACAGAAAACTAATTTATACTAACATAAAAAAAAGTATTCATGCTATTTACAAATGTTTAAAAAAAACCTTTACTTGTACTTTTAAAAATTTTCTTCTTTTGATTTCAATCATGATTTAGTATTCATTGTGACGCCCTGTAACACAAAATGTTACTATAAGCTGCCCTCGCCAGGCTCTGGTTCATTAAAATCAGATTATGCAATGTAAAGTATGAAATGAAGAAAAGTTCAGATGTGTCTAAAATGCACTATCTCATCGAAAATGTTTGTTTTTTCCCCTTTGGATTTTTTACTTTGCTTTTATTTTTAACTTATAACATGGTAGGAAGATACTAACATGGATACTTACCTTACATTGGTGTAGAATTCTTATGGATCCATAGAGATCGAGCGCCTCCAATAATTTACACTTATATATAGTAAGTCATAGCTGCCAACTACTACGGAATATAACCACTTTTTGTAAACAGTATATTTAATTATTTTTTTCAAAATAGTAACCAGCTCGCGCGCGCATCACAAAATTTTTTCGATATTTTAAGCCGAAAAATCATGTAGAAAAAGTGGTAAATTATATTCCGTAGTAGTTATATATACCCCATTGACGTGAATATATGTGGTTGTGGGGCCCGGCCCCCCCAATAATTTTGAAAACTTTACGCTTATGGTCTATGATATCTTCAATATATTATGACTGTAGTCAGTCATTGTTTGGGATATGCCCATTATCTCGCCAACTGTCATCGACCTAGGGGAGTTTTACCGAAATGTAGTAAAATAGCCTAATGTATTTACGCATTTCCTACAACTCTAAAACTTTTAACAGCCGAATTTGTATTCGGAACTACTATAACATCCGTGCATCCCTTTTTTGATTCCTATCGACAAGCTAATTTATTCACAATCACCCAAAATACATTCTATACATTAAGGTCCATGGATATCTTCAATTCATGAAAAATCTGTGGTCAATCACCATTTCGGCAATGCCCAAAATCTCTCAAATTGTTTCAAGCTTGGCGGCTGTTTGCGAAATATTGCCAAATTAAGCGCCAAAAATAAAATTTTAAAATTGGATCCATCTTTGCTACATATCTTGTTTTACATTTTGGGAACAAATAAAAAAAAAATCCTCAAATTGGGGACGCCTTTAGTCACCTTAGTAAAACCCATGAGTTAACGCACCAAAGTGCGTTACTTCATAGGTTGTGAAGGAAAATAGTATTCACTGTACCAAACATGAGAGTTACCACGACAACTGGCCAGTGGCGTAGCCAGAAATTTTGCATGTGTGGGGGGGGGGGTTACGACTACTCCAACTCACATACATGTATACGTGTGTGTGATAAGGGAGTAAAGAATATACATTTTGTATGGCGAAAAATTGCTCATGGACGGGGGAGGGGGTGTAACCCTCCATACCCCTTGGCTACAACCCTGCAACTGACCAATACTATTTTCACGTTGTCGCTGAGAATCAGTCTAAGAAAGGCCATTCAAGCTTGACTCTCTCTCTCTCTCTCTCTCTCCCCCCCCCCCTCTTTTTTTTTTAATCAAAGAACATGTTGGAAAATATTTTATAATCGAAGCTTTCGAATTTTTTTCTCTCTCTTCAAACTAGAAAAATGAAACTTCTGAAAAAGAATAATAAATTGAAAAATTACTCATCAGGTTTTATGTGGTGCATACATAATGGCTCTTTCATACACCTGCAAGGTGGAGGGGAGGGGGGGGGAGAAGTAAAGGAAAAGAAAAAAACGAAGATCTTAAATCGAGGTGTTTCTAAAACGGGGTCGAAAATTTTGGACTTCATAGGAGAGGGTTCAAGGAAAAAAAAAAATCGAGTATAGAATGCTTTTCATTTTCAAAAATTGGAGGAATCAAATTTTATTTTCCCGCCCGATGAAAAAGAAAGAAAAACCTTTTGAAGTCAAAATCTTTTTTTCAGGAGCAAATTTTTCGTCTCCCAGTATTTCGAAACACCAAGAAAAAAAAAAAAAAAAAAAAAAAAAAAGAAATGGAACAGATTTTTTGGTCTTATTTGGGACAAAAGAAAATACTTTGTACATGGATATAAAACGTGCTATTTTCGGTGCTTTGAAAGGTTTTTTTCCCAGTGTTTTTTGTTCGGCATTTACATTATTCAGCAGATCTTAGAAACCATGTTTTTTAATGGTAGACGTCTTTATTAAAAATGTGTCTCGTTAGAAATGAAAAAGTTCAGTAAAATTACCAAACATTCGTAAAGTTTTGTAAATCAAAACTAAATGTACTAAACACTTCTTACTTTTTCTTTTTATAATTTTTATAATTTTTTAAAAAGATAACTGCCTAATTTGATGTGGCTTAAGCAATTAGTAAGTAATTTTTTTCATTAAAAAAGTTATTTGTATGTTTAGGAAATATTCAACTTTATCATCCAAAAACAATCTAACGGACATGAATTGCATCGAAAAATCATTGCGATGGCCTATATCCAATTAAAATTGCAAAAAATATATGGGGGACCTAAAAATAGTGTTTTTTTTTTTTTTTTTTAACGACTGTCAGTATTTCGCGTAGCCGAAACTGACGAAGGTAATAATACGGAATTTGACATCTAAATGAGTTTCGGCGTGTAACTTAGGCGGTCAATAAGAGAGGATTTTTTTTTTTTTTTTTTTTTTTTTTTTTATCGTAAGCCTTAGGTTTGGTGGACTAAAGCATTGGTTTAACATATCCCCTCTATCTAATAAAAATATGGGAAAAAATAATAAATTGCTGTAACATGTAACATAACACGATTATCTAAAAATTCGCTTCAGGATTTTTTGAAATTCCTCCTCCAGAGAGAGTGTACGGCCACCGTCTACTTTCCTTGCATATCCTTCATTAAAAAAACAAACAAGCAAAAGAAAAAAAAACATTAAATTCTTGCTTGCTTTAAAATGTAACAAGAACGGATCCATGCTTGGGCGCAACTTGTTTATAATTAATAGGCATGGACTCGAGACGACTTTTTTGCGAGACGAGACAAAGATTTACAGCTTTTTTGCGAGACGAGACACACATTTTTAACATTGCGATATAGGGATTTTTGCGAGACGAGACAAAGCTTTTAGGCTATTTTGCGAGACGCGAGACTCCTATTTTTCGTCTCGCGTCCATCCCTAATAATTAAAAACTTTTTTGTTTGAATTTAACATAAAAAAAGCCTTAATATCCGATACAATTTAATACTATGTATGGGTATTGAAACTTTTCCTAACAGCTTCGTATTTTGTATAGGGTGACTGCTTATAAGAGAGTTCAGCTATATTTATAAATACTTTCAATCTGTGACGTTGCATGAAGTCTAAAATAGTGACGTCCTGCGATTGAGAGAACTATGTGACGTTTCATATACAAAATAAAGAGGGTGTACCAATCTTTCTTAGTAGTTTATTTATAATATTGTATGTATAGATAAAGCCCCTTAGTCCCTTAGCCCTTCCCGTGTATCCGCCTCTGTAAGAAGCTATCAATCTATGCCAGTTATAAAACTTACAGAAGAGTTCTGCGATGGACTATGTTCTCTAAACTTGTTGCACTTGAGAAAATTTTGCAACGCAATCCTATATTTAAGAATTTTAGAGAAAGTTTTAGAACTCGTGTAAGTTTTTCACAACGTTCATAGTACAGAGTTTCAAGAGACAGTCTGAAATTTTTTGAGTCTGCCGTAATTAATTAATTTTGATTTGCATTGGCTCATTAGCAATGAATTAAGTTTATTTTTTTTTTAACCGCAGCCTTATAGTTCCCTAAGTTTAGTCACTTAGTGAAAATTGGCTCATATTCTTCAGAAAAAAAAAATAAATAAAGATCATTGGTATATTATATATCCCAGACAGCACAGCAAATTTGCATCAAACTTGTAGTAAGCTTCATTTATCAAGTCAATAAACTTGAATTAAGCTCGAAAATTTCAAGCGTGTAAGCTTGAATCAAGTGTTCAAGTTTACACTTGCCCAACTTGCATTAACCTTCACATGGCAAGCTTGAATCAAGCTTGACATAGCAAGCTTAATTCAAACTTACTACACTCTAAAAAATTTTCCTAGATACATGCGGGGTGCCGGTCGGCGAATTCAAGATATTTTATTTTTCCACTCATTTTCCCCTCTACGCTGAAACCTCAAGTTATTTTAATCTGTTTCCGTCTAACGTCCGCTACCGAACTCGGGACCTATTGTATGGGAAGCCAGTGTCCTGACCACCATGCCAATCTGACTCGAGGTGATATTACTAAAGTTTGAAGTGACTGTTATGGTTATCACACCGTTGTTTGGCGAGATTCATCAGTATTGCCCGATCATTTAGTTTTCCATGGGATGAATCAAAATTAAAGTAATGTTATGTGTGATTTATAGGCTCTACTAATAGGGAAATAAGCATAATATAAACTTAAAAGTACACACGTTTTAAAACTTTCAATATCGCAATACCTCATGTTGGGCAATATTGGCCAAAATCGAGGCAAACGATCGATTTGTAGTATATTGATATTTTAGTTTGAAGAATTTCAATATTTGGAAATATAAAATCTTTTTTTTTAAATTCTATGGTCAAGTGCATTTATGACTGATGATAAATTATTTGTTATGTGGATGTGGCTTTCCAAATCAAGAAGAAATCAAGTTGTATTCAAGCTTGACAGTTCAAATGACTTAAATTCGGCGGGAAAATATTTGCTGACTCATTTTTTGTAATCTCCAAGCTTGCTGCAAGCTTAAAATGAATTGAACTGTCAAGCTTGTATTAATACGTCAAATTCAAAGAAATGTCAGCTTGATTTAAGCTTATGTGCTGTCTGGGATGGTATGATATGGGGGACCTCTGGACCGCCGGCCCGCGGCGCATATCGAAAACCCGTATAAAACCCACATATACCATTCAAAATACCATAATAAATCCCAATTATACGGGTCGCACAACTTTGCAAAAGTTGCTCATACAAGGTATGTACCATTTCATTATAAAAACGCAGAATTCTGCCCGAAGACGGATATGAAATATGAAAAACATTGAGTTTTTTTTTTTTTTTTCCTTTTCGTGTTCTGGCATAAATTTTATTTTTCTTCTTCTTCTTTTTTTTTTCTTGTATGAAAACAGCAGAACAGTTAAAAAACCTTCCACCTAGCAATTTTCCACAGTCCACGTTTGCAATGTCGAAAAGGGAGAAGAAGCCCTTCAGAACATTTTTGACATTTCAGTTGGGAGAATTGTTCCGCAAAAGGTTTGTGATTTGACGGCGTCTTGCACATACAGGTCCAGTATGCGAGTCTGGGATTCGGCCTTGACATTGTGGTGCGGATCCAGTTTTTATTATTGTTATTATTTTTTTTTTCTTTCCCCCCTCCGCTCTTAATTTAGCATTGCAAATGACCTTGTGGTGGGCGTCCCAAAGGAACAGAGACGAGACAGATACGCAAGCTTCTTTTTCCCTTTTACAGGTTGATAAAGTAATAAGCATGAATTATGAAAGCATATGCGAAAGAGTCTCAGTTTTCTGGATTTTCTACTATCATCGTCATTAATGTGTGAGAATGGAAGGTGGAAATTGAATTCATTTAAATTAATAATATTTGTGCAATAAAGAAAAAGCATTTGCGAAAGACTTCATTTTCTGGATGATCACCATTATTTTTCATCATCATCAATACTGGTATATGAGAATGGGGGGGGGAGGGTGGATATTAATTAATTTAAATGAGTAATTTTTGTATTGTAGAGATTTAAAAAAAAATTAATTTCTTTCAAGCTGTAGTATGTAAAACGAATCTAAGTGTTTACCCTACTAGCAATTTTGCTCGGGCTACCACCGGCCAATCAGCCAGCCGATGACGGCCCGAGCAAAATTGCTAGTAGGGTAGACCTTCTGGATCCGTTCTGTGCTTCCAGTTCTGTATTCAGATGGTTTGTGGTTAGAGTGAGTAAAGCTACAGAAGGGGCGCCTAAGGGCAATGCAGGGCCCGATCCAGAAAAAAAAAATTCTCGAGGGAGCACGATTTTTTTATGTCTCCTTTTTCTTATAAATTTATTTGAATTTATAAGAAAATTTTATTATTTATATTATTAATTATTTATATCCTTAATTAAATTTTATTATTATTAATATATATAATTTATAAGAAAATTTTATTAAATTCAAATGAATTTATATTTGATTTGATTGATTTATTTTTACACAATAATTTAATCTTCTATAAAAGATTGACTTATTTTTACAAAATAAGTCAACCTTTAAAAGTGTAAATTTACTTCGTCTGGGTGGGAGGGAGGGGCATGTGCCTCTGTGCCCCCTTTTTGGATCCGTCAATGCTTAAGTGGAAGACTTTTTAAAGGGTTCTAACGGGTATTCACGTTACACTGTTAATTGTAGTAGTAGAACAGTATACCTCAATTTGGTTTCTAATTAGCTGCAACCTTTCTATGGAGAAAGGTTGCACCATGATCTGCTGCTTACACTCGTCAATATAGCCAAATCATGTTGAAATCTTCCCTCATAGGAAGGATGCGGTTAATTTAGTACCATTTTATGGTGAAATGTTGAACTACATCTATTAACAGCGTACGCCTGAAGAAAACCGCCCAAAACTAGAGATCATGGATCGACAACCGCGTGGTAGGCCAGAAACCCTGGACTTTCACACTTCAGTCGTCTACCAACGTTCTGTGTCTCATCCACTCGGTCAGCATTCTAGGTTCAGGAATGTGCACTCTGTTGCCACCCGATTTCTAATCTTAAATTTGAAAATTAAGTGTTATTATTTCTGCAGTCAGGAACACAACAGAAAGAGGAAAGCTTGAAGTGTAACACGAACTTCACCTGTTTCTTATTTCTTACTTTGTTAACTTCAAAAATGGGCCGAGGACTTACCCCCCCCCCCCTTTTTTAATACTGTAGAGTCTCGATTAAATGGGATGTTCGAGAAATTCCTCATCCTGGATAAGCGAATTTCCCGGGCATAGGCTCGCCCACGGTGGGGGCTTTGGGGTTAAGCCCGGTACCCCCCCCCCGCAAAGATGGAGAGTTAGATCTGGAAAGCTTTAAAATTTGAAAATTACCATTAATTAATTCAAATAATTTATGAGTAAATCAGATAGTTATTTATGACTTTAAATATAACGAGTTACATTGATAGTGGACTTTGTTCCATGGGTAAGTAGTACAGAATATTTTGACGTTATAAGAGAGTTATTACTATAATTAAGGTCACTATAACCGAGTTTATCAGTATTTGTAGCCTTACCCCCCCCCCCCCCCCCCAAACTAAAATTCTGGAATCTTCCACTGATTTCATAATTTATTCAAACTTTGATAAAAATGTTGAAAAATTATATAAAATGTAAATTTTTATGCAATGGGGCTTTAATAATTTAGTACAAAAGAAAGAAAATGAATATATACACGTATATCGTCAACTTCTGTGGGAATTTCAATTTTGTCATTTGATAAAATTGCGTTCCATGATTCTTTAACCATGGCGCTTAGTACTAATTTTCCACGCATCATTCAACATAGTAAATTGAGACCGTCCGGATAAACCGCAACCCGGATAATCCGATCTCGGTTAATCAAGAGTCTACTGTATGGCGAAATTCCGCATGATCAGCATTTTTTTTTCACAGACAGTTTCGTAACTCCTCTAGGTTCACTGTCAGTGTCAGTGTGACAGTGCAGCTTGTAAAGAGACATTCTAAATTTTTCCGAGGCTCTAGCGCAATTAATGTTTTTGAAAAAGCTGCACTATTTTCAAATAAAACAGCCGTGAGGTGCCTGCTTACCTTCGGTGTAGATTTTTTTTTCTTCTCAATTTTTGAAAAACTAGCTGTTTATGTGCATTGTAGTATAGAATAGAGAGTGGAGTCTCTAGAGAGGATGCAGTCCACTACTGATCTAGTACACGGAGGAAAAAAAATACCGCTGTCATCATGGTAAAAGTGGTTCCAAACCTTTTTACTACTTAGACCCCTTTGAAAGATTTTTTCTTTCAGTAGACCCCCCTAATTTTTTAATACCTAAAAAAACCACGATGCATGAAGTTGTAGGATAGTTCAATAATTAAAAAAAAAAAATACATTTTACTAAACCACTTTCAGTTTTGCAGAATTATATGTAATTGTAACATATACAGTGCAGATGCTAGAGTCCGTTGTCACACCCCGATAATTTCTGAACGGGAAGAGCTGTAGTCATAAAAGTAGGGTCAAAGTATAGTAACGCTGCCATGAACTACGAAAAAAAAAAAAAAAAAAAAAAAAAAAACTCTTACAGCACCGCCTGGTTGGCTAAAATTGGAGTTAGTGTTCTTATCTTAAAAACGGCTCGATACAGAAAGATAGAAAAGTGAATTGCGAAATCCGATATACATGTTCGCAACAACAAGTGAATTACGTGATAGAAAAAAGTGAATTACAAAGTTGTTCAGCATCACCGATTTATTAATAAATTACATCTTGATTTACAGATATTTTCATCTTAGGTGCAAGCATCAGATTATAGAGGATAAGTGTGTTCAGAAGTGTCCCGATCTAGTATTTATAGGGAGTTCTTAGACCCATAAATTCTAGTTCTACCAGTTATTTTCTGGATGTCAGTGGCATGCTCTTTTTTCAATGCAGTAGGTAAGAGAAATTTGCCTAGAGAAGGAACATACGGTTTTACCAGCACTGGAAGTAAAATTCTGGAGCGTGCAACAAGTTGCTGTGAGGTGTTATAAGCTGGCAGCAAACACTATTCAGATCACGGCAGAATTTAAAGGCATTTTCATGTAATTATTTTTTGCCAAAGACGGGCACAACCCGTTCATCGGCGTTGGTCTCGACTTAAGGCCGGAATGACTGGTCACTTCATTATAGAGGCATCTAATATGGGAAACCAGCGTTCCCTCCTATGAAGGGACGGGCGAAATGACACCCAATCCTAGATGCCGAGAATCGAACCTGGACCCGTGGTATGGTAAAAAAAAATTCTTTATCCGCTTCGCAACTCTGGTAGAAACTTTCACAATAACAAATTGCAATTTCAGTTTTCTCCCATTTAACTAAAAAAGAAAAAAAAAACATCAGTAAGGCATTGAGAAAAGAGAAAAAAGTATATACTTCAATTTTCTTACAAGCATTCTGCAATTTCATGCATGTAACCTTAAAATACATCTGAAATAGAAAAAAAAGCACTCAGGGAATTAAGTTTTAATTATTCGCAGCTTAACTTCCCGCGAGAACTGTTGATGATCGTGGGTATTTGAACTAATCTCACGGCATTTGGCGTGGTTGCCGCGACTTTTTTCGAGTACTGGACCCTACCGCGTACTCTAGTCCGCGTACCAAGAACCGAAGTTTCACCCCTGCAACTTTGCTACCATGGCCCAGCAGGCATGAAAACTAAATGATAATAATAATAATAGTAGTAGAATAAAAAAAAAAAAAAAAACCCATAGGCTTCCGCTGAAAGTTTTCCTGAAGTACGGACATTTTAACAAAGCACTTTAACTGCTTAAAAAGCTTTTCACAGTAATAATGCGCCCGCAGTTAAAAGAAATTCTGAAAATTTTCAAGTTCCTGACTTCATATTATTTTTAAAATAAGGTCTGAAGCTCTGAAACAGTGGTGTACTCAAGATTTTAGTTTAGTCGGGGGAGGGGAATGTAAATACTCCTGAACTCTGTCATAGTGACATCGATTATAGTTACAACTCTCTTACATCGCCAAAATACTCTGTACTATTCGCCCATAGAGCACAAGCATTCTATCAATGTATCTCCCTATAAAACGACAAATGATGATCTGATCTTTTCAGTGACATTATATCCGAGTTTAAACTTATTTCATACACTAACTGTAAGTATTTATTTAAAAACAAACTTTTTTTTATGAGAAAAATGTTTTAGATTTAATTTTAAGATAATTTTTAAAACAAGATATTTTAATTCATTAGTGACGCTTTTCGATTTTTTAATCTTTTCACACCCCAAATCTTTAAAGACGGGAGGGGGGGGGGCGGCTTTAGCCTTCATAGCCCGCCCTTCACGGGTGCGTCTATGGTCTGAATTCTCATAACTCTTTTGAACATCAGTGCTAAGTGTGTTGACGGGAAGAATTTTTAAAAATAAATAAATAAATGACACACAGTAAAAATTTCATATATACTCAAACCATTCGAGTTTTAGTTTTTAATTTGATTTATTTACCTAAACACTTTTAAGCTGAATACTTCTATAACACATATTGTTATTGTTTGTTGCGCATCTAAAATTTGCAATTTTAAAATATTTGAATGAAGAAATTTAAAGAAATATGAAAAGAACTCTTTTAAGTCTTACTTTATTCATTTATTCGTTACATAAATTCGATAAGCTTGAAACGTAACGCTGCTTGGTTAAAAAGTTCTAAAGAACAACAGCAAATGAAAACAGCATTAGTAGTAAATAAATAAATGACACAGAGTAAAATTTCATATAAACTCAAACCATTCGAGTTTTAGTTTTTAATTTGATTTATTTACCTACACACTTATAAACCGAATACTTCTATTACACATATTGTTATTGTTTGTTGCACATCTAGAATTTTCAATATTAAAGATTTGAATGAAAAATTTAAAGAAACATGAAAAGAACTCTTTTAAGTCTTATTTTATTCATTTTTTCGTTACATAAATTCGATGAACTTGAAACGTAACGCTGCTTGGTTAAAAAGTTCTAAAGAACAACAGAAAAGGAAAACGGCATTAGTAGTACTATGCAACACTAGATGGTAGCACTAAATAAATGATATTTTCTCCATTATGTTTCAGAAGAACAGTAATAGGTGGCAGCACTAAACCTGAATCAAAAACATAGTTTTCATAATGGCCGGAATGGGAAACTATTGTTGGTGAAGTGATTGTGAATGGAATATTGTGAAACTTCTCAAGAGCGACCACCCTCAATTCCGCGAAAAATCGGTTGTTAAGAGAAGTGGTCGCTCACAGAAAAGTGTAAACATTTGACAACCAAGAAAAAAATGCTATAAATTAATGTTTGTTTTGTTATTTATGAAACTGCATACTAATATATAACTTATTATACAAACATGTTTTTTAAAATTTAAATTTAGTAAA
Organism: Cheiracanthium punctorium; assembly: GCA_038373885.1. Lineage (NCBI taxonomy): Eukaryota > Metazoa > Arthropoda > Arachnida > Araneae > Cheiracanthiidae > Cheiracanthium > Cheiracanthium punctorium. The sequence continues at coordinate 166,772 of JAWZYV010018190.1, forward strand.
ATATTTATAGGTTTCGGATTGCTTCATTCTTTTTTCTCTTTCCTACAGTACTCTCTACTTTATTTCTTACATCAGACAAAAGAGCATTTATTCTGGTATTCATCATGCATTCTTAATTTGCCGGAATAAAATGTATTTGCTTAAAATTTGAGTTTTCCCTCAACAAAAGAAAGTAACCAGTAACTTCCTCTCTGAATTTCCTTTTTCGTGTGACTCGATATCATCAATACACTGCACCAGCAATAAAATCAGTCGTTTCTTAGCATGTCTCTTCTCTAATCTACAAGATCTGTACGTGATGTGTGCGCGTACTTACACCCGCTGTCGATTTGCAATAGACCGATTGTTTGTTTCTTTATTTGTCCTGGAACTCCTTCCACACCGTTCGATTGAAATTTTGTACAAATATGTAAACAGTGGCGTAGCCAGAAAAAAGTTCTGGGGCCGGGGGGGAGTTATAGTCAATGCCGGAAACGAAAAATGTTGAGGTCTGGAAGTACTAAGCTTTGAAAAGGCCCCTTTTAACCCTTTGAGGCGCAACCCTTTTCCAATGCTGGAAAAAGGGCAGCCGTTGCCATCGCTCGAATTAATCCTTTTCGATCCTTTTTTGACGCAGCTGGCTGTGCCGCACAGCCAGCTGTGTCAAAAAGGGTCTCTAGATCTGTGGCACGCGATGAACGTTTCGATCGTCCGCCATCTTGCTGGTAGTTAAGTCGAGCGATGGCAACGGCTGCCCTTTTCTCACCTTTGGGCAATCTATCCAGCTGTTCTCGCATTCTTCCATTTTTCAGCAGATGTCAGTGCTGTTAAAAAGAATCGTGACCATTTTTTGACGGGAAAGGACGTGCTAAAAAGTAAAGGATTCTCGTGGAGCTAGGTCACCCGCAACTATTTTTATAGAAATCCAATCTATTCTTCGTGACTGGCAACAGTCAAAACGTCAGAGTTTGGTGTTCCCACAGCGGGAACACTGCGTGTCAAAGGGTTATAGTACATTGTGGCACCTTATCCAGAGCCATAATTACAACTGAGCATCCTGGGCAGTGTACTTCGGCCACGGGCTTAGGACATGGCATACATGAGAGAAAAGTGGGCCATAATTCGATTAACAGTGGTTAGGCTTGGAAAAAGTAGTGAAGATGAGGCCCTATTATCATTCGTTGCGACAGAGAACGTCTGTAATCTGTTGTTAAGAATCTATCTTTATCATCGAGTATTTCCACTGCACAGAAACAACGCTTCATTCTATTTCATATTTACAAGAGTAAAAGGAAGTTATGGATAAAATCTAATTTCTAACTACAAATTAGAAGATGAAAGATGTAGAGCCCTTCTTATTTTGTGGGCCCGGTTCTCATTGCCAAGACTAAGGTCCTTTTTGAAAAATTTAGGGGGATGGGGGGGTTCTGACTCAGGAACCACCCCCTCGCTACGCCAACTGCATGTAAAATGAGATAGGCAACTTTAAAATTCAGAAAACCGAATCGTCTCACGATTTTTTTCGATTTTTTGATAGTTTGCACCTCCAGAAAGCTTTTCCGATTTCCGATTGTGTAAAATAGTCATCATGTGACATACCATCAATAGGCTGTCTGTAGACATAACTATGAACAAATGACATATTATAAATGAAATGACGTCGTTTTGATGTCACGAGTTCAAAAATATATTAGAAATCCTCATTAAAATTAGGATCCATATAACTGCCCGTTTTCAAAACTCCCGGAAAACTTTCAAGGTAACCCCAATTTTTAGAACCAGATGACTGTACTATAATAACGGAAAGAAATTTGCATTTTTTAAAATTGTGGGAAAATTCAAAAGTCGCCGTGAGGTGGAAAATACTATTTAACATAACACATAGTATTCGATATCGGTTTGACGATGGTCGTCGTATGTATTTCCAAAAATCGCCCAAAATGTCGCCAAGTTTCGATGTATTTAGCGGAAAATATATATATATATATATATATATAATATAAAATAGCTAAACTTACGTAATATGGAATCCTAGTAAAACATTAAGTAGTAGCACATGATGACAAAAAAAGTACTGAAAAAACTGAAAACATGAAATTAAAAATTGACAATCCAGAGGCAAGAAATTGTATAAAACAGAGCTGTTAAAGCCACAGAGAAGTGGGAGGACAAGCCAAGCAAAATCACATGGGCGTAAGCCTAATTGTTCGATCCCATGCAACGAAGTGGAGATGGAGAGTAAAATTGAAATGGAGTACTCCATTATCAAGTACCACCGTACTCACATTTCAATTAAAAGAAAAACAAATATAGCTAGGTTTCTGCAGGTCACCTGACAAAAGAAGTCGCTTTACGTGACATGGGGGTACGACCATAGCTATAAGAAAAAAAAAAAACAGCATGAATGCCAACCAAACACGGAGGAGGAAGAACTGACAAGACTCGAAATCGTTGCCAACCGAGAAAATTAATCGACAAAAATAAAAATAGAAACAGCTTGAGCCAAGGAGAAAAAGTAGAGAAATAAAAACATACAAAATTCTGCCAAAACTATGTAAATTTAATATATATATATATATATACATTAGATATACATTCTTTGGCTGAATTTTAGCAACTTAACAAGCTCTTGCACAAAAGTTACGTTATCAGCAAAATAGCTCCCAAAAATGTTTGAAATACTGATTAATTAGGAATAAACCCCAAATCGCAATTAAGGTTGAGATGAAGACCCACCAATCGGTCTATAAAACTGATTTATAATTACCAATCTGTGTATACCAACTGGTCGGTCCCCACCAATCGGCTTATAATGGCGGCCCATAGCGTCTGCATCCCTACTAGAGATGAGTTCGGGCTCATTTTTTGAAGCCCGAGCCCGAGGACTTTTAATCCGAGCCCGCCCGAGCCCGAGCAATATTATTTAAACCGGAGCCCGAGCCCGCCCGAGCCCGAAATTTCAGCTAAAGAAAAAAAAAGAAATTCAATTAATTCATTGATAGAATACAATAAATTTTGCCTTTTATGCAAATTAAAGACAAATAGAGTTGCAAACTCTCAATGCACTTTCTAATTCTTTATATCCATGTTTATCAAATAATGTCGGATCTCATGACTAACTAAGTAATATAAGCCGCCGTTCTGAAATAACCAAAGAGCTTCACGCACCTTCTAGGCGCCCGTGCCCAGTGGCGGATCCAGAAATTCTCTTTTGGGAGGGGCTAAAGTTTGAAAAACGCTTATTTCACCCAAACAAAATATGCAATAAAGCAAAATTTTAGTCTTAACCAATGTAAAAACTTTTGGGAGGGGCTAAGTGATTAAAAAAGATCACTTAACATATTCAAAGTGCATAATGAAGCAGAATGTTACCCTTTAGCAATCCCTTTTTTTGGGGGGGGGGGGCTGAAGCCCCGTAGCCCCTCCCCTGAATCCGCTAGTGCGCCGTGGTGCCCCTATTTTTTTTATAAGTACTTTTATATTCCTCATGAATGACTTTTTAAAATCTGTTTCAAGGAGTATGTTCAATAAAGAAGAAATTTTTCACGAGCCCGAGCCCGCCCGAGCCCGAACGCAGTTGTGAATTACAGAGCCCGAGCCCGGTTCGGGCCCGGGTTCGGGCTCGGGCTTTCGGGCTCGGGCTGAGCCCGTCTCATCTCTAATCCCTACCTAACTTTAACAAGCTCTGTCGCAAGCGAGAATGATAATGCGCCGTAAGTTTTAATATTACTTCTTTTGAAAACTACTAGACCAAATAACCAGACCAGGCCAAATAACCAGACTCAGAAGGGTCAGAACGTGACCTCATAAAGTAAAAATTGCGTGAAATTCGTAAACTCTGTTACACAATTTAACGTCCTATTCGAAATTTAAGAGCGATTCTAAATAGCTCATCGAGATTGCACAGTTTGATTTTTTTCACGAGACTGAACCATGGATGATTTAAATATTTATATTGGTACAGCTCGGATATTTTCCACCACTGCCAGATAAAGTATTTTGCGGTGCTCAAAACGCCAATTTGACAAGAATTATGCTTAAAAATATATGGAGATATGTTATATTGACAATCATTATAAAAAAAAATGTTTATCGTTTATGCTAAATTGCAAAGAATCACCAAAGAGTAGAAAGGCCCCATTGGTTCCAAGTATCTAAGCTGTTTCTTTAAATTGAGCATTAAATAGGGAGAAATGAAGATAGATAATATTAATATAAGTAACAGATAGTATACTATATAATGTTAATTTAATATGGAATAAAGCGCAGTATACCACGCTAATGAACATTTCGTGAAATTAAACTATTCATCATCTATTTCATCATCATCTATTCATCATCATCTTCATTTCTGAGTGGGTTTTGCCCGAAATATATAAAATTATTTTCATTTTATCGTTTTACATAATCATACATGTCGTTACCCGAGTTTTCAATTGTTTCATCAAACCATTTCCTCCTTAATTTCTATTTACCAAAAACCCAGTACACATGTACATGAATAAAGTAAATTAGCTTTTAATAATAGAAGAAATTTAAGCAGTTTGTTGAATAGGATTTTATAAAATTTACAAAATACATTAAAAATTAATTTTTTAGTATTTTAGGGGCATATTTAAGAAGGACCGAGGGGGCGCAGGTTTCTCTCTGAAAATGTAAACAATTACCCACAACAAAAAAAAAAAAAGAAGAAAATCTGAAACCTTTTCAGATTTTAAATACGCACCAAAGTGCTATATATTAAAAGCGTATCATAATTTATGCGTCGTCCCTATTTTCTTCCTTATTCTATAAGGTTGTAAAGTGTGTCATTGTTCATGAGTGAGCAGTATTTTTCTTCCTTATTTTATAAAAACCATCTTTGGAATGGAAATCTATCTTAAAATCGCCTACTAAAACTATTTTACAATCTTCGCCAAGTATATTACAACTATACTTCACAGTTTTAAATATTGTTTCGAACGTGCATCATAATCCATGAGTGTGCCGTGTTTGTCTTTCTTGTGTTGATTTCTACTTTAACGCCCAACTCTCGCCAAGGTGGCGATCATTAAACATATAGAGTAACAATGACGATTTTTAGTATTTATGTGGTAATCGTAATTTAGAATTAAAATGGCGATTTGGAACAACCTGTAAGTACAGCATTCCGTTACATTTTTATTTATTTTGGGTTGCCAATTAATGTAGTTTTAATAATTAAGTGTCTTAATTCCTTAACTATCACTAATTTGTTCACTTTAGTTTTCATGTAGTTATTTAGGGAGCGTTGAGACTTGTGCATAACTCCTAGAGACCCATGACTTCTAAGCTCGCCAAAGGGCTGGGAATTTTTAGGTTGGCGAAAGTAGGGGCGTTAAAATAGGAATCAACTCTTTCTTGAACCATAAAGGACATCTTTGGAATCCAAATCTATCTAACCTACGCCTATTGATACTGTTTTAAAATCTTCACCAGGCATATTCGAACTAAGGCATATTCCAAATATATCTCGTAGACATTTTAAATACTGTTTGGAATGAGCATCATAATCCATGAGTGTATCGTGTTTTCCTTTGTTCCATAAAACACTTCTTCGGAATAGAAATCTATATTAAAATCGCCTACCAAAACTGTTTAACAATTTTCGACAGGCATAGTCAAACTACACTTCACCTTTATAAATACCATTTGGAAAGTGTATCATAATCTATGATGTGTACCGTATTTGTTTTCACTATTCTATAAAACACTTCTTCGGAATTAAAATCTATATTTAAATCGTCTACTAAAACTATTTTGCAATATTCGCCAGGCGTTTTCTAACTATACTCAAAATATATCCTAACTAATATTATAAATGCGAAAGTGAGTTTGTTTGTTTGTTTGTTTATGACGCTTTCACGCCTAAAACGCTGAATAAATTATGATGAATTTTGGTTTTAGATATAGATGGGACCCTGGAGGAGGTTATAGGCTACTTAGAATTTTAGATTTTTAATTATTTCTTTAATTATTTATTAAAAACGGTTTTTAACGGTGCCATGCTTGGCGAGTTTCGCCCGTATCAAGTGATTCTTGTTTATAATAAATTGTCGCATCTTGGCACCCAGTTTAGCGATCATTTATCAAAAATTACAAACCTTGTGCGACTTTCAACATTTTATTAACGCGTCCCGCTACTCTTCACTAGCAGGTGATTTTTTACGAATTTTTCAGTAATCAGTTACGTATTTTTCCTCGTTACCTGGCAAACACATTTCAAAAGTGACTCGACGCGATAATTGTACCAAAATCGTGTCTACACAAAAAGCAAGGTTGAAATTAATAGCACTCTGGTGCTAAAAAAAAAACAAAAAAACAAAACAGCTATTTTAACACATTTATATTAACTCTAGTAACATTAAGGTTTAAAATAATGGATAACCCATCCCCCTCCAAAATGGAAACTTATATACGCTACTGAGAACAATCATGTGATAAATTTTACCTTAGAAAAAAAAAAAAAACCCCTACAATATCGAAGAAGACCGATTTGAAACGATTTTTGCAAAGTTTCCAAAATTTAATCAAAAATTTTTTAAAAATTCGACGTCTATAGTTTAAGTTGAGTAACAACCAATTATGTCATTAATTTCATTTCATTCGCTTGAGTCATTTTTACGTGATGCGCGAACAAACAAACAAACAAAAGTAAAAATAAAAAAAAAAAAAAAACCGTTACGGACAGAGTAACAGAACGACTAACTTTTTTTTTTTTTGACGGTCGTATTGGGTTTTTCCAGGTGCTTCAAGCGGGTAGACAGCGCAAAAACCTTGAATTCCACGTAATGTACAGACAAAAGTCTAATTTTATTTATTTCATCAATCTCACACACAGTATGATACCAAAATTAAATCCAAGTTGTTTTCTTGTATTTAGATAAAATCTGGAAGGGGGGATATTTTCCTTATCCTGTAGTTATTTGTTTGAAATTATAGCTTGAACTATCTATTTAAACTATCTATTATTATTAATATAATTTAATGCGATATATTCAATAATTTTTTTTTTCAAACTATCATTGTGAATAATAGGAATACTAAAAAACTGCTGCTTACTTAGTGGCGAAAACTAAAAAAGAACTTTGTTTTAAACATTCCACTATTTTATTTAATTTATATGAGTGTGATTATCACACGTATAAATAAAATAAAAAAGAATATGGATCTTTCGATTTACTTTCGGCTTGTGTGGAAAGAGGCACTTTTTCCAGCTGAAGTAGGGTGGACCTTTCGTACCACACGAAACGGTCAGTACGTTTCATTTTATTTATATGTGTGCTACACACAGAGTTCATTATTAGTGTTATTTGTAAATATTTTCTACAGATTAATTTTATTAGTTTGATATGATTTTATTAATACACCTCCAGACTTAATTTAGTTTTAGGTAACTGATACAATTATTTATTAAAATTTAACTGATTTTGCTGTAGTATATAGGTTGTCTGTTTTCAAACTAAAATAATAATTATTTCTATTATTAACTTGTTAATAAATCAATGTTGCTCTGACCAGAAAGTTTCGAATTCATTAACGGTTTGCTTTTTTGCTGAGATATTTATTTAAATGTCAACTATGATTTCAGTTGTTTTTATTTTATTACTTTTAGCCTTTTGTTGATAACATAAAATGACAATTGAAGCATTATCTAAGATAAAAATAAAACTTATGTTTAGGATTTAAATTAACAGATGTCAGCACTATACACGCACATACACCCTTTTCGACCATTTTTTCGCGTATGGTTTCGAAAGCTCAGTTTTCATCTAACTATTATCCTTTTCTATCATCGGAAAGTCCATAGAATGTTTTTTTAATATGAGATTTATATCAGCACCGTACCCATTTTTAAAATGTTTCCTGAAAAGTCTAATTTTAATAGCAAATAGAAACTCTCTAAAATGAAAGTTAGTTTTGCCTCAACATATTGTTTTAAAAACGTGATAATCTGATGGAATGAAGATTTTCCCGCTATTAAAAAAAATAATTTGACAAATTGGCGGAGGGGTGTGGAAGAGCGAACCAGTCACTGCTATTCTACTATATAGTTTCGCTGATCGCTGATTCACTCACTTTCTAACAAACAATTTCGGTCCGACCATTTCAAAACAAAACTTGTGCCGTCATTCATCCAAACAGATTAAAAAGTTATGGTCTAAAACAGTAATAAAATTCACACCGTTTGTACGATCCGCTTGAAATTTTTCATAATCATGTATAAAAATACAGAAAACAAGCTGCGCTACTTAAAAAAAAAATCTGAAAATCTCCCGTTCCCTCATTTTAAAGCGATTTTTCGCTTTTACAGCTCCCTTTTATTTCCGAAAGTCAAAAAAGTGAATCATTTGCGTGACAAAATTTCCTTTTCATGTGAAAATGACGCCGTACATCTGGGATTCCAATTCGTTTAAAATAGTTTTTCCAGGTAACGTAGTTTAATTTTTTTCATTAAAATAATTGTCTGCTGAAGTAGTAATATAAGAGGAGCTGAACACACAAAACTTTCTGCGCATTTCTAGAAGAGCATGAAATTCGTTTCAGGTTTATAATAAAAATTGAACATGGAGTTATTTATTGGGTTGGCAACAAAGTAATTGCGTTTTCTGGTATAAAATTCAAGCAAATAAGTTTTCAACAAGTTTTTAATTACAAGTAAGCTGTGCCTGAACATACGATTCATATTTGTTACATTTTAAAGTAAGAATTTCACTGGCAGTATTTTTTTTCGTCCATAAAAGATGGCCACCCTTCCCCTTTTTTCGCTTCTATCCTCCTTAGAGGACAATATTAAAAATGTCCTGAAATTAATTTTTAGGTATTCGTGACTGCTGTATTTTGCAGAAAGAATTTCACGGATATCTCTATATTTATTTGAGATCACGCGGGATATGTGAAAAGAACTTTTTGGCCCCTTACCCCCCCTAAGATTACGAATTTTGGAAAATGCTCTCTGATCTAGCACCTATGTTGAAGAACTCACGTACGTGCCGAATTTCGCATAATTAACTTCAGTAGTTTTGGCCAGGCGAAATATTGACATACGGAAAAACGCAATTACTTTGTTGCCAACCCAATATTTTAGGTGGATGAATATTAAATATGTTGAGTGTAGACATATTTTCGTCAAATGTTTTTTCTCTTTGGCGTTAGTAGTCGTTAGTAGTTTTTTGCATCGCCCGTTACCTCCCCAACCGGCTTTTTCTTCTTCTTTTAAAATAATAATTGAAAAGTACCGATAATTAATATTTTTTAAATTAAAAAATTACTCTTAATAACTTTTCATCTCTGCTTTTCACTGCACTGCCGTGTTTCAATGGCATATTGAAAGAACAGGTGTCTCTCACTCTCTGCACTGAAAATCGTTCCTAAGCATGCTAGTAGCTAAGAGAGATGGACTAAACGATTTTTTGGGAAATGCTTCATAGAATGCTTCATTTAAAAAAAAAAAAAACTGTACCTCTACGCAAATATCTCTAAAAAATTCATTCTTATTTTAAGTATTAGTGGATGCAAAAAACTACTAACGAGTACTAACGCCAACGAGTTTCCAACAGTGGTTACACTTCATCCATAGCAATTGTCCAAGCAGAAGAGCAGCAGAAGCAGTTACTGTGGAATCGGCCAGGATGTACATCTTCCGAGATACATGTCTCTCCAGAATATTTCTTTCATCTTATATATATATATATATATATATATATATATATCCCGAAATATTTCTTTCATCTTATTTATTTTATTAAGAGTGTTAAACACTGAAATGTGTTTTTTATTTAAGGAGATGAAACAAACTACATTTTACAAGGTCCGCCCCAAAAGTAACGAGAAAAAAAAATTCTGTGCATTCTTGGCTCATGGCCAAGGAAAATCTGCGACTCAGAAATGTGAACTGGATGCCAGTGATGTATTCCAGCGTTGCAATGATGGGCGGCTCACTACATTGCTGCCCTTTTCTTTGGAAGAACGATTATTTGATTTATATAATTTTTTCTCATTACTTTTGGGACAGACATTGTATGTTATAACAACGTTTTTTCTTTTTTTCCCCTTCGTACCCATATGGACTGAATTATCAAGTTCGTTGTCATTATTGAATTCAATAAACTTGCAGATTGACGGATCAGGTATGTGTAAGAGTTGGACAGAAAAACGTAAACTTGTAAAAATGTGAAAAATTGCCACTTTACGTTTGTCTGCAAAATAACTTATTTTGAAGTGCATGATTATATACATGTATTTCTAAAGACTTTAAGTGTAATGCTGAAATAAAATTCGAAATTTCTATTTTGCTTCTCAATATAAATATGGTATACTAAAACCTTATTTCTGAAGATAAAAACGTTTATCACATTCTCCAATTTTTGTTAGATATGCCCATAGTAACAAATAATTTTCTGACATCAATGGAACGCACAATTTACCAATTTTCCAAAAATTAATCTATCAAAAAATATGAAAGATTTATATTTCACAGATTCACCCTGAAGCACTTTGTGGGAAATCAAATTTATGCCTGTAATAAAGATAAGAAATTTAATTAATAGCAGAGCCATTACACCTGAGGGAGTTAGCTTAGAATATGCATTTTGAGTCAGAATAAATTAAGCTGTGATGCACAAGTATTGTTAATGTGAGAAAAATGTGCATAAACACTAAAAGTGTTGAAAATATTTTACATATAAAATAAAAATAAATTGGATAAAATAGTTCAATATTTTTTGTTTAATTATTTAAAACCTCTAAAAATAAAATAAAATTATTTTGTTCACAAGAGAAACGCCAAACATGATCTGGTAAGCCTAATTAAAAACTTTTGCTTCTTCCCCCCCAAAAAAAAAATTCTATTAAAAGCTTCCTGGTAAAGCTTTTTTAAAAATCCTTTTCTGAGTGCATGTCTGGTTATAGCTATTTTTAGTCTCTGCTTTTTACTGCTATCATCACTCCCTTTCCATAATTTCTTTTCGTACTAGGAATGTTCATAATTTGTTAAGTGTTTTTTAAAAACTATTTATTTAAATTGCATTAATTTTATTCATAATAATTTGATAATTTTAGTACTTAATTTGTCTATTGCTATTAAAATAAATGATAGATGGTGGAGTTAAATGAGATAAGCATTATATTTCTAAATTAAAATAACGGATACGTTATCATTACTCATAAACTTGAATTTTTACTTCCTACGAAGTAAAAGAAGGGCAGCAGCCGTAAAATATTTCGGCATTTAGGTTTTGCGGAAATCTCTACTTATTATAAACTAGCTGCGTGCCCGTTCTTCGCACGGTAGGAAACGAAAATTTTCCTTACATGTGTAATTCGAAATTATTCGTGATGTGGAATTAAAAAAAAAAGAGCAAAATTATTTGAATCTTAATGTAAAGTTTGTGTTATGAGTACTAACCTGATCATTGCAGTATAATGACTCAAAAAACTACGTCAGTGTCATTCACTATCAAAAAAGTGGAAAGCTTAATGGCTTGCAGAGAACTCCTGGCCTTCAAAATGTCTTATTTCTACATAATACTGTTTTTTAGGCTCAAGTTGTAGCATTAAATACCTAAGACCAGGGGGGGGGGGATATCGGGATATATTCCCCCCCGAAATTTTTTGATTAGTGATGAAATTCCGTCTATTTATACACATATAAGTTCATATCCCCCCCCGGAAATATTTTCCAGGTGTATATCCCCCCCCCCCCGAAAATTTTTCCTGGCTACGCGCCTGCCTAAGACACTACATGAAATGGAGCACCATTTATTTCTTTCCGAACATGTACCATATAAGGAAAGTATTGTAATCATGAAAAAATTCGACTTCGAGATTTTGGTGTATTTACACGTTTTGAGGTCTTCTGAATTCATTTATGCTATTTTCAAGAGATGTTTTTAAAATAGCTGCGCACCCGCTCTTCATACGGGAAGAAGGGAATATTTTACTACTAAAATCATATCTGCATGTGACAAAACAGAATTTCATTGTTAAAAAAGTTCAAGTAATCTCCTCTGTTGAAATTACTGCAGGATATATTAACGCAAATTAGAATTACTTTTCATTTAGTTGGTTGTAAGACAACCGTTGAAAAAGGATAAACACTTTTAATTTCATGAAATATTTATTAATGTGGTACATTGCGATTTATTCATATTATCTTTACAAATCTAATAATACTACCTATTACGTACATTAATACTATCTATACTCGCTTCTCCCTCTTCAAGGCTCCCTTAAAAGAAACAGCTTAGATTATTTGGCCTCAATGGGATCTTGTGATTCTGTGGCGATTCTTTGCAATTTACGCATTAGCATAAATAATAATCATTTCACATAATGGTTGCCATTAAGGAAACTCTCCATATATATTTAATTTATACATAGTTTTATAAGATTGGCGTATTTAGCGCCGCAAACCATTTCATCTTACTGTGGGGAGAAAATATCCAAGGGGTGCCATTTTAAATATCCATGTATATAATATAGCGATATCTTTTATATCCTCCATAGTCCTGTCTCCTGAAAAACATCAAACTGTGTAAACGCGAGGAGCTACTTATTCCCATTTTAATTGTGACAGGGCGTTAGAGTTGCAGAGTTTACAAATTTCCCCCCTTTTTTTTTAATTTATGACGTCACTGTTTGACTGCCGTAAAGGATACCCCGGTAGATTGAGGGAGTAAATTTCGATATTTCGCATAATTGTTTTCAAACGGTATCATTAAAACTTTGCGTTGGACCTTTATGGAGGGACGTAATTCAACGTTAAAATAAAACTATACTCGCAACCTGCATGCGTATGTTAGGCAACGCCTGCGCTAAATTAAATGCCAAAAATAAAAACAGTAAAAAGAAAAATTTTAATGTATCGCGCTTTGAAACGAACTTTGTAACTTTTAAAATGAACATTTTCAGCGCCGTGAAAACATTTCAATTTTTAAATGAGCACCGGATTAAATTACCACTTCTAATAATAATAATCGTGAATTTCTTAGTTCATTTCTACAGTAAATTTTAATCAAAATATCGTCTCCCTGTGTTGAAAATAGAGCTGGAATAAATGAGTTAAAATTATGGAGTAATTTTTACGTATCTTAAAGTATTTGACGTCATAGATCCTCACTTGCGAATTGAAATTCTGATATCCCATTTAAAAACTCGATTGGTTGAAAAAACCCTTTTTTTTAATCCTTTCTGTGGCAACAACCGAACAATTCTCGTGCCGTGATCGCAATGTAATGAATGGCGTAAGATCGCGTTGATGCTATTAAATTCTAAACATTAGGCTGCATTAAAATTCGTAAAAAATCATCTAATTTACACAATTTTTTCATTTTTATTTTAAAAGAGGGAGAAAAGAATGTTTCACGATTTGTCAAAATATCTAAAAGTTATGACGGATAGAATTCAGGATGCGACAGTTTTAAAATTATTTTACGAAAAAAAATCGCGAAGCAGATGTTTAGTAAAAAAATTCCTAAAAATCGGTAAATCATGTTACATATTCAGAACAAACTGTTTTTAAAAGAAAATTTCTTCCTCTATCCGATGATACAAATGCCGTTTTGCTGCGAGCGTAATTTCCGCCGTTATTACGAATTAGGTGAGAAAAAATGCCAAAAATCGCATAAAACATAAAATAAAAAAAAAATCTAGGTCGAATTTTGAAAAAATCGCTTCGAGGTGCACAACTACATATTTACATCTTCCCGAGTACCAAATTTGGTGTTTCTAGGTGTAGCCGTTTGTCCGTAACGCTGCCGACAGACACACACACACACAGACAGACACACAGACACCTTCTTCCTTTCTCACCTAATTCGTAATGACGGCGGAAATTACGCTCGCTGCAAAACGGCATTTGTATCATGGGATAGAGGAGAAAATTTTCTTTTAAAAACAGTTTGTTCTGAATACGTAACATGATTTACCGATTTTTAGGAATTTTTTTACTAAGCATTTGCTTCGGCGAATTGTTTCGTAAAATAATTTTAAAACTGTCGCATCTTGAATTATATCCGTCATAACTTTTTGATATTTTGACAAATCGTGAAACATTCTTTTCTCCCTCTTTTAAAATAAAAACGAAAAAATTATGTAAATTAGATGATTTTTTATGAATTTTAATGCAGCCTAATGTTTAGAATTTAATAGCATCAACGCGATCTTACGCCATTCATTACATTGCGATCACGGCACGAGAATTTATCTTCGGTTGTTGCCACAGAAAGGATTAGAAAAAAGGGTTTTCTCAACCAATCAGGATTTTAAATGGGATATCGGAATTTCAATTCGCAAGTGAGGATCTATGACGTGAAATGCTTTAAGATACGTAAAAATTACGCCATAATTTTAACTCATTTATTCCAGCTCTATTTTCAACACAGGGAGACGATATTTTAATTAAAATTTACTGTAGAAATAAACTAAGAAATTTACGATTACTATTATTAGAAGTGGTATTTTAATCCGGTGCTTATTTAAAAACTAGCTGAAGTACCCGTCGTTGACGGGTTTGTACTGAATGCAAATTTCTAAAAAGCAAGAACTTTCGTCAGCATTGTAGGAGTACACAGAATGGATGTAGTATGTTGCTAAAGTAAAGAAAGCGAAGTTATAATTTTTATGTATTGTTAAAAATTTCATTCGCTTTAGTCGTAATTATGTGATGCGCGAACGAATATTTACGCATATTGAAATTATTTTCGCAAAATCTCAAAATCTAATCAATATTTTTGAAAAATTGGAAGCCTAGAATTTAAGTCGAGTGGCAACCTATCATGTCACCCAATTTCGTTTCATTCCCTGCAGTCTTTATTCCGAGATGCTGGAACAAAATTTCAGAATTTTAAAACGATTTTCACAAAATCTCAAAATGTAATCAAAATATTTATAAATTTCGAACGCCTATAAATTAATATTAGCAACTACATATCCTATCACCAAATTTCGTATCATTCGTATTAGTCGTTATTACGTGATGCTTGAAGAAATATAAACGTATATTGAGAGAATTTTCACAAAATCTCAAAATGTAAGAAAAATGTTTAAAAAATTGGACACCGATAGTTTATGTTAAGCAACCATCTATCATGTGACCAAATTTCATATCATTCGCTTTAGTCGTTATTACGTAATGCGTGAACAAAGATTCACTCAGTTTTAAACGATTTTCGCAAAATCTCGAAATCGGATCGATTTTTTTTTAATTAGATGCTTATAGTTTTAGGTGAGTGACCATCTATCATTTCACCAAATATTATTTTTTCACCTTTTCAGTTATTACGTGATGTGCGAACACAAATTTACGCAGTTTGAAACGATTTTCGCAAAATCTAATCAAGATTTTTTAAAAATTCGACGCCTATGTTTTAAGTTGAGTGACCACCTATCATGACACCCAATTTCAAATCATTCGCTTCAGCCGTTTTTACGTGATGCTTGAACACAAATTTACGCAGTTTGAAAGGATTTTCGCAAAATCTGAAAATCTAATCAAGATTTTTTTAAAATTCGACGCTTATGTTTTAAGTTGAGTGACCACCTATCATGACACCCAATTTCATATCATTCGCTTCAGCCGTTTTTACGTGATGCTTGAACACAATTTTACGCAGTTTGAAAGGATTTTCGCAAAATCTCAAAATCCAATCAAGATTTTTGAAAAATTCGACGCCTATGTTTTAAGTTGAGTGACCACCTATCATGACACCCAATTTCATATCATTCGCTTCAGCCGTTTTTACGTGATGCTTGAACACAAATTTACGCAGTTTGCAAGGATTTTCGCAAAATCTCGAAATCCAATCAAGATTTTTTTAAAATACGACGCCTATGTTTTAAGTTGAGTGACCACCTATCATGACACCCAATTTCATATCATTCGCTTCAGTCGTTTTTACGTGATGCTTGAACACAAATTTACGCAGTTTGAAAGGATTTTCGCAAAATCTCAAAATCCAATCAATATTTTTTAAAAATTCGACGCCTATATTTTAAGTTGAGTGACCACCTATCATGACACCGAATTTCATATCATTCGCTTCAGCCGTTTTTACGTGATGCTTGAACACAAATTTACGCAGTTTGAAACGATTTTCGCCAAATCTGAAAATCTAATCAAGATTTTTTAAAAATTCGACGCCTATGTTTTAAGTTGATTGACCACCTATCATGACACCCAATTTCATATCATTCGCTTCAGTCGTCTTTACGTGATGCTTGAACACAAATTTACGCAGTTTGAAACGATTTTCGCAAAATCTGAAAATCTAATCAAGATTTTTTAAAAATTCGACGCCTATGTTTTAAGTTGAGTGACCACCTATCATGACACTCAATTTCATATCATTCGCTTCAGCCGTTTTTACGTGATGCTTAAACAAAAAAAGCGTCACGGACAGAATGACAGAATGACAGAATGACAGACAGACAAACTTTTTTTTGAGGGTCGAATCGAATTCCCGCGTGCTTGAAACGGATAGAAATCACAAAATTTTTGAATTCCCAGAGATGTACAGACAAAAGTCTAATTTTATTTATATAGATTGAAATGTCTTCACGGTGCTGAAAATGTTCATTTTAAAAATTACAACGTTCGTTTCAAAGAACGATATATTAAAATTTTCTATTTACTATTTCTATTTTTGACATTTAATTATGGCGCAGACGTTGCCTAACATATGCATGCAGGCTGCGAGTATAGTTTTATTTTAACGTTGAATTACGTTCCTCCATAAAGGTCCTACATAACGCGAAGTTTTAATGATACCGTTTGAAAACTACTATGCGAAATATCGAAATTAACTCCCTCAACCAACTGGGGTATCCTTTACGGCAGTCAAACAGTGACGTCATAAATTAAAAAAATGCGTGAAATTTGTAAACTCTGCAACTCTGCGCCATGTCACAATTAAAGCGGGAATAAGTAGCTCCTCGAGATTACACAGTTTGATGTTTTTCAGGAGACAGGACTATGGAGGATATAAAAGATATCGCTATATTAGATACATGGATATTTAAAATGGCCTCCCTTGGATATTTTCTCCCCACAATAAGATGAAATGGTTTGCGGCGCTAAATACGCCAATCTTATAAAACTATGTATAAATTAAATATATATGGAGAGTTTCCTTAATGGCAACCATTATGTGAAATGATTATTATTTATGCTAATGCGTAAATTGCAAAGAATCGCCATAGAATCAAAAGATTCCATTGGGGCCAAATAATCTAAGCTGTTTCTTTTAAGGGAGCCTTGAAGAGGGAGAAGCGAAGATAGATAGTATTAATGTACGTAATAGGTAGTATCATTAGATTCGTAAGGATAATATGAATAAATCATAATATACCACGTTAATAAATATTTCATGAAATTAAAAGTGTTTCTCCTTTTTCAACGGTTGTCTTACAACCAACTAAACGAAAAGTAATTCTAATTTGCGTTAATATATCCCGCAGTAATTTCAACAGAGGAGATTACTTGAACTTTTTTAAAAATGAAATTCTGTTTTGTCACATGCAGATATGATTTTAGTAGTAAAATATTCGCTTATTCCCGTATGAAGAGCGGGTGCGCAGTTATCTTAAAAACATCTCTTGAAAATAGCATAAATGAATTCAGAAGACCTCAAAACGTGTAAATACACCAAAATCTCGAAGTCGAATTTTTTCATGATTACAATACTTTCCTTATATGGTACATGTTCGGAAAGAAATAAATGGTTGTCCATTCCATGTAGTGTCTTAGGTATTTAATGCTACAACTTGAGCCTAAAAAACAGTATGATGTAGAAATAAGACATTTTGAAAGCCAGGAGTTCTCTGCAAACCATTAAGCTTTCCACTTTTTTGATAGTGAATGACACTGAAGTAGTTTTTTGAGTCATTCTACTGCATTGATGCCAGGTTAATACTCGTGACGCAAACTTTACATCAAGAGTCAAATAATTTTGCTCTTTTTCTTTAAATTCCACATCACGAATAAATTCGAATTACACATGTAAGGAAAATTTTCGTTTCCTACCGTGCGAAGAACGGGCACGCAGCTAGTATTTTAAATATAGTATCTATTATGAGACAAATTTCTCTGTGACGTTTGTGTGTATGCGGATCTATTATGACATCACTGGACCCATTTTGATTAGTTTCGCCGTCGCTTCTCTGTCTATCATGCATCTCTCATACCTCAAAAGCGATTTTCTGTAGAGTATTCAAATTTAGTTGTGTGCACATGACAATCGACTGAGTAATTTATTTGCAAGATCACCAAAAAGTCTTTCATTGCATTAAAGTCTGAGGGCAGTCATTTTGTAAACTGCATTACGGCAGTGGCAGATCCAGGAAAAAAATTTTGGGAGGGGACACACTTTTTTTTTTTTTTGTACTCCAGTTTTCTTATACATGTATTTAACTTTACAAAATAAGTGAATCTTTTATAGTTTAAACCAGTGTTACTCAAACACTGGTCCGCGAGGCTCTACTGCTGGTTACATCAAATTTACTAACGATAATCAGCAGTAAATGTCGTTCTAACTAAAAATTATATTTGTATATAACACTTGATTCGATAAATAAAAGACATGATGCACTTGTAGTATTTATTATTTTTGGGTGACGCTGGTCAGCGAAATGTTTTTCCTATTTTTGCTGGTCCGTAGCTGTAGTAAGGCTTGGGAACACTTGTCTAAATTGTCTAAATCGTAGGTTCCCAACCTTTTTTGAACTGGTGCCCCCTTTTCTAGTGAATATTTCAATACCGCCCCCCTCCCACTCCAGAGAAAGAAGAGCGTACATAATGCATGGTCAAAACAAGAATTAAATTTAAAAAAATTACTGATACATAGAATATTGTTGGAATTGAAACGCTACTGAATTTCTTCTCATTTAAAAAAGAGGAATAAAAGTTTTAGCTTACCTGTTATAAGGACAGGCAGGGGTTTTGATGATACGAAGTAATAGATAATAAACTATAGCTTTCTAAATAAATAAATTGACAGTTTCAGAGAACAATCAAAACGCATACTTAATTATATTATAAAGTATTTTATTAAAATATTATCAGCGTAATTTTTAAGTCTTTTTTTAGGCTATATTTGGTTAATCTTCCTACGCTCCTCCGTGTCATAACGCCCCCTAATTTTCTCTGGGTCTTTTACTGCCCCCCTGAAAGCCTCAAATGCCCACAAGGGGGCGTTATCGCCCACTTTGGGAACCTATGGTCTAAATAATAAACTTCTTCGTCTCTGGGGAAGGGAGGATTGTACGTGCTTTTTTTAAGCGCAAGATGATCGATTTTTCTTTCTTTTTTTTATTGGGTGCATATTGAAATCAAGAGTACAAAAGGGAGGTTTTTCTAAAATGTTGAAACAATTTAAAAGAGACAAAGTTGGGGGATGGGATACGCACTCTTCCTCTGGATCTGCCAATATATTTCATTTATTTGAAACACGATGAAATGAATATATGTGATAAAAGTTTGTATAAGAATGCTCTCATTTGAATATTTTAGAGATTGTATGAAAAAGAAAGTATGGTATCTCATTTTCAAACGAAACAAGTTTAAATACAGCCCATAAAAAATATCTATAATTTATTAGACGTGCAAGGAAGTCATAACTCAACAAAAATATTTCTCACTTTAGACATTACATCGTCTTAAACATAATAAAGTTCGACTGCAGTTATCATCTGGCAGAGATCTTTTTTTAAAGTTTATAGATATCACACTGCGTTGTCAATTCTGAAACAGAAATCGGCATTTATTTCAATGCAGAGAACAGACTAACATATTTGACGGAGGTATTTCGTTGAATTTAATGAGCAAGCAGCTGCAGGCACTTAAAAAATATAAATAAATAAAAATATGAACATGTCGAAGATCTCAGTTTTGCAAACGTTTTCGCTTTCTAAATTGTAGTTTCAAACCACCATGAGGTCGTAGGACCACTTCAAACACATCATGCACACGATCTCTTGGTTCCAATGACAGTACGTCGTATTTTCTTAGTACCGCCGAAAGTATGCTTTTTTCTTCCAGCATAGCAAACTTTTGCCCTGTAAAAAAGGAATATAAAAAACTTAAATGACCAGGAATTTTTCAATTATGAAAGCTACACGAAGGTTTTAATGTCGATACTCTGAAAGCGGTTTCCCAAGACTGATTTGTTAAATCCTATTCATTTCACTTGTAATTATCTAGTCATGCAAGTACTGGAGTTTATCTTTTTGTAACGAAAAAAAAAATTGAACATTAAGTTAAACATCGTTTATTTATTTAAAGAAGTAATTTTTACTTTTTATGTCCCACATGAAATT
This sequence comes from Cheiracanthium punctorium, assembly GCA_038373885.1. Classification (NCBI taxonomy): domain Eukaryota; kingdom Metazoa; phylum Arthropoda; class Arachnida; order Araneae; family Cheiracanthiidae; genus Cheiracanthium; species Cheiracanthium punctorium. The sequence goes on from JAWZYV010018190.1 coordinate 187,082, forward strand.
AAACCAATAAATAAATATATAGTTATTAAAGTTATACCACAACTAAGTTTAAAGTCAAAAATCACGATGTAAAATTAAAGTACGGCATTCACTTGATGTAGAAAGTACCTGTGTCATAAGAAAATTTTATTAAATGTATGATTTATGGCTAGGGATGGGTGCTAGAGCAGTACTGATGTCATTTACAACATGACCATAAATCTACAGTAACAGTAGCGGATTCAGGGGAGGGGCTAGGGGGCTTCAGCCCCCCAAAGAGCTTGCTAAAGAGTAACATTCTGCTTTATTATACACTTTAAATAGCTAAAATGATCAAATTTTAAAACTTAGCTCCTCCCAAAAGCATGCACATTGGTTTAGACTGAAATTTTGATTTATATTACATTTTAATTGGGTGAGATAAGCTTTATTAAAAATTTAGCCCCTCCCAAAAAAAAATTTCTGGATCCGCCACTGTACAGTAATATAATAAAGAGACAAAATTTATTTGTTCGAAAGCACTAATCTGAAGAACTGCCAATCAGATTTGAAAAATTCCTTTTGCAGGTAGTCCATTTATTGAGGATGATTATAAGATACATAAAGCCACGTTACGACTCCCATGTGTTATATATATAAGATAAAGTACCGTGGAAAGGCGATCCATTAGAGACAGTTCGTTCAAAAGATTCGTTTGTCTCGGATCACTCACATTCGGCTCATTCGTTCGAACAATCATGGTCCAAATTAGCCTTAGATTCGAGTAATGTTTACTTACAACGTTCTTTGCACAGCGGTTTCGACTTGTTCAATTTAATTCAAAATGTCTGGAAGAATAAAGACGCTTTATGTCATTCAAGTTTCTTTCTTTCTTTTTTTATCAAATGACTGGTTCTTTTACTTTTTTACATAATTTTCCGATAACATAGTCATACATCGGGGACATTATTCGGGATCGCAGTTCCGGCAAACACAGTTTCTCGGTCGACCTACGTCGTGGTGTCTGGCCCATCATTCAAATTCCGTTCCCTGTTGCATTTAGTGCATGCTTGGAATTCTTGTGGTTTAATTGTTGCTTCTACACATATCTTCATCCGAAGAGAGAGAGCTTTATATGCCTTTCTCTTTCTTTGGCTGGTGTGACCTCATTCGGCTGGTTTTAGAGCGGAGTTAGTTGAGATTGGTGGTGTTCTTTAGACGCATTCAATGCATTTAGTTTTTGACAATTTTCGCACAATGCGAAAAGGTTGCCTAACGATGTCAGAACTACGCTGGTCACAGAGGTTTTCATATTATTTTCCCTTCATTTCATCAGTTTTTCAAGCCATAGGCGCCATAAAACTTTGAAAACAGAAGCAGCGTTGACAGCATCCTGATAAAAAAAAAGCTCATAATCATGGTGAGTCAACCTGTAGAGAGCCACTGCACATCGAATATCACAACAAAGCACATTGTAAGATTGAATTTTCTCCTTGCTTGTTTAAAACATAAATCGAACAACACATTCTCAATGCTTACCTTAAAATTGTATATTTTCGTTCCACTTTTTGATCACTTAATCACCGATGCTCAAAAATATAATGTGCGAGCTGTTGAGTAGACAATAAATTAAACAAATAAACAAATATATGTTTATTTGTTTATTTGTTTAAATATGTCAGACAAGCCATAGATGCTTTCTTCACGCTAAACTTTCTGATTTTGAAAACTTCCCTTTATGTTAAGAGTTTAAAAGTTCCGTAATGGATACAGAAGAGGACATTGACTACGATTCCCTGTCTGATTTGATATCAACGTATACAACTAAACTTAGAAACCAAATCATAAGCTACATTCCACTTGAAGAGAATGTGAGTTGACAGTGGCTACTTAATTCTTTTAATGAAAGAGCAATTGAAAAAGCAGAAATCCCATCGCAACTTCATGATAATTTGATGGAGTTAAACTGCCATCAAATAGTATTTTAAAATCGAAGTTTGCAAGTGAAGAAATGGATAAATTTTTATTATCGAGAAGGGGTGTAAATACCCTGTTTTGGTATCTGAAGTTTTAAGGAGTATTAATACCCTTCGCCACTTCCTGTCTTTGCGAACTTGGATTCTCGACCATATTAAACTTAAAAAATAAACAAAGAAGTAGTTCAGACATGGAAAATGATTTGATTATTTTTTTTAGTTTAGATCTTTTAAAAACTTCTTGCGACTCCCTTGGGGGTCACGACCTACCGGTATGGAACCAGACTTTGAACAGGTACTTTCATTTTATCGTTTCTCATTTATTTGGTAAGAATATACAGTGTTAAATGATAATTAAAATATGGAACATGTGATTCCTAAAAACTGAAGAGAGAAGGTGTGATACAAAGGTGTAACAGGTGACTTTTCTTCTTGTGATGAAATAGTACAATACAAATTCATGCATAGGAAGCAGAAAAATGATTCTTAAACTTCAAAGGAAACGGATTATGCAATCCACGAAGGCTGTTTCATTCAATCTACGATGGACAGTCACATAAAAACAAGAGTAAAAAATATAAAGAATTTGTTACCATGCATATATGGACCTTTCGACTAAGGATTCTATTTTGCCACGCTCAATTTAGCAAATATTCGGATTTGTGAGATAATTCAAAGCGTAGGCTAGAATGTAAACATTCGTTTGGGAGAATCTGCACCTAAAGCTCTACACTACCTTTCAGAGTACCAATATACATTAGCAGGTTGCGAATAACGCTAATTTGGTGTCACACATCCGAACGTTCGTTTAAACGAAAGCAGCAGGATAGAGCCCGAGATCTCCATGAAGATTTGAAATTTGTCAAATCGCTAGACAAGCTTTCCGATGTTACCCTATAGAAAACATCGCTTCCAGAGACGCGACCAAGAACCTGAATATTGTTTTGCAAAACTTCATTTGCCTGACGTTTTGGTGTTCCTTGCTTTAGCTTCGTAGCCAGATCTTCATTTAAGGTATTGGAAATTACTTGGCGCTAAGTCAATGGCCAATAATTATCCTTGTGGATCCTCACATCGATGTTGTTATAAAACTCCTTATTGGTCTCTTTTGGTTAAAGACTTAGCATTAAGGGATCTTCTTGCTTTGAAAAGATTTCTGAAATGTTCTTTTACATCTCTCAGTTAACTTGTAAAAGTTCTTTAATCGAATGGGCGGGCACTGTCTGTTAGCCTTTTTGCCACTACAAAGACCGGAACCACTGGCCATTTTAACATGGGATCACAAAATGGGCTGCAGGAATTACTCCCTATGAAGGGACGGATAATTTAACGCCCAAACCCAAGCCGAGAATTCAACCCAGACCCAAGGCGTGATAGAATGGTTCTTAAGCCACTACACCACCTGGGAGGCACTTATAAAAGTTGGAATTTGGGAAAAATGGTTTACCTACGCACATATTTTGAATGCTTAATTTATCAATAAACTCACCGATACAGTTTCTAGGTCCAGCCGAAAAGGGGACGTATGCGAAAGGATGCCTATCAGCTATGTTCTCCGGGGTGAAACGGTCGGGATCGAATTTCTCAGGATCAGGAAAAACCTCAGGATCACGATGCAACTCGTATGCCCAAACAAAGCAGACGCAACCTTTTGGTATTTTGTATCCTTCTGTAAAATAGAAAAATATTTTTTTTAATATAAATGCAAGCTAGTTATAATTCATCCGACCGTATTTACGCAGCCTTAGCGTCTATTATAATGGATTGATACACATACTATTTAAATCACTAAGAGGAGAAAAATAAGTTAAAAATTTGAATATAATTTTTGAATTTAAGGCAAATGAATATGCTTAGCAGTAGTGACTTCAACTTTTTTGCCTAGTGCTCAACATGCCTACAGACGAAGAAAAAGTAAAAGTATTTTTAGCCAAATTATTTTACCAAATTAGTCCAGAAGCTCGCAGGGCTGCAAATTCTTTTTAGCGTTTTATGAGACTCAAATATCAAATAACTTTTCTTTGTTTCAATATATTCGGGTTTCCCAGTTATGGGTGCTACCAAGAGCTGACCGAAAATTATGTATGAGCCATGTTACTGAACACTACGCTCAATCCTCACCCCCCCCCCCCCCTAAAATTGAAGAAATCAAGATACTTTCGATCCTATAACGAAAGTATCTTGAGTACAAAATTGAGTACTAAAAAAATAAAAATTTAAGCTTGCAGTACAAAATGGAGCACTAAAAAAATTAAAATTCTTCCGAATATAAGCTCTAAAAAATTTTATGAACAAATTTTGTCGAGTCTATGAAAACAAAACGAAATTAATTTTTTTTTCTTTATGCTTATTTGGTAGAATTGATTCATCGAAGCTTTGCAAGTTTACTTTGTATCAAACCGAAAAAACTTGGAGAACACTTAATCTTTTGATAACGTAATCATAATATTTGACTGACGCAATTCTTTTGAAAAGTCCTTAAAAACATTAAAAAAACAGGCAATTGGTATTTTCACTAATTACTCAGTGTATTAACGAACACAGCATTGAGACATCGCATGACCCACAATTTCAAGATACCGAAGCACATCCGTCCGATGAAAAGTTCTTATAAATAGCTGTTAGCCATCAAAACCTATAGCCAGTCATAGATCTCTGGCACTCGTTTCCAAATCTTACATGCCATACAAATTGCAAGTTTGAAGCTGGAAATCAACATTATACATCAAGCTAATAATGCGTATAAAACGTTAGATCTTGTAGAATCTCTGAGACTTTTGCTGACAACCAATATAATGATAGTTGATTTCCCTTTTATGAAAAAAAAAAACAAAAAAAAAAAAAAACACGAAAAATATTTCTTTCATGAAAAAACACTTTTGTAGCAATCTTTTTTTTTGTTATAAATGCGCACAATTTTCATTTATTTAAATATTTTATAATACGCGAAATACAGAATGCTTGCATAAATATCATGAACTAAAATAAACTTCAAATGATGTTATGCAATGAAATGCATAGCATAATACCGTATTCAATAATCATACACATATGTCATTTAAAACTAATTTTATCATTAGCTATAAGATATTAATCACACATATCTTTTTTTCGTGTGTTATTTAGCAACTTGTGACTTACTAAACTCAACGTCCTCCTGTAACTGTCGACCGTATCCTGGAACGGACGGATATAGTCTTAGTGACTCCTGAAAAAAAAAAAAAAAAAAAATAGAAAGAATGAAGTTATTTCTACACGATGCCTTCCAAGAAACATCATAATTAAAAAGAAAAAAAAATGCATTATAAAATGGCAAATGATCACCTATATTTTGATATTGATTGTTTCTGGAAAGAAATTATGGTACATTTAATACGCACTTAGAAAAAGCTTAGCTAGAATACCCGTGTCCATATTAACGTGACTACCAGCAGAAGTGTGGTATTTTTTCCTCCCTGCTCCTTTCTTAAGATAAAAATTCTGTGAATAAAATTGCTGTTTTGCCGTTGTCACAATTCTTTCGTGAATATTTGCCAACAAATATTTTATTAGTATGGCAACACTAGTGTTGTGGGCGAACCATCACATATACAAGACAAATAACTGGAGTGTGCCCAAATAGCCCCAAAGCTGAAGAGTGCAGTCGCACCCATCACTCAATTCAACTACCAGCAATAGCTGGCTGTGCGGCCGCACATACAGGCGTTCTCAAAAAGTTTTTGCTCTGTGGCATAGGATAGGCGGATCAATCGACCGCCATGCTGCTGGTAGTTAAACTGAGTGATGGGAACGACTATACGTTGGGCAGTCTATCCAAGTGTTCTACTATGGCGATGGGGCGAAGGCTGGTGTTTTGGGCAGAAAATGTCTGGCTGTCACATTAATGTGGACTGTAATTAATACAATAAATAAAACAAACCTTGACCACACACTCCAAGTACTTCATGCTCCGTATGTCGTCGATCGTGGGATCCCTGTCGTCGAGCCCGAAAATGGAGTCCAGCTCGGCTTGGACCTTGGCCTGCACATCCGGATAGAGGCCGATCATGTACAGCGACCAGCTCAGAGCCATAGCCGTGGTGTCATGCCCCTGATTAACAGAAGAAGGATGTTAACTTCTTGGAAATCAGACTATAGTACAGGAGGGAGGGTTACTGCTATATAAGGATTGTTAAGAGAGGTTGTATTTTGAATGAAAGTACTTATGAATCATTGGAATTTTTGAAAAACCATACCTCAAAAGTGAAAGTGTCGACTTCTTCCCTGATGTCTGTTTCAGAGATGGCGTCGCTCTGTATGTGTTCATCCAACAAGAGATCCAAGAGGGCCTTCCTTTTGCAGCTGTGGTAAACATCATCCTCGGATGACTGTTTTATATCATTGACAAGACCACTGCTCATTGCTTCCAACTTCATGTTCTTCTTTCTGGTGATTAGCTAAAAGATTATATTTTAAATCTCTGTTTAATGTAGTCGATTAAAGAAAAAATTTCGTTTTAAGGGTCGCCCAAATGAAAGGGGCATTGCTGTAATAACGCCGACATTTGAGGAGAATGATGACTGCGCATGCTCCTATAGAGGGTGATTGGGTGCTGGGAGTGCATGCGATATCGCCAGCTCCCGCCAAATGCGTATGCGATTGCGGGGGAGACATGTTAAAAGGTATCGTTCGTATCCCGGATTGCCTCCAAACGGTATCAAAGCGCGGTCGTGCAATTTTTAACAGCAGAAAATGTGTGAGCTTGTGAAATCTATCGTCGAATGCGAAATGTGTATGGCATGGAGTGTATGTCACGCAGATCGGTATTCCGAAAATTTCTATGAGCAAAGAAAGACTACTCCGGGAGGGGGTTGCCGCCCCCCGGAGCTTCTTCGGGGGGGGGCGGAAACCCCAGAAGAGACTCGAACTCGAGAGACAACTAGATGCCATTATCTCGTACCGCTGGGACACTTGTTTCAACCAACAAGATGATCTTCTCTAGCTTATATGTTACACCCGTATTACTTCTTCCTTTTGTATACTAATTTATATTACCATTAAACCCTCTATACCATTAAACCCTCTCTCAATCCGCCTGTTGTACCACTTTCATTTGGGGCGACCGCCCATCAGTGGCTGAGAAGTTCTGGTCTCGAAAGTGGAAGGCGGGAAGTGCCATGTTCAAACCCCTGTAGACCTAACCGTTCGGAATTTCCTCAGAAACCTCGCATAAAGACGGGCTGGGATTCTTTAGAAAGTCCACTACGGAGGGCATTCCCCCTATAGGCCTAGGACCCTAGAGCAGTCAATCGGACTAAATCCACAAATACAAACAAATACACACACACATTTGGGCGATCCTTATACTTCAATTTATGTAACGCCACAATAAGACAAACCGGCAATCGAGAAAATAAAAAAAAAGATATTCGACGGAATTGGTTTTGCATTAGAATAATAATAATAATAATAATAAACAAATCAGAAAGTAAATAACTTTATCCCCGTTGTAATTGTTACAATAAGATTGAAATCATAAAGTGGATTTCAACTCCCAGACAATTATTTCTGTTCTAAGGATTAAAAAAAAATTCATGATCAAGTAGGGTAACGGTACCAACTATGGGCGATAATTTTTTTTATTTATGAATCAATCTTGACTCTGTATTTTCTATGACCAAGGTCTGCATTATCGATTCCACTCATGGCTTCTGTTAAATTAATGTATTTTTCAGTTTTATGAGCGAAAATTCAACAGCAAAGTAGACAAAACAAAATTCTAGTAAGGAGAAAACATGAAATTGTATAAGGTGAACGCATCAAACCCTCACACTTTAAGGAATAATATTCAACATAATTTTGTTTTTACCTAAAATATTGCAGTCTGGTTATTATCAGTGGCTTATAAGTCTTTAAAAATCTCTTATAAAACGAAAAATCTTCATTAAAGCTTTTTACCAAGAAAACAAAAATTTAAAAATATTATACGCTTGAAGTGCACATAAAGCTGACACTAACGTTTTGATATGAACCTAAAGCCTCAACATTTTGATATGAACCATCAGCTGACACTTTGAGCACCTTAACCTGATACACCCTTTAAATAAGCTCAATGTATATAGTCGTATATAGTATGTAGTCGTCGTTTTGATCAGTTTTTTTTTCTTTCTTTCTGTTTTCGTCAGTGGAAAAGTGATGCCCGTTGGATGGTACCATCCTGTAGTACCGATCCTGCTTCCAGTGACTTGCACCTGTAGAAATTCCATTTCATCACTTTACCGCTGAGGAAGACTGCAAACAATTGTGACACTCTGGATCCTTTCTCAGGCGGCAGACGTCTATGACAGTGGACTACAAAAACTTATCCCACGGTAAGACTAGTGTTACAGTTCAGGTTGTTCTTATGCTAAGAAGTAGCTCAACTATTGCTGTATCTTTTGAAATAAATTTTTCCAGGCAATAACGTTTTGTTCCTTTTTATTGGCTGGGAGAAACTTAATTTCTGGACTACCCTCGTACAATGGAATGGAGGGGAAACTAATGGCCGAAAGCGGAAGTATGTTACCATCGGTATGGGCGGATGCCAACAAACATCCCAATTTCGCCATACCGATACCAACTGACTTTGCCAATTGCAACACTCCTCCCCCCCAAAAAAGCTTTATGCAAAGGAAGTGAATGCTTTCAGAATATAAGATTTTATATTCATTTTTTCTATTGATTCATAATGAGATTTTATTTTAGTTATGATTATGTTTTGTCTAGTATTGAAAGCCCAAATTTTTAACTTTGCAATGCTTCCTTCGGGCGGAGTTTTACCTCAGTTGTAAACCTTCTCAATTTACGTAAGTGATAACGATGTTTCCAACCAGGAATACTGAAGGCAAAGAGCAGATCAGGCCAATACCACGGTTTGAGAACTCTGTCTGCAAGAACGTCAGTGATCCTATCCAAAAGAATAAAAAGAAGAACATTTTTCAGTTTTCTGTTTCAAAAAAAGTGGAAAGGGATTCGATACTACTTGAGATTACTTACGCCATTATGGAGTTTAGGTAATCACATTGCTTAAGTGTTTGAGAATGCATTTCTTCTCCTAAAATTGTTTCTGCAATAACAGAAGTACGAAAAGCATTATAAGTAATAAAAAATGAAGGTGGATATTACAAAAACATGGCGTACAAAACTTTGTTTATCAAAAGTCATTTTTATACACAGAGACTTCTACAGACGAAAGAGACATTTTATTCATTTACAGCCGTCGGATCATAGTTGATGGTAATATTTTGTAAACGTTAGACAAATCTACAACAGCCTTACCTTAAGGGTAAAGTTTACAAAGTTATTGAGGAGACGTGTCTTAAGGTTCACTGAAATACATAAAAAATTCTATTCTTATTGGTGGGGTCTAAATACACACTACTAATTATTATACTTCATTTATATCCCACTAAAAAATCTTATGATTTATATAATTTGAGCAATTTTTTATTTCACGACCATTGAGGCTGTAAATAGAAAATTATCAGAACTAACACATTAAAATTATAATTGACTATAAAATATTTTAAAGTAATTAAAAATGTATTTTAACATTAGTATCTAATATCTTATTATATCCGACAGTTTTTCAGTTAAAAACCCTTTTTATTGCAAAACTAAAATGTATATAAGATTTAGCAGAAGAAATCATGTAACGTTTTCAATATCGGTGTTATAAAACTTATGCAGTAGAGGAATAAACCAGCATTTGCCAGCATTCAGAACATACAAATAAAAATAAGATAAATCATTATAAGATCATTACCTAACATAAATTTAATGCTATTAATCAAACAAACATATTTTTTGCATTAATTTCTAAAACTCTTATATCATCATATAATCCTAGAACAGAATTTATTACGCCTAAAAAATTAGTATTTACCGCAGATGGCATCGAAGCTGCATTTAGTCATCAAAGGAACAATGTTCACGCCTTCACTACTTGTGTAGTTTGGAAGAACATCATCGGCTAAGATTTTCGCCTGCTTGTTGAACACCGGCAGGAAATCTCTCAGTATGTTGAAATGAAAGGCCGGTGTCAAGAGTTTGCGCCTCTGTCTCCATTTGGATCCATGGCTTGAAAAAATATAAAAATAAATTTACAGTCTGTTAACCATTCTGCATAAATACAGATTGTAATATGCCTACTATTTTGGCTTATTTTGAAAAAAGGAAATAAATTTTTGTATAAAATCGAGCTCGAGTATTATAGTTATATTTAGATGAGATCTGTTGGGATATTGATTGTTTATGTAGTTTATAAATACAAGAAAAATGCGAAACTGACAAGAGTCATTTTAATTTTCAAATTGCAACAAAAAGAATGCTACAATAAAGTAGAATTGCCCGTATGTCTGTTAGAAATCTCTTAAATTCATTATCAAGTAATCAGCAACTAACGGTTGTATTCACCATTAACTTCAAAAGCTGTTCAAACGATGATCCTGATTGAATCAAAATGATCCTTCTTCAATTGAGGCTATAAGCACTGTCACCCTGTCTGTTTTTACCAAGCAGAGATTTCTGACAGTCAGAACTATGCTTGTAAGATACTACGGACCTGAAGCAATAGGATGATCATCGACATATTCTAAAAGTGCTAAGCAAAATTTGCCTATAAAATGGCGCTGTGAATCGTAATCAATAAGTTTATGTTGTGCGCATGCGTGCGTTGGTAGTAGATTGTATCATGATGCGTTGCTAGAGGACGCTTATGTAGCTAATCATTAAAAAGGGGAAAAGTATTTCCCTTTAAGGGGCTGATGCTATTTTACCCGCCTGCCACCATTTGATGATCGTTCTATTGCTCTATGTCTGTAGAAGATATAGTTGAAAACAAACAGAAATGGAGTGGAGAGAGCTAACTTTTTAAGGAATAGACCAACTACGCATGCTCGGTTAACTTGAACGTCGAGTGAAGCTAGGTTGAGTTTCTCGACCTGCCTTTCTACGCGGTTAGTTTCAGTCCGGTTATTGTTGAATACCATTTAAGCATTCGACCGAGGGTTGATGGGTAGACCGAGGGACAAAGTTAACTGAGGTTGACGGCGAATAGACGGCCGTAAGATCTGTTTCATTTTCAGTTCTAAGTTTAGTAACTTGTTGCAAACACTTGCAAATGAATGGAGTCTTCTTCGATGGTCCATTTTAGTGAGCCATAGCAAATATGAAAACTGGAGAAAGTATACTTAAATATTTTTTGATAGTCAGTATAAAACTGCGTCACGATACGAGATTTTCGATTGATCGAGCCAATAGATTGGCTTGCACTACCTGTATAGACAATGCGCAAAATGGTCAACACGAGGGTGTCCGCTCCGATTGAAGTTGATGCCATCTAGTTTACGTTAAAAAAGATTTATTTCCTTAGTTATTATCCAAGTTAAAAATAGGCGTGTTAGATTACCTTACCTAGTTAATAATCCGCCACCCAGCCATGGATGCAGGACTCTGTAAAACCACGCTTTCTTTATTTCAGTGCTGTTGTTCAGTATCATCTGAGAATGAAAAATTAGGAAATTAAACACCACAGAAAATGGATGAGAATCTTCAAGATGTAGTTCTATTGGACGTCGATGTGTTTGCGTGTTAGATATCGCATAAAAACTGTTATTTTTAAACATTTCTTGTTTGACAAATAGAGAGCTTCTCAAACCTTAACCACTCTCAGATAATAATTATTTAAATTTTTAGTAAAAAGTTTGTAGCGCTCGCCAGGCCGGGAAGTTGTTTTTAGTATCGTGCAATAAATGATACATAAATGTACAACTCCGAAAAAAAAAAAAAAAAGGTCCATTTGCTCTTTATTTCGTTGTCGTTCGTCGTACAGCAAAGTTATATGTACCATTCATTTGCAAATAACGTATACTTTAATTTTCTAGTAATTTAATTTGCATAAGGGGCCTTCTTCATATTTAATTCTGCATCAACTTCGTTTTTCTCAATGGCAACACTGTATTTTGACTTTATTAAACGAAAGAAAACCTTCAAATTACTCTAAATATAAATTTTCACCAATTTTCTACCATAATGCCGGAGATATTGCGAGTTAATTTTTCTGCGATTTTTAAGGGACTTTCTGCAAATTGAAAAACGCTATTTGTAGGTTCTGAACTTTTTGCCTTTCATTCATTTCTCTCGCGAGAGTTAAAAGAAATAAATATTATTTTCAAGGAAAATAGTGTTTCCATCTCTCTTACAGTTTTTTGTACTGAGAATATCAAGGGTAGAAATTAGAATATTTAGTCTGTGGTCCAAATGACCCGTGAGTTCATAACTTCCTTGGTTCGTACACATGATTTAAAGGAAAAATGCAAAACGACTGCTCACGATTTTGAAAATCTTTCTAATTTTGAAATTGTTATTGAGTATTTTCCTTGATGATTCTCTTAGATAAGTGAAATGTTGGCAGGAGTGAGAGGCTGCTCTCTACTCTTCTGACTACAAGCATGAATGTTACTCAGCTACGGTCGTACTTGAAGAATGGTTTCATGAGTGAAAATTTATTTGTTTGAATTTCATGTAAAAAATGCAATTGCTTTTTTGCCGACCCAATATTATCACTGTGTTTGTTATTTCACTTTCTTCATTTAATATTATCGTTAGCAATGTGCAATATTCTTAACTGTAAGACTTTTGGCGGTATTTTAATTTTTTTCAGATGAAAATTTAGACAGAAAAACGTGATTTTGAATGTTTTTTAAAGTGTTTGATAAAGTATGGGGGAGTCCAAAGACCTAATGTTTCCAATATCAAAAAATGTCAAATTCATGCCTGGAATGTTGAGGATGATATTTTTTTAGAAATAGGACGCTGTATTAGAAGACATACATCTACTGCATCTAATTCTATACCTGGAAAATATTTTATTTGGGGGAATATGGTAGCGGACGCAATAATACACGCTTTATAGAATCACCATCAATTTGTAAAAACCTCTAATTTATTTGCTTCAAAATTTGATATTTTTAATACTGGTATCTTTTATTGTGTTTTTGCACAAAATAAATGTAATTTACGTTTATTTTAAGCAATTTTCAAAAAAAAAAATGTCACTTAAAAAATTTATATATGGTCCCTTAACTCATGAAAATAACATATTTTATTTAATATAAATTAAAGTACTGAACGTAAAAATTTGAAATTTTGCACAGCCATGTTATATTACTTTCTCCATCTATTTCCATCGAAATTTGGCTAGGTATGTATTCAAAAAATTTTAAAATATTAATTTAATAATTAATAATTCATATTAATATTTTATTAAAAATCATTACTATTGGGAAAAAAAAGTTGGTGTGATTTTTAATATGTAGATGGCCTCTTATGCAACTTTTATGCATAGCAAATTAAAGTGTACGTCAATCGTAAACGATTGGTATCTGTGACTTTGCTGTACGACGAACGACATCCGAAAAAAGTACAAGTGGGCCTTTTTTTCCGCAGCTGTACATAAATGGATATCCCAAGTTTGCAAGGCTATTAAAAGAAAATAAAACTTTTCAACAGTGCTGTTCATCGAAAATCATAAATAACTATTGAAAGGTTAAATTCAACAATTTTTTTTTATCCGCAGGGACCTTAAAGAAACCAATTATTATCAATTAACTTTGAAAGAACTTAAGGTCCGCATATATGCATTATTTCAAAGCGTCACAAAGTGAACTTTGTGGTGTCCTACCACATCGGTATTGTTCGTGCTTCTGAAAGGACTCATTGAACACTATAGCCGTATTCATCTTTAACGTTCAATTGTTATTTTTAATTCTTGATGAACAACAAGGTTGCGTTTTCTTTTAATAGCCCTGTAAGTTAGCTATTCACTTTATGGACACCCTGCGTGCATCTAAAATTAATTTTAATCTAAGTTTTTGAAATGTAAAACTGAAATACATAATTTCGGTAGGATTCTTCTTTTTTTTTACTTCACTTAATTCATTTTTAACACTTTCCAACAAGGTTGAAAAGTATTTATGATTTCGGTTTGTCTGTCTGTCCGTCCGTCTGTCCCTCCGTGCTCTAACTTCCGTAAATATGCAGCGATTTCGACGAAATTTAAATATGTTATTCTTATGTACAGTACCATGTACCCAATTGAAAATGGTCTATGTAGAATTTATAGTTTCTCTACAGGAGCACTCAAAATATTCGCAATACTTTGTGCTCTATGGGAAGTTTTTCTTTAAAGCGTATCATCCTTACTATACAGTTGCGCTGATCCCTGATTTCAAGATAAAACTTCTTCCGCCATTACTGCAAAACATTGAAATCTCAAGGACAAAAAGCCTAATAATTTCTACACAGTTTGTACGATCCGCTTGAAAATTTTTTATAATTATGTATAAAAATATAAGAAAACAATCTGCGCTAATCTAAAAATCTGAAAATCCTCCCGTTCCCTCACTTTTAAGCGATTTTTCGCTATTTTCAGCAACATTTCATTTCCGAGAGTCAAAAAAGTTAATCATTTAAGTAACAAAATTAGCTATTGTAAATGACAATGACTTCATTCTGACGTCATATTTAACAGCTTTTTCCAGATTTATATAAGTTTATTTTTTTATTTCATTTTTTAATAAAATGATTTCTTCTGGATGTTCACATAAAAACGAAATCTTTCAAATACGAAGAGTTTCCGCACGTTACCAGAAATGCATTAAATTCGATTTGGGTATATATAATAAAAATAGAGTACGAAGTAATTCATTATAGGGGGACGAAGATGAAATATATTGAGTGTAGACATGCTTTCGTTAAATGTTATTTTTTCCAGCACCCGTTGCAATTGCTTCACAACGATCTTTGACTTCTAGTTTTAGAGATATTCTGCTATTTAAAATCAAACAAAATTGATTAGATTTTAGCGTGTGGAAAATTGATTTTAGACACCATTTAAAGAATAAATTTCTCACTCTGCGTCTTCGTCCGATACCGTTGTGTTATATAAAGTGAATTATTTATATTTTTAACTTACCAACAAGTTTGAGTCGTGTTTATGATTTCGGTTTGTTTGTCAGTTCTGCTGTCCACCCCTCCAGTGTTCTAACTGCCGCAAATATACATCGATATGTGCGAAATTTATGTTTTTTCTATATACAGTACCATGCACCCAGTGGTGTAGCCAAGGGGGGTTAGGGGGCCACAATCCTCACCCATGAGGAATTTTTTGTCATACAAAATGTATATTCTTTACTCGCGTCTCACACACGTATATACATATATGTGAGTTACACTAGTCGTAACCCCCCTCCCCCCCCATGGAAAATTTCTGGCTACGTCACTGCATGTACCTTATTGAAAATAGTGTAAGTAGTATTTAGTTCATTTGCAGGAGAAAAACATCTAATATACCGCACTCTATGGGCAGTCATTATTGAAAACGTATTTTAGAGATATTTTCTTTCTTTCTTTCTTTCTTTTTTTTTTTTTTTAAAGAAAACATAGTTGGTATGCATATTATTAAGACTCCCAGAATAATGATGTTAATTGAAAATATTGTCTGTATTATTAATGGTTCTTTTACAGGAACACTAAAAAGAATTCCAATACCTCACAGTCTGTGGCATTTGAGGGACACTAATACGTTTCTAGCACAAGACAATGAGTATAAAACTTTTATATTCTTCAGTTAAACGATGAAAAAAAATATTACAGGGTCTTATAAAACTGCATTTATAGTGATAATACAATATTATCTTATCTCCGAAATCTCGCCAGATTTAAAGAAAATACATCGCCAAACATGGTTTAAAAATACTGATGTGTTGGAAAGTGCTTTATAATCGATGCGTTTGGCATGATTTATCTTTCTTGTTTATTTTTAGATAATGAACATCAAACGGATTGTAAAAGGAAACTTTTATGAGATAGTGAGTGATACATCGTTACCTACTTTTCGAAACTTACTATAAATATATTCTTATCTAAAAAAATATCAGATATACATTAAAAGATAAACATTCTCAGCGAGAGCATTAAAAGAAATTCTATTTGTAAATATATATTTCCTACATATATTCCCTAATTTAATTTTTTAAGCTTCACTAACCCAATAAAATTTATTGATGTTTCTTAAAAATAGATTCAGTGAAATATACAAATAAAAAAATAAGTGTACCACTACACAAGATATTTAAAATATGATTTATTGATTCACATAAATCTTTTTATTTCAAAGTAAGAATAATTTTAAAAATAATAAAAAGAGTTTATGGTTTTAAAAAAATTATACCTTAAATTTTAAATTTATTTTTAACACTAGACAATTTATGTTACAAAGTTTGGAGTATTCTTTTAAAATGGAAGAAAATTTACAGTTTTGCGCTTAACAACATGCAAACATTGAAATTCCGAAACAAATGAGGAACTTTTACTCTATCAGGTAAAAAAAAAAATTTAAATGGATTAAAAACTTTTTGACGTGAATACGTCTTTAAATTTGCTTCCATAGTGCGAGGTAATTCAGAAAATTCATGAAAACAAAATCGCCGGGGGGGGGGCATACAGTTTGATGTTGCAATATATATCTATCACCTACATCTAAAATTTAAGAGCCGTTATAAAAGCAAATCGGGCAGGTCAATGGAAAAATGTTCCCATCACCATCTCAGAATTTCATGAATTTCTTTTATTGTATTCCCTTACACAAGAAAGGAACAAATCTGAAATATTTTTGATTTACCTCTTTTAGTTTTGGAGTTATGGGGGGTCAAAGTACCCCAGAGGAGCAACGTTGAATTAATTTAGGGTCATTTTTGCCACATTATTTGTCTCGACTGTGACTGGCTCAGAGGTGCTTCAGAGAATTTTTTCATTTTATCCTATAATATACCTTGTATATTAACATCTCAAATTGAAAATTCATTCGAAAATTGTCAGAGCCCCAAATTAGGGCCCCCCAAAATACCCCCAATTTCATAAAAAATACCGTTTTAAGAATGTTTTAAATCTTGGCTCTGACGCGATACAGAAAAAAATTTTGCACAGTGCTGTTATATATCTTCATATAAAGTGAATCCAATGTTAAAAATTTTTGAAGGTCCCCAGGGCCCCCGGGTACAGGGCCCCAAACAGGGTCCTTAGCGCTAATTTACGCAATTTCGAAGCATTCGTACAACTGAAGCCGACTTCCCACAGGAGAACTATTGACATGGAGATGTAGCATCAACATAGTAGTTTGATATTATGAAAAAACATTTCTTGAAAGTACAACTGTTTCCAAGAAAAATCGCAAAAAGTACCTCCTTATTTGGGACATTCCACTGGCACGCATGGAGGCATTTCGGCGTTACTTTTAGAAGTTTAATCGACAGGCAATATTGAAAATTAACTTATTCTTCATATATCTCATATATCACAAAGTTATTTTACAGGGGCACACTTAAGAATTACATTACGCTGTATGGGGATGAACCGATCCGAAAATTTTTTTCACTGATGGAAAGCTACACTATTCCTGAGTAATATAGGTTACCTTTCAGCATGCAGCATAACTAGTTCTTTTACAGGGACCCTCAAAAATTCTAGCACATGACGGTATATGGACATCTCTGTAACTACTGAATCGATTCTAAAGATCTTTTCACTGAAAGCTAAGAATTCCTGAATAACATAGGCTAAAATTCATGCATGCAGCATAATATACAGGAACACTCAAAATAATTCGTAAACATTGCCGTAACTGTCTCCATTCGTCACTCAAATTTATTCAATTTTTATTATTAAACTCCATTCAAATTTTTGAACAGTGATTCTAAAGATCTTTTCACTGAAAGCTAAGCTATTCCTGAATAACATAGGCTAAAATTCACGCATGTAGCATAATTTACAGGAACACTCAAAATAATTCGTAAACATTGCAGTAACTGTCTCCATTCGCCAATCAAATTTATTCAAATTTTTGAACAGTGCAATTATATATCTTCATATAAAGTGAATCCAATGTTAGATATTTTTGAAAGCTCACAGCTTTGCGGCCTCTACCTTCCAGTTGATTATAATAATTAATATTTATGCAGTGTGTATGCACAGGTATATACGTTGTGTATATAAAATAAGTATAGCGTGGGTAAAACAAGCAAGTTATAAGTCACTAACTTGCAGGCTTGTGCATGGATATGTAAAGAATATATAAAATGTGAAACAATAATAATTGCTGTAGGTGATCCGGTATTATTGGAAATAACAAATATATATATATATATATATATACGTAAAAATAAATAAATTATATGTTCATAACAATAGTAGGATGTAAATGGCTATAATAATGGCAATAGAATGGCAATGAATTATAATACCCAGTCATAAGTTGCGTTTTTCCCGTTGCTCACAACCCTGATTTAGGCTTGCTATGCTAAGCTTGCTTGTTAGGCTTGCTTGTTAGGCTTGCATGTTAGGCTTGCTTGGTGAAAATGATCTTAGTTCGTGAATGTTTAAAAATATGACTCTTTCAAGGATTCTTTTAAAGACTCTTATTTTCTTTAAAAAAAAAGAAAAAAAAAGCGGCGGGGGGGGGGGGGGTTGTTTGTTCTATGAATTGCTGGAGGTTGTTTCTGTTTCTATTTGTGTTCTTTTATCGTTTGTTTGTGTTCTTTTTATCGTTTGCTCAATGTTCTCTTTGTTACGTTCGTTCTGCCGCTGGCTTACTGTGTTCTGCCAGCGGTATAGTTTGTATTCCTTTTAAGTTAAATAAATGTGGCCCCCGGAGGGACTTTTCGCCGTAAACCTTCGGGTCGGCCCCTCCGGTGGGAAAATACCAAAATACCTTCCAGTAATTTTAAGAGGCATCGCAAGAGCAAATCAGGTAAAAAAAAAAGAAAAAAGTTTCAATCCCCATCTCAGAATCTATCTCATGATTTTTTTTTTTTTTTTGTGTTGCTTTACCTAAGGAAAGAACACATCTGAAATATTTTTGATTTAGATCTTTTAGTTTTCGAGTTATGGGGGGTCAAAGTACCCCAGAGGAGTGACGAATTTAAGGCCATTTTTGCCATTTTACTCTCTCGACTGTGATTTGCTCTGAGATGCTTCGGAGAATTTTTTTTTTTTTAATCTGATAATATACCTTGAATATTAACATCTAAAACTGGAAATTCATTTGAAAATAGGTAGAGCCCCCAAATAAGCCCCAATATCCCCAATTTCATAAAAAATACAGTTTTAAAGAATGCTTTAAATCTTGGATCTAATGTGATACAGAAAAAAAAAAATTCCCGGTCCCCTCGATATGAGGCCCCAAACATGGTCCTTAGCGCTAATTTATGCAATTTCGAAGCAAAGTCACAGCTGGCTCTGACTTCGCACATAAGAACTATTGGCATGGAGTTGTAGTTTCAACATAATAGTTTCATATTATGAAAAGATATATTTTTTTATTACTGTGTTAAATTTTTCTTGAAAATGGGGGTGCTTTCAAAAAATATACTGGGGGGCCCTGGGGCCCTTCAAAAATTTTTAACATTGGATTCACTTATGAAGATATATAATTGCACTTTTCAAAAATTTGAAGAGTTTAATAAAATCTGAATTAAATTTGTATAAATTTGTGTGGCGAATGGAGACAGTTACTACAATGTTTACGAATTATTTTGAGTGTTCCTGTAAATTATGCTACATGCATGAATTTTAGTCTATGTTATTCTGGCATAGTGTAGCTTTCAGCGAAAAGATCTTTAGAATCGGTTCAGTAGTTACAGAGATGTCCATATAGCGTCATGTGCTGGAATTCTTTTGAGTGTCCCTGTAAAAGAACTAGCTATGCTACATGCTGAAAGGTAGCCTATATTACTCAGGAATAGTGTCGCTTTCTATGAATGAAAAATTTTTTCGAATCGTTCAGTAGTTGCAGAGATCCCCATACAGCGTAATGTAATTCTTATGAGTGCCCCTGTAAAATAATTTTTTGTGACATATGGAGGATATATTTGAGATATGTGAAGAATAAGTTAATTTTCAATATTTCCACTGTCGATTAAACTTCTAAAAGTAAAGCCGAAATGCCCCCATGCGTGCCAGTGTAATGTCCCAAATAGGGAGGTCCTTTTTGGGATTTTTCTTGAAAACAGTTGTACCTTCAAGAAATATTTTTTCACAATATCAAACTACTATGTTGATACTACATCTCCATGTCAATAGTTCTCTTGCGGGAAGTCGGCTTCAGCTGTACCAATGCTTCGGAATTGCGTAAATTAGCGCTAAGGACCCTGTTTGGGGCCCCGTACAGGGGCCCTGGGAGCCTTCAAAAATTTTTAACATTGGATCCACTTTATATGAAGATATATAACAGCACTGTGCAAAAATTTTTTCTGTATCGCGTCAGAGCCAAGATTTAAAGCATTCTTAAAACGGTATTTTTTATGAAATTGGGAGTATTTTGGGGGGTCCTAATTTGGGGCTCTGACAATTTCCGAATGAATTTTCAATTTGAGATGTTAATATGCAAGGTATATCTATATAAATAAAATTAGACTTTTGTCTGTACATTTCTTGGAATTCAAAAATTTTGCGATTTCCATCCGTTTCAAGCACCCGGGATTCCGATGCGACCCTCAAAAATAAGTTTGTCTGTCAGTCATTCTGTCATTCTGTCCTTCTGTCATTCTGTCATTCTGTCCGTGACGCTTTTTTTGTTTAAGCATCACGTAAAAACGACTGAAGCGAATGATATGAAATTGGGTGTCATGATAGGTGGTCACTCAACTTAAAACATAGGCGTCAAATTTTTAAAAAATCCTCATTGGATTTTGAGATTTTGCGAAAATCGTTTCAAACTGCGTAAATTTGTGTTCAAGCATCACGCAAAAACGACTGAAGCGAATGATATAAAATTGGGTGTCATGATAGGTGGTCACTCAACTTAAACTATAAGCATCTAATTAAAAAAAATCGATCAGATTTCGAGATTTTGTGAAAATCGTTTAAAACTGAGTGAATCTTTGTTCCTGCATTACGTTATAACGACTAAAGCGAATGATATGAAATTTGGTCACACGATAGATGGTTGCTCAACATAAACTATAGGAGCCCAATTTTTTAAAAAATTTTATTAGATTTTGAGATTTTGTGAAAATTCTCTCAAAATGCGTTAAATTTCTTCAAACATCACGTAATAACGACTAACACGAATGATACGAAATTGAGTGATATGATAGGTAGTTGCTAATCTTAATTTATAAGCGTTGAATTTTTAAAATATTTTGATTACATTTTGAGATTTTGTGAAAATCGTTTTAAAATGCTGAAATTTTGTTCCAGCATCACGAAATAAAGACTGCAGGGAATGAAACGAATTTGGGTGACAGGATAGGTTGTCACTCAACTTAAATTCTAGGCTTTCATTTTTTCAAACATGTTGATTAAATTTTTAGATTTTGCGAAAAGTATTTCAATATGCGTAAATATTCGTTCGCGCATCACATAATTACGACTAATGCGAATGAAATGATATTACTTAGTTACTCTCTAACCTGTAATATTTTAACAATACATGAAAATTATAACTTCGCTTTCTTTACTTTGGCAACATACTACATCCATTCTGTGTACTCATACAATGCTGACGAAAGATCTTGCTTTTTTGGAAATTTGGATTCACTAACCCGTCGAGGACGGGTACTTCAGCTAGTTATAGATAAAATGAAAAAATTCTCTGAAGCACCTCTGAGCCAGTCACAGTTGAGACAATAAAATGGCAAAAACGGCCCTAAATTAATTCGACGTTTCTCCTCTGGGGTATTTTGACCCCCCCATAACTCCAAAACTAAAAGAGGTAAATCAAAAATATTTCAGATATGTTCTTTCCTTGGGTAAGGCAACACCATAAAATAAAATCATGAAATTCTGAGATGGTGATGGGAACTCCCTGCCCGATTTGTCCCTGCAACCACTCGATAGCTGCCACCACTCCATAGCTGAAGGATCAAAGAATTCCTTACGTTGGTTGGAAGCGCAACCATTTTGAGGTCGTTGCGTCACATAATGTTCGTTTAGTATAAATTTTGTCTGGGAGAAGCTAGAACGTTGTTTACGTTTCAATCGTCAGCTCTCGTCAAGATCTATCGATTGCGTACATAAAACATTAGTGTGAAATAGTTATAGTGAATATATATTATACTAGCTGAAGTACCCGTTCTTCGCACGGGAATGAATGGACTTTTTGATATTACGATTTGTGGTGATTACTATTCATTGTAATAAACAGATATAGCAAAGTGGATATCGCGTTATATTGTGTCCAATAATCATGCATACCGAATTGCAAGGCAATCGTTTGTACGGTGCAGAAGGCCATGCGGCGTAGCGCAATCTAGTGGCGAGTTTTAGCAAAACGGATACGGCGAAAATATTTTTCTCATTCAGATATCGATGTATACGAATTTTCATGACTATCGGCTGTACAGTCCTAAAGTTCATGTGTTGACGCGACATCTAGTTGCAAGTTATAGGAAAATGGATAGCGCCAAACTCTTCTCCGTGTTCAAATATGTATGTATACCTATTTTCATAGCGATT
Source organism: Cheiracanthium punctorium (assembly GCA_038373885.1). NCBI lineage: Eukaryota > Metazoa > Arthropoda > Arachnida > Araneae > Cheiracanthiidae > Cheiracanthium > Cheiracanthium punctorium. Next base: position 209,548 of record JAWZYV010018190.1, read on the forward strand.
ATTTGCACAGCCAAGAAGTGATACACTGCAGGGCCATCCAGTGGTTCAATAAAGTAATGATTTGCTACAGCGCCGTCAAGTGGCGAGTTATAGCAAAATGGATAACGCCAAAATATTCTCATTGTTCAAATAGCTATGTATACTGATTTTCATAGCGACCGTGTTCAACTATCTATGTATACCAATTTTCATAACGATCATTTGCACAGTCAAGAAGTGATACACTGCGGGCCATCTAGTAGTTAATTAAAGTACTGATTTGCTACAGCGCCGTCAAGTGGCGAGTTATAGCAAAATGGATGACGCCAAAATATTCTCATTGTTCAAATAGCTATGTATACTGATTTTCATAGCGACCGTTTGAATGGTCAAGAATTTGGCCTGCTGCAGCGTCATCTAGTGGCGAGTTAAAATAGTAATGCATTGCAGTGTCATCTAGTGGTGAGTAATATCAAAAGGAACGCAGTTAGAATATATTCTTCGTGCTCAAATGTGTAAGTATAAAAAATTTTATGCCGATCGGTCGAACGGTATAGAAGTTGATGCTTTGCAGCGCCATTTAGCGGCAAGTTACTGCAAAATGGATAGTGAAAAATATTCTCCGTGTTCTAATATTCGCGTGCACCAAATTTCAACGAAATCGGTTGGACGATATTCGCATAGCAAACGGCTAAACGGAATAGAATTCAACGTTGTGTTGCGGCACCAAGTGGCAAGTTAAGGAAAACGGATATCATAAAAACCTTCTCCATCATAAAAGACTTAGGTGAACCAAATTTCATCGTGCAACGGTTCTCGACGGTGCTGGAGTTTTTCAACCTCATAAACACATACCAACATTCATTTTTATCTATAACCAGTGTTATTATATATACCAGTCTCAAATAAAATCCAGTTTCAAATCTAAGCCTCGCCAAAGTGCCAACATACGCCATTTTGCAAGAGTTTTTTCAGGGAATCTTTTAAAGCATTGACTTAGCAGCAATCAATATGGGAAATGGTTCGACCGCCAAAGAGTAGCACGCATTTATTTGAAAATTGGACTCCCTTAATACAGCCGATTTTTTTTAAAATTATCAACTATAATGTGTTTTATTCATCGTTACTCCGATGTACTAAATGAGAAGATTTCAATTTTCTGAAATTTGGCGGAATTCCCCCAACTTAAGTCAATGCACTCAATTGGCCAGAATTCTGAAGTTAGATCGCTTGAAACCCCTTAATAAGTGCATTATTTCTTCACGGATCATTAAAATTTAACGCTGTATTCTAATAAAACCTTTGCACTTTTTCAAAAATCTATTTCCTTAATCTCTCAATAAATTGCGCCAAGCCGAAAACTGTGCAAACCGGTAGAACTCACTTACTCAAAATCCATATTTCAGCCATTTTATTTTTTCGCCAAACTAAAAAAATTTATACATTAGCCTCAGAAATCTTCAATTCTTATTGTTTTGCGTGTAAAGCATTACATTCCTGCTCTGATTTCCCATGCACACGATATTATAATTTAAAAAAAAAAAATAACCTTACGAATATAAACTAACAAAAAAAAAATCCTTATTATTCTTTTATTTTTACTTTGAGAATTTAAAACATTTTATTCGGCAAAATCGCCACACATGGCAACCACGATCCTTATTTCACACTTTTTTCACTACAGGGGTTACAATTACGGAAAGATTTTTGCGTGAAGAGCATAAAAAATCTCTTAAATTCCGGGAACGGGTGGACTTTCAAAGTTTTAAAGTCGACTATGATTTATTCTATATTATTTTACATATCTGTGCAAAATTTCAGGCCGATAGGCCCATTTTTGTGGATTTGTATACGAATCAAATCCACAAACAAACAAACAAACAAACAGAATTTCATTTTTATTTATAAGATATGGTGTTAAAGTAAAAAAAATTAAAATAAATAATGCAATGCCGGCCTATACTCTTCGAAAAGCCGCATTAAAATATAGAGTAGGTTTTGGAAAGGGCTTCTCAAGAGCAAGCCAGTGATACCCGTAGTGAACATGTATATCGAATTTGTGTGCTTTCCCGAAGCCCGCTTATAAATCCTCGTCAGAAGGAAAACACAAAGGGGATGCCCTCCGTGGGGCCTTTTGTAAAGATACCCGTAAAATACCATATGACAGAATGAAGCGGTGCCGGAAACGTAAAAAAATGTCCGAGCGGAAAAACGGCTTTTCGTATCACAGACCAATCTATATAAATAAAATTAGACTTTTGTCTATACATTTCTTGGAATTCAAAAATTTTGCAATTTCTATCCGTTTCAAGCACTCGGGAATCCGATGCGACCCACAAAAAAAAGTTTGTCTGTCTGTCATTCTGTCGTTCTGTCATTCTGTCCGTGACGCTTTTTTTGTTTAAGCATCACGTAAAAACGACTGAAGCGAATGATATGAAATTGGGTGTCATGATAGGTGGTCACTCAACTTAAAACATAGGCGTCGAATTTTAAAAAATCTTGATTAGATTTTCAGATTTTGCGAAAATCGTTTCAAACTGCGTAAATTTGTGTTCAAGCATCACGTAAAAACGACTGAAGCGAATGATATGAAATTGGGTGTCATGATAGGTGGTCACTCAACTTAAAACATAGGCGTCAAATTAAAAAAATCTTGATTAGATTTTTTTTAATTTGACGATCCCCTTAAACTATAAGCATCTAATAAAAAAAATCGATCAGATTTCGAGATTTTGCGAAAATCGTTTAAAACTGGGTGAATCTTTATTCCCGCATTACGTAATAACGACTAAAGCGAATGATATGAAATTTGGTCACATGATAGATGGTTGCTCAACATAAACTATAGGTGTCCAATTTTTAAACATTTTTATTAGATTTTGAGATTTTGTGAAAATTCTCTCAAAATACCTTTATATTTCTTCAAACATCACGTAATAAACGACTAATACGAATGATACGAAATTTAGTGATATGATAGGTAGTTGCTAATCTTAATTTATAGGCGTTGAATTTTTGAAATATTTTGATTAAATTTTGAGATTTTGCGAAAATCGTTTTAAAATGCTGAAATTTTGTTCCAGCATCACGAAATAAAGACTGCAGGGAATTAAACGAAATTGGGTAACATGATAGGTTGTCACTCAACTTAAATTCTAGGCTTCCAATTTTTCAAAAATTTTGATTAGATTTTGAGATTTTGCGAAAATTATTTCAATATGCGTAAATATTCGTTCGCGCATCACATAATTACGACTAAAGCGAATGAAATGATACTACTTCCCTAGTAGCACAACTAGTTCAAAAAACATTTAAATTACGTTGGAAACACGTTTTTTGACGTTAAAAAACGTGTTTTAAACGTCTTTTGGACTAATTGTGCTACTGGGGTTAGTTACTCTCTAACCTGTAATATTTTAGCAATACATAAAAATTTAACTTCGCTTTCTTTACTTTGGCAACATACTACATCCATTCTGTGTACTCCTACAATGCTGACGAAAGTTCTTGCTTTTTAGAAATTTGCATTCACTAACCCGTCAAGGACGGGTACTTCAGCTAGTCATGAATAAAGTTATAACATAGTAATTATTCGTTTACTTGATTTCTTTCCTGAACCCGATGAAACTCAAATATTAATTTTTACGTACACGCAGCTCGTACTCGCAACTGTGGACGACTCATTTTTTAAAGCCCGTGCCCGAAGGATATGAGTTAAGTCGAAATCCGAGACCGGGTCCGAAATTTCTGCTAATAGATAAATAAAAATGAGTTACTTCATCGATAGAATATCATAAATTTTGCACTTAGTGCAAATTAAAGACAATTCAGCTTTTCGTACAGGAAAGATCAGCGGTTTGCAGCAGTACCAATAAGGGGGGTTTCTTTAACCCTTTGAGGCGCAACCCTTTCCCAATGCTGAAAAAAGAGCAGCCGTTTCAAATCTATTCTTCGTGACTGGCAACAGTCAAAAGTCAGAGTTTGGTGTTACCAGAGCGGGAACACTGCGCGTTAAAGGGTTAAATTACGTAACACAATCTACGGGAAATTTTGAACACTGCCTCTCCGGTACTTCTTCACCTACTTTCCCCCTATCTTTGTAACTTAACAATCATAAATTGCCATTTTTATAATAGCTTTACACAATTTTATCTCAGGAAATGCAGAATCTATAGTGGAAGTTTTCCTTCCTAAAAGTACCATGCGAAGGCCAGCGTTGCAATTTTGGCAGTATTCAAGAGTATCAGCGGTAGTCGACGCTATATCTTTGTTGATTTGCTTTGATTATTAGAATGCTACGCCGACCGGAATTATTCTGAAGTTTTGGACAAAGGTCTTTTGTGTATAAATCTGCAATAGCAGTGGATATATTTCTACCAATGCATAAACTGTAACAAGTGGCGGAGAAATTTGAAAATCCAATATAACACGAGAGTGACGCAACAGCGTTGTGTTGACCCCTCTCTACGTCCCTGTCATAAACCGTCACGTTTGGTTACCCCCCTTCCTCTCTCTTCCAGCATTACTTAAGGCTGGTGTACATTGTGCGTCCACGGGAATCCATTTTCACACCCTAAAAGGCCTTGAAGGGACTTTTTTAATGGCCAATCGGCACGTGCAGGTCGTCAATTTTAGAGACACCAGGAAGCGGGGTTACTATATTTGGCTTGATGTCTCTGTTACATTCGTCTCCATCCTACTCTTTTGCAAAAATTTAGCTGAAACTTTTGGCGACGGTTCTGAAAAATATTGTAACCACGCCAACGAGACAAATTTCAGCGTTCCACGTGTCACCCAACAAAGTATAATTGGTTATCATATGTCATTCTGCGGTTTTCAAGGCGGTGTAGCACAAAGGAAGCACTTGCTCCCGCAATACGGAAAGTTGATGCCGGAAAAATACATTGACTTGCTGTGTGAAACGGATCCCGTAAACGCACAATGTACGAGAGCCTTTAATATTACATAGGCGTCGCCTAACTTGATAGAGAAAAACAGATTTAATATTACATAGGCGTCGCATAACTTGATAGAGAAAAACAGATTTAAATGGGAGCACAAATTTCTACGGTCTTGCACTGATTTAGATTCTTAACGTAGTCTTGATGGGGCAACATGAGCACGAATAACCAGATCCACAAAAAAAAAAAAAAAAAAAAAAAAAAAAAAAAAAAAAAAAATTCAGTATTAATGAATAAGACTGACCTCTACTGCATCTGCTCTGTAAAGTAAAAGGCCAGGGTGTTGAACTTGCCATGCAAAACACATGCCATCCTTACCATAAGCTTTAGACAATCCAGACATGAACTTAATATGATCTGTGAAAATAATAATAATAAAAAAGTTTTTTATGCATATTTCACATTCAGAATACTTCTTGGCTTAAAATTTAGCTTAATTAACCCGTTTTCTTTTGACTAAAGAAATGGAGCTGCTCAAAAGAAAAGCATTCTGCTCAAAAGAAAAGCATATTCTGTTAATTAAAACTTTGCTTAAACTGGCAGAAAGATTAAACTTATATCAGTACGGCAATCATCAATACGTTTTGTTTAATGTGAATAGGCGAAAATCTGTTAGATCGGTAACATTTGAGAAAAAAGTGAATGTACAATAAAGTGGTCCTTCATAAAGCGATTTTTAAATTTTTATGGCGCAGTCTTTATTTTGTTCAATTAAAAGAAAAGACCTTTCTAGCTAAATGATTTATTGCCCGGCCAGAGATGAGAGATCGGCTTTGGCGCGCTGCCAAAAAAATGGAACAGGCCGAAGGGGAAAAAGGAAGTTCTCGGAGGGACGGAAAAGTATGCATTGTGTGAACGCCAAGTTAATGATAAATCCAAATTAGCCAAAAAGTGGCTAAACTGGCAGATCTAGCCACAAAGTGGCGAAATTAGCAACCCTGTCCGCTCAACTAGCGAAAGAATTTCATGCATATCTGAACCCATCTCCACTATTTTCACGCTGTTAAAGCATCCTCTTGCAGCATCCTCTTTTTTGGCTGGGCGCCAAAGCCAATTTCTCATCACTGGCCGAGCAGTAATATTAGATTTAATTACAGTGTTTTATTAATTTTTTTCATGCTTTTTCATTTCTTCGGAACGATCTGCTGTTTTCCTAGTGACTTCTTTGTACAAAACATTGTATATATATTCTAATAGGTTATTTTAACACACCCATTTTTATAGGTTATCCTTTAAATAAGTAACTGAGGGGAAAAAAACCCAGCAGGAATTATGATGATGATTGTTATTATATTAACAGTTCTATGAAAAGTTCTTCATGGAAATAAAAACACCCGAAAGAAACATGAGTTTTTATGGCTCTAAACCTTGGTCGCAACCGGTAAAGCTCATTCTAAAAGTTATAAGTTTTATTGGGATTTCTTTTTTAGGGCATAGAACAAAACGGGAGAGTGCCCAATAAAATTTTTAAAAAGTTGATTTTTTAAGGAATTATGTATATATATATATAACTAACAAGTAAAACATATATATATATATATATATATATATACATATTTTTTTTTATTCTATAGTATTGTTTATTACTTAATTAATGAATTTCATGTTTACGTATTATATCTGTTATTAAGTGCTTTCAATTAATATTTCACTTAGGATTCCATATTACGTAAGTTAAGCTATTTTATATTATATACTATTCTGTTTTATTATGCTGCAAAATGCGCTAATCTTTCTGAATATTTTTCCATTTTTACACTGTTCTATGCATAAATGCTAAAAATATCGCCAATATTTGGTAATCTAATTTCATACTAAACCTTACATGTCTTAAATTCAGTTGCTATTGCGCGTTTAAGATCATGTGATTTACATCTTTCCTTTTTATGCATATCAGTATTTTATTACATCCATTTAATGGCTTTTACGTATATGTATTCCTTCCCCATTTTCATTTTCACTTGTTTTGTTTATTCTATAGTATTGTTTATTATTTAATTAATGAATTTCATGGTTACGTATTATATCTGTTATTAAGTGCTTTCAATTAATATTTCACTTGGGATTCCATATTACGCAAGTTAAGCTATTTTATATATTATATATATATATATATATAAATCAGGGGCGTAAGCCAGAAATTTTTCATGGGGGGTTTATGACTACTACAACTCATATATATTTAAATGTGTGTGTGATAATGTATTGAAGAATATACATTTTGTAGGGCAAAAAGTTCCTCATGGGAGGTTATAACCGCCTAACCGTTTAAGAAGCTTAGACTCTTCAAAAAATAGCACTTAATATCATATAAATCTGGATTGATCAGCTCCATATCGCATTAATCAAAACAGACGAATTCCAGAGAATTACACATTTTCGAATTGCATGAGTGCATTCTGAAAATGCATAAACTATTTATTTTTATTTATTGAGTCTGAAATTAAGTGGAATCGAAAAATGCATATAATTATAATCTACGAACTAATAGCATTTGCTGTGAGATGGGAAATTCCATTCTCTCGAAATAAAAATAGAAAAATATAGAACCATTTTTTTTTCCAGCAGAAGTCAAGACTCAATTTCTCAACTCGAAAAAATATCGAATTTTAATCGTAGAGCCGTGGGTGCTTGAGGTCCAATTTGAGTATGAAAAGTACATGATAAGTAGCGTCATACATTAGGCTATTAGTGTATGCAATTAAACAAAAATGTTTATCAATATAATGTATTTTTTTTTATATAAAAAAAAAGCTTTTTGCCCAGCCATTTTGGAAATTTCGTCACTATGCGACGTTGGAAATGTCTTTTCTCAAACCGTGAGAGCAATTTCAAAAACGCCATAGTAACACTTAAACGAACGTCTGGTCAGAGCCATTGCTAAGAATTTTTTTACGGGGTGGGGTCAAGTGGGAAGATGTTGATAACCTGCCAGGTCAAATATCGGTTTCTACCAACTTATCATTTTTTTAATCAACTAGATTATCAACTTCTTACTTTTGCGAACTAGGTTTGCGTAAATCTGCCAAATGTACCAGAAGTAGAAAGTAAATTATAGTTTTCGTTAATTTTTTTTTACCAAATTTGCCGAGTAGGTATCTAATTTTGCCAAGTATAATAGAATTTTGCGAGTGTCAGGGGGGGGATTTCCCCCCCTTTTCAAGGGCCCTGCGTATATCTGCCGGAGATGAATTCGGTCTCACTTTTCGAAGCCCGAAATTTCAGGTAATAGATAAATGAAAGTTAATAACTTCATTGATAGAATATCATAAATTTTGCCGTTTGTACAAATTAAAGGCAAATGGAATGGCAAACTGTTAATGCACTTTCTAATCTACTTATATAATACGCTAGCGTATGCGGTACCAAAATCGACGATATTTCCACGCTGCGAATGGCAACAGCTAGATTTAAACATGAGTGCAAGAACAATAACGCATATGCGAAAATCCAAATTAACAGTTGAATGACGTCAAATAGAGCAAGCATATCTCACGCAGTATCTATATTACAAAATAACAATAATGGATACACAAAAATAGAAGGTCTTTCGGACTTTTTTATAGCTTTAAAATATCGGATTTACAATACCTGGCACATTAATCGCCCAGTCAAAAAAATGTCACCGTGCATTGGGCATTACAAAATAACAATAATGGATACACAAAAATAGAAGGTCTTCCGGACTTTTTTATAGCTTTAAAATATCGGATTTACAATACCTGGCACATTAATCACCCAGTCAAAAAAATGTCACCGTGCATTGGGCATTACAAAATAACAATAATGGATACACAAAAATAGAAGGTCTTCCGGACTTTTTTATAGCTTTAAAATATCGGATTTACAATACCTGGCACATTAATCGCCCAGTCAAAAAAATGTCACCGTGCATTGGGCATTACAAATAACAATAATGGATACACAAAAATAGAAGGTCTTCCGGACTTTTTTATAGCTTTAAAATATCGGATTTACAATACCTGGCACATTAATCGCCCAGTCAAAAAAATGTCACCGTGCATTGGGCCGTGCATTGGGCATTACAAAATAACAATAATGGATTCACAAAAATAGAAGGTCTTCCGGACTTTTTTACAGCTTTAAAATATCGGATTTACAAGACCTGGCACATTAATCGCCCTGTCAAAAAAATGTCACCGTGCATTGGGCTAAAGCACGTATTAGCCATTGGCTGTTTCAACATCGGCTTTTATGATGACACTCAAAATGTGTAGCAACCCTAACCTAAATAAATTTATTGACAAATACCGTTAAAAACAACGAGATTTAATTGTACAAGAAGTCGTCGTTGGTTAAAACAAAGAAGCATTCTTTTTATTGAAATGGGTCTAATGATTTTGCTAACACTGTCCTGAATATAAAGAACAGTAAGGTATCGGGCGGCTAGTTCTTTATAGTCCAGTTTATCAAATAATAATAATTATAATTTATTTCTCCCATGACTCACTTTTTAACCCTTTAAATGCCGCGCTATGATCCAGGAATAAACAAAGAAGCATTCTTTTGATTGAAATGGATCTAATGATTTTGCTAACACTGCACTGAATATAAAGAACAGTAAGGTATGGGCGGCTAGTTCTTTATAGTCAAGTTTATCAAATAATAATAATTATAGTTTATTTCTCCCATGACTCACTTTTTAACCCTTTAAATGCCGCACTATGATCCAGGAATAAAATATATAATTAATTCATCAAAATTACAGTAGAATACACCCATAATGAGTATAAAACAAAACAATTGCCAAAAAAAAAAGTCCTTCCCAGATTTCTTGGATGTTCCATTTTTGGAACCTTGGCATGTAACGCTATCTTTAACGTTTGAAAAATAAATAATATATCACAAAATCAATCATACTTTCAATAATAAGCAGTATTTTTTTTTCATAAGTGATAGGTACAACAGTTTAGCTTAAAAAAAAATATTAAACATGATGTTCCAAAGCAGTAATCTTGGCATGTAAAAGGTTAAAATCTGTTTACGAGGAGTATGTTTAATAAAGGAGAAATTTATCAGGAGCGCGAACACAGACGTGAAAAACAGACCCTGAACCCGTCTCATCCCTAATACCTACATCGTAAATATGTATTTTAACCTCTTGAGGCGCAACCCGTTCCCAATGCTGAAAAAAGGGTAGCCGTTGCCATCGCTCGACTTAACTACCAGCAAGATGGCGGAAGATCGAAGCGTTCATCGCGTGCCACAGATCTAAAAGGGTCTCTAGATCTGTGGCACGCGATGAACGCTTCGATCTTCCGCCATCTTGCTGGTAGTTAAGTCGAGCGATGGCAACGGCTGCCCTTATTTCAGAATTGGGCAATCTATCCGGCTGTTCTCGCGTTCTTCCATTTTTCGGCAGATGTGAGTGCTGTTAAAAAAATCGTGACCATTTTTTTACGTGAAATGACGCGCTAAAAAGTAAAGGATTCTCGTGGAGCTATGTCACCCGCAACAATTTTTATAGAAATCAAATCTATTCTTCGTGACTGGCAACAGTGAGAACGAGTTTGGTGTTCCCAGAGCGGGAACACTGCGCGTTAAAGGGTTAACCATCAGTTGAAAAAAAATTCTTGTCCTCCAATCTACTTACATGCATGAAACGGAGCGGGATACGTGAATATGTAATTCCTCGCCAAGTAGATCATATGCCCCAAGAAGTTGAAGGACCTTATTTTCGGTGTCGGTAAATTTCTCAGCGCATGTTCCAAGCTTCTTCTCGCCAGGTACCATTTTAGAAACGCTATCAAAATTACGGCTAGGGTGGAAATTCGGATGGCACTAACAATCAGTGACTGGACTGACACAAACCCTTGGTTTTCCAAGACGGTCTCCATTTCCAAAAAGCAACTAAACCCGGTTTGACAATGCGAGGAGAACAGTTCGGGAATTTATGCTGTTTTAGTGTTTCTGAAAGGAATTGACTAATCTTTGAAGATAAAAAGAAACAATAACAAAAGGCATTGGGAAAGATGGGGGATTTTGCTTCACTCGCTTATTCGCTTACGAGATAAAATGTGATACAGTTTATCGAGCTGGTATGTGGATAAAGCTTATGAAGTTAAATGTATCAGTAATTAATCAAAATCGATGCTTCCTCAGAGATAATCGTTCATGTGTCATTTAGAGGGGAATGTGCCGATATGACAATTTACAAACACGTGCTTCTTTTTAAAATTTATGTATTTTACATCTAAACATTTTAATGCTAGAAGATGAAGCCCGTCATGTGGAGGCAATTACAACGGGCGCTAGAAAAAGCATGTAACAAAATATGTCTGCACTCAATATATTTAATCTTCGTCCACTTAAAATAAATAGCTTCATATTCAATTTTTATTACATGCCAAAATGAAATTGGATTTCCTTCGGAAGACGTGCAAAAACTTTTTAGCACTCGAACGATATCGTTTCGTTGGAAACATCCCATCTTATTTCAATGCTTCATGCAAATAAAATCATTTTTGGTTAAAAAAAAAGAGCTATGTAATCTAAAAAAATATTTTAAACGAACTGGAATCGCAAGGTTCCCTTCAAAGCCTGACGTAATTATCACTTTCAACAGCTGATTTTGTCACTCAAATGATTACTTTTTTTAAACTCTCGGCAATACAGAGCTGAAAATAGCCAAAAATATCGCTTAAAAATTAGGGAATGGGTGTATTTTCAGATTTTTAAAGTAGCGCAGATTGTTTTCGATATTTTTATACATAATTATGAGAAATTTCAAGCTGATCGGACAAATGGTGTAAATGTTATTGCGCTTTTTTGCTTGACTTTCTAATATTTTTCGATTAAAAATGATAAAAGTTTTATCTTCGAGTCGTTACCCGGTATTGTTAGAGAATTAGAGAATCAAGAGTCAGGGATTAGCGTAACTATATAGTAGGATATATGAAGAGTGTAGTTGCAAAACTCACATTATTCACTTTCTAAGGTATTGAGCTATTCATTTCATCGTGTCCGTCTTTTTAAGGGCGAATCGGACTGTAGTGATTTGGATCATAATGACCATATATGGGTTGAAGGGAAAAAAAAATTACTGAAAATCTCATTTTGATGCATAACTTACTTTGCCCAGCAAGTGTTTTGCAGCAGAACTGGCTCTCTCCAAATTCAATCAATCAAGGCAGCTTGCAAAGGATCGTGAGACTTTTTTCTTGACATCTGTCATGGTTTTCAAGAATAATCAAGAAACCTTTTTTGAGGCACAGCCAGCGGTCGTCAAAAAAGGGTTTCTAGTTCTGTGGCACGCGATAACGTTTCGATCGTCCACCAGTTGCTGGTAGTTAAATCGAGCGATGGCAACGTCTGCCCTTTTTACAGCATTGAGAAAGGGTTGCGCCTCAAAGGGTTAAAAGTCGTGCTGCGCAATCAAAACTGCTGTTTCGACAGAATGTTCAAAACAGTGTTGCATTTTCGTCAACGTGTTCTTATCTTAAAGAGATTTAAGAAACACAATAGTGATAGCGTTCTAATACAAACGAAGTGATGAAATATGTTTAACTGTTACACGTTTTAAAGGCTGCTTTTCTTTAAAAATTGATTCAACTTTAAAAAAAAAATGAAAAAGAAGTGTAAAAAAATAAAAATGTAGGAATAATAATAATGAAAACACAGATTAGTATTTCATGCTCTTATCGGGAGTTTATTATCCATACATTATAAAACAGTAAAACCCACCTTTGGATTTCTAAAGAAGGCAAGCATTTTTTCTATTAGAAGCAAGTGTTCATTTATAGAAGTGTATTCATTCGATAAGACATTGTTTATAATTAAAATTAGTTTTCCATCTGAATAAGAGCTGTTTAAATCAAGTATAATTGACTCAACCAGCATCATCTTTACAAATTTACTGGATGATTTCTTACTATTGACTTTAATTTAAGATTATATGAGTTATTATTATTAGTTTCTTTTCATATAAATCGGTCGATTGCATCTTTATATGTTTATCATTAAATTCTCTTTGGCTAACATCAAAATTTCGTTCTATATTACTAAATTTACGTATCATTTAAAAAAGTGAACTGCAAAATATTTTTCGCCATATTTGGCGATATATCACAAAAAGTATTCTTTAGAGAACAATTGCTTTTGAATATCGTTATCCCTGTTGGAAATGTGTATGATCAAGTAATTTTCAGAAGAGTGCTGTTAGTTAAATGACGAGGTATTGTGAGACAAATCAAGAAAATGGGATTGAAAATGTGTATGAATAACAAACAGCTCGTATTGTCAGTCAATCTTTCTACAAGCTGAATCGATGTCAGCTGCATAAGTGGGGATTGGCGATTACTTTTCTTCTACAAAGCATAAATTTGAATTCAAAACATTGGCTTACAACTCTATATGGTTAATTTCTAACTGTGACAGATAGAACAGACAAAATTCAGATACCGATATCAAGGTTAACATTCTATTTCGGCTATAAGTCCATTCATTTAATTTTTATTCACAGCAAGTATGTTGTTCAGCAGTGAATGGCGATATAACAAGAAAGTATTGTCGACAACGGTGCGAAAAAATTCATCAAGATGATCCCTCTTCAACGTTCGATGGGTGAAGAAACACACGTAATTGTAAGATATGACACCGTATTTACCCGCGTATAAGTCGAGAAATTTTGGACAAAATATAAAGGACTTTAAAGTGGAGGGTGTGTGTGTGTGTGTCGACTTATACGAGGATCCTTAATTTATAATTTCTTTCTTTTTTTTTTAATCAGAAGTCAATGCCCTTTTAAAAGACAACTGGTCTCTTCCCGCATTCCATAACACCATGATGTCCAAATAAACAAAACAACGGAAAAAACACTCAAAATACTGGTGTTTAAAAAAAAATAAAAAAAGAAATAAAAAAAAATTGTGTTCTATTTGTTTTTTGTTATTTTGTTTTGTTCTGTTTTCTCTTTTTTGTGTGTGTGTTTGTATTCGCGTGTTCCTTTTTTTTAATTATTTATTTATTTATTTATTTATTTATTTATTTTTTATTTCTGTATTTTTTGTGCTTCTTTCCTTTCCCATATTTTATTTATATTTTTTTTCTCCCCTCTCCGTGGTTTTGTTCGACTTTTCTTTGCCCCTTGTGGCAACATCTTGCTTGTTTATCTCTTTTCAGTTCCCTGTGTTGCTTGCGACGAAGGGCTTGGACTGATGGAGGCCATAACAATTTTTGGCTGAAACGCGCGTATCCTCTTACCTTTAACATCTTATGTGTGTTTTTTTTACAAATTTTTTTATTACTTTACCATGATGTCGTTTAAGGTTGATTTCCACACCAGGAAGAATGAATGTAGCGATACAAAGATTGAAATCGTGTATCATGTTGTTGTGGTATTACGGCCAATTAGCTACACGTGGGCTCTAGGCCGAAGGGTAAGCAGCCCCCTGTGGAGGTCTTTCTAAGGGATCATAACCCATACGTGTATGATGAGCCAATGACGGCGATGGAATTTTGTGAATTGTTTGACGAGTCCGACACTGAATCGGATCTTGAATCATTTTAACTTTGTACATTAGGACCATAGTGTAGTGCCATATTGCTATGATTCATTATTATTAATTTAATTTTTTATAGTATTTATTATTGTCTATATCTAGTTCCTTTCCCCCCCCCAGATGATTTCGAATAAATGTATTTTTAAAAAATTAAAATTTCTTAATCGGGAAAGTGGGAGGGGGGGGGGTCGACTAATACGAGGAATCGACGTATACGCGGGTAAATACGGTATGCAATGTACAGAAATGTCACAGAGTACTGTCAATTTGTTTTTAATCCGTTTCTGTAATCTCCGGAGTGTGTTTTTCCTTCGTATTTTTAAAACACTAGGGGCCAATGCCCCCTAGACTCGCATTTCGTATGAGGCATTTGGCCCCTAAAAAGACTTATTCGTAAAAATGACATAATTTCAACAAACAAAACCCAAACGTTGGATAAGATAGAATGTTACCGAGCTACACATTGCTTGGTTCTTGCATGTTGCTTGGAACATAAAAATTTAAACCTCGCACTATTTGTAATTATGTGAAACCCATGGTACGCCTTGCGTATTAGCCAATTATGGTGAATTTTCATAATTTGGTGACTTGCGTATATGTATAGTTAATAATTAGCTCTAAGAAAACAGTAATTCATGTTTTCTTTGATAAAAACTACGGAACAGGTAGGATAGCTTGCCACCCATGGCGACTTTTCATTATTTGGCAATTGACACATGCTCACAACCTTTAATTACTGTTCATTAAAGGTTCCCGGAAAACCCTTATCCATATTTTCATTTACATAACTCTTTGCTCGATTGGCGTACTTAGCACCACAAATTATACCATCTCGCCGCTCTTGCAAATATCGAGTGTACTATAACTGCTATAATGGCATAGTTAACGTCACCAAATATTGCTACTGGTAGCAAATAATCCAGCTGGACCGAACCGGCTTTAAAATAATCTGCATTTTAATTATTTTTCATTTTTAAGATATTAGTTATTCTATTTTGGAAAAACGAATAATCGCTCATTCTAAACTCCTGTTGTCTAAGCGAACTTACAATTTGAAAATGGTCAACTTTGTGTAACACATTTTGAGTTAGGTATTTCATATACTTTTTAATTTGGCGTAAAATGGAAGTAATTCTACTTCATGTCTGACAATTTCACGGGATTCTACATAATTGGAATTGCTTTGTTGCAAAGGAATGAATGATTTTATGCAAATCTGGCAACCATTATGTTTTATTTTTTTCAGTTTCTTATTAATATCTTCTAAAATAATTCGATTTTGGAAATTTAAGTCACCTTATCAGGTTCCTCGAAGTTTTCCGCATTCGGAAACATGTTTCTCGAAATTCAAATCCTCACGGTTCAGGAGAAGATAGTTCAACAAGCTCTGACAGCGGCCTTTACTTTTTTTTAGAATAGAGAGATACTTTTTATATGTGAAGAACAATTCAATGTATCCACATCCGCTAAGCTTTGGCGATATTTCTTTTACGCCAAGAGGGTTTGTATTGTGTATGTTGGCAGGCTGCACTGTTTAGAGAACTGTCTGTCTTGTACACCCTCCAAAAAAAGTATTCGAGAAAGAGAGAAATTTCCAATTTTAGATTTGCGAATAATAATTGAGTTTTTTAAAAACGCACAACTTGATAGAAATATGGAAAGTCACATTTATACATATCCTAATTCATATTCTATGATAAATAATTTTTAATATACGAAATCAACGTAGGAAATTTCTCTCTTGCTGGAATACTTTTTTTGGAGGGTGTAATAATTTATAAAGCAATACATATAAGTGTAGTTTTGCTACTGACGATCTTAGTGAAATTTCACATAGTAAAACTTAGTAGTAGAATTTCTAAACGCTGGACTTTCTATAATCTGGACGAAATTCGGCCTTAAAACCACCGAGTTATGCAACACAAACTGAAATTTGAACTACTGACTTTGTTGGAAGTTGGAGGTACGTTTTAAAGAACATTATCTTTGTTGTGTATATAATTCCTCAATAAAGGTGTGTTTTATTTTTCCTTTATATATATGTTTCTTTTTATACAAGAAAGATAAGTCCAGCAAGAAAGTTCATTCTTTTTTTGACAAAGTTACCCGATTATTGCATTTTATATCATAGGATTTCTATCAACCGGAAATTTCTGTAATCCAGAATCACTAAAGTTCCTGTGATTTCGGATTTGACAAGCTTTATTTAACTTTAAATAAAGCATTCCATCGCAGTGGTTCCTTTTAAAATTAAAAACCCGTCCTAATTTATGAAATTTAAATAACTGTTTATGCATGTTTAAATTCATGATACCAAAGGACGTCGACCTCACGATTTAAAAACTGAGCTACGAATAAAAGGGAAAAGAGTTTCTTTTAAATGTGCAGTTATTCAATATTTCCATTGCCATGAAGACGCAAACCAAAAGCATTATGGTTGTAAAAATAAAACCTTTATACAGCAGCTAATTAAATTCAAAATACTACTTTACTCTAAAAGTTCAAAAAAATCAACCAACTTATTATTATTACTAGCTGAAGTACCCGTCCTTGACGGGTTAGTACTGAATGCAATTTCCAAAAAGCAAGAACTTTCGTCAGTATTGTAGGAGTACACAGAATGGATGTAGTATGTTGCCAAAGTAAAGAAAGCGAAGTTATAATTTTCATGTATTGTTAAAATATTACAGGTTAGAGAGTAACTAAGTAATATCATTTCATTCGCTTTAGTCGTAATTATGTGATGCGCGAACGAATATTTATGCATATTGAAATAATTTTCGCAAAATCTCGAAATCTAATCAACATTTTTGAAAAATTGGAAGCCTAGAATTTAAGTTGAGTGACAACCTATCATGTCACCCAAATTCGTTTCATTCCCTGCAGTCTTTGTTTCGTGATGCTGGAACAAAATTTCAGCATTTTTAAACGATTTTTGCAAAATCTCAAAATGTAATCAAAATATTTTAAAAATTCAACGCCTATAAATTAAGATTAGAAACTACCTATCCTATCACTCAATTTCGTATCATTGGTATTAGTAGTTATTATGTGATGTTTGAAGAAATATAAACGTATTTTGAGAAAATTTTCACAAAATCTCAAAATCTAATAAAAATATTTAAAAAATTGGACACCTATAGTTTATGTTGAGCAACCATCTATCATGTGACCAAATTTCATATCATTCGCTTTAGTCGTTATTACGTAATGCGTGAACAAAGATTCACACAGTTTTAAACGATTTTCGCAAAATCTCGAAATCTGATTGATTTTTTTTAATTAGATGCTTATAGCTTAAGGTGAGTGACCACCTATCATTTCACCAAATATCATTTTTTCACCTTAGCAGTTATTACGAGATGTGCGAACACAAATTTACGCAGTTTGAAATGATTTTCACAAAATCTCAAAATCTAATCAAGATTTTTAAAAATATTCAACGCCTATGTTT
Organism: Cheiracanthium punctorium; assembly: GCA_038373885.1. NCBI lineage: Eukaryota > Metazoa > Arthropoda > Arachnida > Araneae > Cheiracanthiidae > Cheiracanthium > Cheiracanthium punctorium. Next base: position 227,466 of record JAWZYV010018190.1, read on the forward strand.
TAAGTTTAGTGAGCACCTATCATGACACCCAATTTCATATCATTCGCTTCAGTCGTTTTTACGTGATGCTTGAACACAAATTTACGCAGTTTGAAAGGATTTTCGCAAAATCTGAAAATCCAATCAAGATTTTTTAAAAATTCGACGCTTATGCTTTAAGTTGAGTGACCACCTATCATGACACCCAATTTCATATCATTCGCTTCAGTCGTTTTTACGTGATGCTTGAACAAAAAAAGCGTCACGGACAGAACGACAGAATGACAGACAGACAAACTTATTTTTGAGGGTCGCACCGGACTCCCAGGTGCTTGAAACGGATAGAAATCGCAAAATTTTTCAATTCCAAGAAATGTACAGACAAAAGTCTAATTTTATTTATATAGATTTCGTTTAGAATTTAAAGTGTTGAAAGTAGGAAATTTTCTGCCGAATTTATAATCTGCCGAAATAAAAAGATATTCTGAGAGAGATATTTAGGAATGCACTGGTTAAAAATTATTTCTCCATTTTTCTATGAAAAAAATTTTTTAATAAAAATTTTTCGAGAATATTAATTTTAGTTATTGTTGGAAAATTTTTTAGACTTTTAACGCCTACAAACGATAGATAAAAAAAAAAAATCAGTAAATTATGCTATAAACGAACTACGACTGCTTTCGAGAGAAAATTTTTTACTCTCCGTCCGATGATTTAACGATTGTTTCTTTGGAGATGTTATTTCCTCTCTTTTCACTGGTTACCTGTAAAAAAAATCTCTCAAAAATCCATAAAGTATTGAATAAATAACTTTCGAGGTCGAATGTTGAACAAATTGCTTCAAGGTGCATAGTTTCATGTTTGAAAAATCCTTTTGTACCAAACTTGATATACCTATGTGGTCTATTTGTGCGTAACGCTACTGACAAACGTCCTCTTTTATCATAAACTAGCTGAAGTACCCGTCCTTGACGGGTTAGTGAATGCAAATTTCCAAAAAGCAAGAACTTTCGTCAGCATTGTAGGAGTACACAGAATGGATGTAGTATGTTGCCAAAGTAAAGAAAGCGAAGTTATAATTTTTATGTATTGTTAAAATATTACAGGTTAGAGAGTCACTCAGTAATATCATTTCATTCGCTTTAGTCGTAATTATGTGATGCGCGAACGAATATTTACGAATATAGAAATAATTTCAAAAAATCTCAAAATCTAATCAACATCTTTGAAAAATTGGGAGCCTAGAATTTAAATTCAGTGACAATCTATCATGTCACCCAATTTCGTTTCATTCCCTGCAGTCTTTATTTCGATATGCTGGAAAAAAATTCAGCATTTTAAAACGATTTTCGCAAAATCTCCAAATGTAATCAAAATATTTTAAAAATTCAACGCCTATAAATTAAGATTAGCAACTACCTATCCTATCACTAAATTTCGTATCATTCGTATTAGTTGTTATTACGTGATGTTTGAAGAAATATAAACGTATTTTGAGAGAATTTTCCCAAAATCTGAAAATCTAATAAAAATTTTTAAAAATTCGACGCCTATGTTTTAAGTTGAGTGACCACCTATCATGACACCCAATTTCGTATCATTCGCTTCAGTCGTTTTTACGTGATGCTTGAACACAAATTTACGCAGTTTGAAACGATTTTCGCAAAATCTCAAAATCCAATCATGATTTTTTTAAAATTCGACGCATGTGTTTTAAGTTGAGTGACCACCTATCATGACACAGAATTTCGTATCATTCGCTTCAGTCGTTTTTACGTGATGCTTGAACACAAATTTACGCAGTTTGAAACGATTTTCGCAAAATCTCAATATCCAATCATGATTTTTTTAAAATTCGACGCATGTGTTTTAAGTTGAGTGACCACCTATCATGACACCCAATTTCATATCATTTGCTTCAGTCGTTTTTACGTGATGCTTGAACACAAATTTACGCAGTTTGAAACGATTTTCGCAAAATCTCAATATCCAATCATGATTTTTTTAAAATTCGACGCATGTGTTTTAAGTTGAGTGACCACCTATCATGACACCCAATTTCATATCATTCGCTTCAGCCGTTTTTACGTGATGCTTAAACAGAAAAAGCGTCACGGACAGAATGACAGACAGACAAACTTTTTTTTGAGGGTCGCATCGGATTCCCGGGTGCTTGAAACGGATAGAAATCGCAAAATTTTTGATTGAAATGTACAGACAAAAGTCTAATTTTATTTATATAGATAGAGACGAAATAAAATAATTTCACTTTATTATCTTATTTCGTTATATTATCTTCAATATAATACAACTGTAGACAGTCATTGTTTGGTACCTGCCCAAAATCTCGCCGTCTGTCCTCGACCTTGGCGAGTTTTGGCGAAATATCGCCAAATTTGGCGATAGTCAGTCATTTGGTCCATGCCCAAAGTATCGCCATTTGTCATCGTTCTTGGCGAGTTTTGGCGATAATATCGCCAAATTTGGCGATAATCTGTCATTGTTTGGTTCATGCTTAAAATCTCGCCAAATGTCGTCGACATTGACGAGTTTCGCCGAAATATCGCCAAATTTGGCGCCAAAAATTATTTCCTATTTTGTATAACTCTAAAACTTTAACCCGTAGATTTTTTAACTTTATATTTAGAACTATTGTAATACCTAACTGTTTTCAATATCTTTTTTGACAGCAATCGACTGAGAATTTATTTACAGGGTGAGCCAAATGACTTTGAATACATTGAGGTGTATAGATGCATTCAATTCATTGAAAGTCTGTGGTCAATGACTACTTTGGCTATCCCCAAAATCTCGCTGACTATCTCAAGTTTGTCGGCTTTTGGTGAAATATCGCCAAATAAAGTGTCAGAAGGAAATCTTTCGAATTGAACTCAGCTTGGCGATATCGAAATATTTGGCTAGAAATCGCTAAACCTTACTATTATTGATATTTTATCTCTTTCAAACAAATAAATTTAGAGGAAGTCCGTCGAAAATATTTTTGATCTAATGGACGTGCAAGGAAGTCATGTGTTGGACACATCAGATTTTTTTAATTTTAAGGAAAAAAGAAATATTATGACAGCTTTTATCCCCAACAAAGGATAGACAGTGACATAGACCTCTTAAGGTAAGCCTTTGTGGACCAAAAAAAAATTCCCTATAATGGAATATATGGAATGTAATGCACAAGCTGCTCCACCTGAAATATTTGCAACCATATCATCTTTGATAAATCATTAATATCGGAACTTTTAATATAGATTTAATTGATTAAAGTTCTTTTATCGGTTGAAAACTCAACCACCAAGCAATACTGATAAAAGAGGAATTAAATTCTCAATGCGAGTGTCCAAGAATTAATTTCACACAAAAAAAATTATTTTACGTTTTCATTTTTAAGGTAATCTATGCAGTTTAGAAATATTTATGAGCTTAAATTAAGATTTCATTTTATTTTCAAAATCTAAATCGTAAAAATACTATCGAATTATTTTGTATTATAAATGTAAGAGGAGTTCTAAAAACATCATTTCATACAGAAATCGAAAAGTGAATGGGGTTTTAGATATTTTACTGAAACTAAACAACAAATATACATACAATAATAAGTACACATAGCAATTACTTATTTTATTTGTATGATCACATCAGCAAACGTAGCGTACTTAAGTTAAAGAAAAATAATAACATAAATACACTTTTACTATCTAATCTAACTTGATGCATCCACTTAAAAACCCATTCAAGTAGAAATCGCCATTCTTCCCCTTGTTTCAGGCAGAAAGCATTATTTTACGAACGTGCCCACTTGAAAACAATACGTGCTTCTTGAACTTTCTCGAACGATTGCGTATTTTCGACGAAAACTATCCAGTGATTTGCAGGGTAGGGCATGAAAATTTCCCCCACGTTCTAATAATTTTATAACTGAACCTACATTGCCACTCATTTTTAAAACGGACATTCTACAAGTTTTTCTAGTTCATTTAGTTTTTCTTGATTCCGACGCAAGTGATGATACAATCGATGTCTCCGTTGTCCTTCTGCTCCAGCTTCAGCGTCAGCATTTGGGTTTTGTCCGGACAGGTGACTTGCTTTTTGTCGTCTTCCGTGGTTCTCACAGTTTGTATGTTGTCCCGGAGTAACTCGTAGTTGTCCTCGAGTGGGACACAGTACGGAGCTATGTACTTCACTTCAATCTGGAAACACATCTCTAGCCCTGGAAATAAATAAGTACATGCCCATGAAATTAACAAGACATTAAGTCTTAACTGACTAGTTTTGAGATTACAAAGAAATTCATTTTGAAAAACCTAATTTAAAAATTTCAGTTGGTTACAGATTTGTACAGATTTTTGTATTCCAACAGACCTCTTGTTTTTTAATGAATAACTTACGCAAAAAAAGATAACTGATCGATGTGTATATCAATGCTTATAATTTGCTGCATTAAATATTAATTATAATTTGTATAATTAATTAACATGACGACAAGATTTTTATGCTTTGTCTATCATCGTGAAATTTTCTTGGTTGGAAACTATCTCTTTAAACTAGCTAATTTTGATTCCCAATTGAATCATCACGAATTTTGATTCCCAATTGAATTATCACGAATTTTGATTCCCAATTGAATCATCACGAATTTTGATTCCCAATTGAATCATCACGAATTTTGATTCCCAATTGAATTATCACGAATTTTGATTCCCAATTGAATCATCACGAATTTTGATTCCCAATTGAATCATCACGAATTTTGATTCCCAATTGAATCATCACGAATTTTGATTCCCAATTGAATCATCACGAATTTTGATTCCCAATTGAATCATCACGAATTTTGATTCCCAATTGAATCATCACAAATATCACAGTTAAAAAAAAAATGTAGGAAACAATCTGCGCTAATCTATTTTCTCGATTTTTTAAAAAATCGAGAAAATCATGATCTTCTTGATTTTTGCCATTCTTAACTTTACAAAACTACTCTATTGGGTTATAAAAAAATAAAAGGCTGCCCCAGCTACTTCATGGTGGAAACGGATTTGCAATTTGTACGATTTATAAAAACGTTTGAATCGAAAAAATGTAATGAAATTCAGACCATTGATCGGCTAGAAAATTTGCACTAATATGTGGAGTATCCATGAATTATCCGCAATTTTCCAACGTCCTGGCAAGTTTCTCGATTTTAACTTATTGCAGAAAACGATGGGCAGTATAATGACCATGTTTTGCGCCAGTCTCAAGATATTTAAAAACCTATTTGATTGATACTTTTAGTGAGGTTTATGGCTTCAGGACAATTAAAAACCGATTGATGGATTCTTTTTTTTATGAGGTTTCTGGCCTCAAAAAAAGTAAAAACAGATTTGATTGACGTTTTTTTATGCGGCTTTTGACTTCAGGACAGTTAAAAAACCGATTTGATACCGATATATATAAAGGCGCTAATTAAAATAATCTGAAAACCGATCTGTTTTGTTATTTTTAACTTCAAAAAATTGTTCTAAAATAGGATTTTGGGACAGCCTGTCAAAACTATCCAGATTTTTGTTTACATAAGCTTTGAATTTAGAATTAGTTTTAATGCTTAAGTGGCAACAATGTTACATCGGTAACTATAATGATAAAAATAGAATATGAAGTTATTTTTTGTGGACAAAGACTAAATGTGTCAAGTGTAGATATTTTTTTTTTTTAGTATAATATTTTTTCCAGTGCCCGTTGTGAATTGCTTCACCAACAAGTGTGGCTCTAGCTTGTAAGATATATACTTACCTAACATAACTTCATGCTCCTTACACGTAAACGTTCCAGAAAATGGCTTATAACATTTTTTCGTTGCTGTCGGTTTGAATATTCTTTCGTTCATGCGGGAGTCGCACTTCGGACTCATGCTGGCATCTGTGAAGAGGGGGAAACTCCTGGAAGAAAGGGGCGCAGGGAAAATCCACATCAATCAAACAGGGAAAAACAGCTTTAATTAACATGAAAAATAACTTGTATTGACAATAAGGTCTGCTTTAACCCTGATTAAATAATTTCTCTTTGAATTAAATAATTTTTCTTTCGATAATGGAGATCAAATTTGAAATTAAAAAACATTAACTAAAAAATCCCGATCATTAAATTTTCGAGCAAAATTCTTTTTTCCCTTTACGTGTACAAATTAGGACATTCGCCCTGTACGAAGATATGGATAATTTTCGTGCCCCATATTATGAACACTATCCCCTATCGGGGCAGCCCTAGGGTATGTGGTGCCCCTTTGCAAACGTAAAAAAGGCGCTTCCTTTTATGCTCTAGAGCAAGTTTTTGAGTTCGAAATGGCGCCCCTTTGAAGATGGTGCCCCGATGCGATGTTCACCTTGCTTACCGTGTCGGGCCGCCCCTGTCCCCTATAAAAGGACGAACAAGTTAACATCCATGTCCGAAACCTGGAATCGGACCCCGACCCAGGTGTGATCAGTGATGTAAAATACCCAGGTATTTATTTTCAATGGTAAATACCCGGGTACATACCCAAAATTTTCGAAAATGGGTATTTACCTGGGTATTTCTTTTTGAATTAACACTATTGTTTAAAAAAGCTTGTATTGGTGGGTAAGGATAGTCACACACACACACACACACACTCACATATTAAGTATAAAAAAAAAAGAAACAGAAAAAGAAAAACGAGAAACTTAGGAACCCTTTACAACTTTTTAATTTCATAAAACTTCAAAAAATATAATTATGAAAAGAAGCTATATGGTTCATGTTGAATCAAATACTTGATTAAATATAGCCTATAAATATAACTGTTGGAATAAAATTGTAAATAGGAATAATAACTAGGAGCAGTGTATTTGACAATTTGAAAAAAAGGAGAGAAATTCAACTATACTAAACATATACAGACAGTAAAATCTGAATTACGAATCTGAATCTCAGGAGTCCGAAAATCAAACAATTCTGAAAAATTCGTTAAACGGAAATTTTATTATAAAAATATTGGTATTAATGATTTTTTTTAATAGAAATATTTTGTTTATCAATCTGAAATATTCATAAAAGTTTAAATTTACCGTAAAAAATATGTTTTTAAACATATTACTTATATCTACTAGTTTTGTAACTATTTGCATGCAATTTTTATTTTAGTGATCATTAAATGAATCATAAGATGCATATAATCCCCTCTCCCCTTCAATAACAAACCATAATAAACTATCACAAAAAAAAAATAATAAACATAAAATAAGCTATGAGGTATATTAATCAATGTAACACATTAAAAATATTGCCAAAGCTGTCACTTGCAAATTAAAATTAAAAACTTTGTATTTAAAAAAAGGAACAATAATATTTAGAAATCTAATTGGTATTAATCATAAATGTTGTTAAGAACACTTGTTCCATTCTAAGTTGAAAATACCCAGTTTTTGGGTATTTACTCAGGCCTTGGGTAAATACCGGTAAAATACCCAAAAAATATTTACCTACCCAGTGGGTATTTACCCACCCTACATCACTGGGTGTGATAAAATGGTTCTTTAGCCCTTCACGACCTGGAGGGAATATTTCGGAACTAAAATTATTGAGTTAATTCCTTGTAACATATTCCTGTCTTATATGGATAATAAATTCAGGGTTTCTGCGCTAAATGAATCATGATAAAAACACACAACGTAATTGTCAACAACAAACAACGTGGTCAGTGGAGCTGAATGCTGATACAGTCAACTATTACTTGTTTTCACTAGACCTGAATTTGTTAACCCTTTAACGCTCGGTGTCCTCGCCATGAGAACACTGGCAGTTTGACTGTTTTTATTTCGCGAAATATAAATGTGATTCCAATAAAATAATTACGGAGGGCACAGTTACACGAGAATCCTTATCTGTTTAGCACACAATTTCCCGTAAAACTTTCCGATTATTTGTAAAATGGATGTCAGAATTACTGCAGCCGCACAGCCAGCTGTGTCAAAAATGTCCTATAGCTCTGTGACACGCGATGGCCGATTCGATCGACTGCTGTTGTTGGTAGTTAAATCGAGCGATGGAACGGCTGCATTTTTTTTCGGCGTAGGGAAACTGGTGCGCTTTAAAGGGTTAACCCTTTCCCAATGCTGATAAAAGGGCAGCCGTTGCCATTGCTCGACTTAACTACCAGCAAGGTGGCGGACGATCGAAACGTTCATCGCGTGCCACAGATCTAGAGACCCTTTTTTGACGCAGCTGGCTGTGCGGCACAGCCAGCTGCGGGTCTCTACATCTGTGCCACGCGATAAACGTTTCGATCGTCCGCCATCTTGCTGGTAGTTAAGTCGAGCGATGGCAACGGCTGCCCTTTTTTCAGCATTGGGCAATCTATCCAGAGCTGTTCTCGCATTCTTCCACCTTTCAGTAGATGTCAGTGCTGTTAAAGAATACTCGTGACAATTTTTTTTTACGGGAAATGACGCGCTAAAAAGTAAAGAATTCTCGTGGAGCTATGTCACCCGCAACTATTTTTATAGAAATCATATCCATTCTTCGTGACTGGCAGCAATCAAAACGTCAGAGTTTGGTGTTCCCAGAGAGGGAACACTGCGCGTTAAAGGGTTAAATGCAAGAATTAGAATGTGGATCACTCTTTATTACTATTATTTTTTTATATAAGTGTGCGTGTGTATATTTTGGAAATCTGAGGTTACTGTTGAATATCCTGTTAGGACACCTTATATTTGCTGTGCTTATAGTATATCTTTAGGTTTTGTCGGAAGGTTTCAGGAACTCATATGGGGGTGTGTGCAGGGGTGGGGCGGGGAGAAGAAAGAAAATACAACTCTAGATCAAATACTTACGACTCCAGACCAAACACAACTGTTCCAGTACTGGAGGATCCGTCGCATGTTATGTTTGCAGGAGTAACGTTGCATTGGTCTTCCACTTCCTCTGGTTCTAGATGAAAATGCGAAATAAAGCAGCACGTAAGAAAAAAGCTGAAAATTTAAAATTCCATCTATGCACTATACAGGGCTTCTCAAAAGCATCAATCCCGGTAAATTTTAAAATGAATGCGGATATCGGTAATAGACATATGTGTGATAAATTACAAAGTTACATGAAAAAGGTACAGAATTTTATGAAATTTACTAAAAATTTGGAAGGGATTTAAATTAAGAGGAAATAAATTTGAGTAAATTTTAATTTTCGCTCGGCTTCAGAAAAAAAAAAGTAAACCTTATACATATGTGTCGTGATGTACAAAAAAAATTTGAACATTTTATCCTAAAAATCCATGCTGTGTAACAACTTTGTGTGGGATGGTAGCGTAGTAGTCGACAGCTAATTACTGATTTCTGGTTAGAAATTATTTAATTATGATAATTGAAATCTTGATTATATATATTCAATCACAAATAATATATACACGCAGATATTTACAGGTTCGTCGAACTTTCAGTTGAATAAGTCCTAATCCTTTCAATCGGGCAGGGGCCCTGGTCCACGATATCGGCTCTCAGCAAATCTCCAACAATTTCACAGGGCAGTGCCCTACACAGTCCGTGACTTTGTCAAAAAAAGCTCCGGCCGAGATTCTCTCTCGAACCTCTTTTGACTAGCTGTCCAACTTCTCTCCAAATCTCTCCAGGTGGCCTCTCGTCAAGGATCCCCCCCCCCTCATGTGTAATTCTATGTGTTGATTGGATATTTCTCCCGACGGGGTGGATTAAAGGGTCTCCAAATGGTCGGTCGCAGGGGCCGCTTTGTCTAGGCCAGGTGAAAACGTCCGGTCAACACTGACGCCGTGCAATCCATTTCGGCAAACTCTTTGAAGAGGTGTCCTCATGTGAAACTGTTCGGAAAAGCGACATCGAGTCTACCTAAGGTAGTCTTTTGTAGTATGGCTTTGGGAGATTTCTACAGCAGTGTTACTAGATCTAGAAGCACTGACGCTTCATTTACAGCCTTTTCACAGGGTGCCAGGAAATAACGCAGTTGCATAATACAACTTTCGGAGGCTATTCAAAGTTTCTCCAAAACGGTCGCCAAGTTCGGCTGCTGTTAACGACGCGTTGTCGAGTTAGGCGCCATAAAATTCTCTGAAACTTCAATTTACATTCGACAAGATGCAAAATTTGTCCATTTCTCGCGTAGTCTACTAGTTTTAGCCTAATTTAAAGCACAGAATAGGAGATCTGCAAGCAAATGCGTAACAACAGACGACAATCCGATGGCGGTAATGGAGGATATCGACTCCTTGGGTTCAAGGCTACAAAAGTCACGTGTCAGTGGAAAACAAACAACATTTTATCCATAGGTTTATATGCTAGGTTCTTGGTAATAAGCGCAAAATTAAAAAAAAATAATCATTATGCCTCTGCATTATGCTGCCCATGGATATTTCAATAACTCTCTGGAACCTGTACATGACAACAAAAAGATATATTTCCACAGATTCCCTTTGAAAAATGCTAACATATTAAAACTTATACTGAGACGAGGCTATTTCAGTCACGTGTCGATGAAAAACATGCACTTCAGCCAATCAATTACAGGATTACTCATCAACACAGCCGAAAGGTCACGCGTTGGTTGAAAAATGACGTCATATGGATATCGTCCACTGTCGTCTTACCATACCATTTACCTTAATGAGAATGTTTTCTAATTTTTATTGTGCTGTAGTATACAGGGTGTCCCAAAAAAGTGGTATTGCGCTTTAATTCTGTACCTATTTGAGACAGTACGCAGTGTTAATTGAAAAATTGTCCAAAATAAGATTAGAAAAAAGATTAATAGTACCTATTATAAAATTTGTATATTTGTATACAACCCCCGTACAAAAAATTCCCAGTTAGTAAAATCTACCCTATACACTAACGAGATGAGTTACAAATTTCCTCATTTCATCGTAAGACGTCTCAGACATTGCTTTAAAGAAAGGTGACCAGGGGCTATACATGAATTTGAATGTAAGCGTTTACCGCTGGACTGGAAAAAATTATTTTCTTCCGAAATTTCTGTACCACCCCCTGAAAAAGAAATCATCCCTTGTTCAAGAAGTTGACATCAGAAATTTATCTATTATTTCTGTTATCAGTAAAAATCGAAGAAAGTCGCAAAAATATCCAGGCACAAATGGGTTAAAATTTAATTTAAAAAAGATTGAGTTGATTTCTTACGTAATTTATTGCTTGAACAGACAGATAGAGTGACTAAAATAATAAACGCTTTTGAAGGCTGCTTGAAAAAATGTTTTTACCCACAAGAAAGAACCAACCCCTTAGTGTTTACGGCTGCGTGCTTACCCTCCTAGGGAGATCCCAGGATTTAGATCATCACCAAGATAGGGGGGGGCATTTTGGAATCCTTCTCTCTACGCACCTTTCTTTAACCTACCGACCTATCCAGCGAAAGAACATACGTTTCCACAGTTTAAAAGATCTCATTCACCTCATGTACAGGACGGTCTTTGATCAACCGGGATACGGACTCGAGAACATTCGACCTCGAGCTCGCTCTCTGTTAACCGGGCTACCACGGTACCAGACAGAAAGTTAAGGAAACCTTACAATTCTTACCTTTCTCTGTTGTTGTCGTCGGAGCAATAGTAGTTGTAGTAGTTGTTGCTTTTTCAGTGGTGGTAGTAGTAGGTTTCACAGTTGTAGTCGTAGTAGTAAGTTTTTCTGTTGTTGTAGGCGTTTGAGTTGTGGTGGTAGCCTTTGTAGTTGTAGTAGTAGGGGCTTCTGTAGTAGTCGTAGTAGTAGTGGGGGCTTCTGTAGTAGTCGTAGTAGTAGTGGGGGCTTCTGTAGTAGTCGTAGTAGTAGTGGGAGCTTCTGTAGTAGTCGAAGTTGTAGTGGGAGCTTCTGTAGTTGTTGTAGTAGTCGAAGTTGTTGTAGTGGGAGCATCTGTTACAGTGGTAGTTTTTTCGGTTGTGGTTGTTGTGTCTGATTTCTGGGTGGTGGTAGTCGTGGGCTCTTTTGTAGTCGTTGCTTTTTCTGTAGATGTAGTTGTTGGTTGAACTGTCGTAGTAGTCGTTATTGGTTTTTCAGTAGTTGTAGTACTTGTTGAAGTAGATGTTGGCTTAGAAGTGGTTGTTGTTGTCACGGTGGTTGTTTCAGTTGGTTTTGAAGTTGTACTGGTTGTTGGTTTTACGGTGCTTGTTGTAGTTGATTCTTTCTCTTCTGTTGTTGGTGCAACAGATGTCGTAGAGGTCGTTGTCTTCTTAGTAGTAGTTGTAGTACTTTGTTTAGTTGTCGGTTTTTCAGTAGAAGTTGTTGGAGCAGTCGTCGTTGTAGACGTAGGCTCTTCAGTACTTGTAGATTCAGTCGTAGTTGAAACGATAGTTGTCGTAGAAGGCATAGGAACTTCGGTAGTTGTTCTTGTTTGCTTTTTCTGAAACGAAAGAACTGTATTAAGTGAACGATGAAATACACTACAAGTTTGAAAAAATTAATGAGACGTGAAGTGTATATCTCAATAATTAGTTATTCTTTCATTTAACTGCGAAAGAAACTCTTAAATTCGAAAGTTAATCGTGAATTATATCATTAAGGCCGTTTTATGCTTATCGGCTTCGTATTAACAATGCGTATTGATTATTCAAACTTAGCTAACAAAATTTGTATTTTCTAAAAATAAACACGTAGAAAAATAATTCATTTAAGTGTACATAAATTTCGGAAATTTTCTAAAGTTTATACCTAATCAAATATTAAAATTAATATTTTTTAGGAAGGTTCTAAAAAGTACTAATTTTAATATTCGATTAGCTATCAACAGTTTCCTTACTAAGTAAAGTAAAGAGCTATTTGCTTTAAATTGCTAACTCGTAACTATTAACCCATACAACATTCTCGTTGGTAGTGACATTGCAGCGACGTTACATTTCTTCATGAACGTCTCATCACGACTGTGATGTAAATGCATGCCTTGTAAGACACCCCTTCGTATCAAATAAGTGACGTCGCAATGTGATTGGTAATCAGTTACAATGAGACGTCATTGCGTGACAAATATGTTACATCTCTGTGTAACACTGGGATAGTGACGTATTGCGACACGTAGGACAGTGATATGCATGATAGCCAACATGTCACGTCACAATGCTATACGGGAAGTACAAAAAGAGAATAAGTATTTAGCCATGGTTTCGCACGTGTAGCTATGCAATCACCTAACAATGAGATAGTTTCCACATACATTAATCGTAGTTCATCGAAATTTGGCTTAAAGTAACTTTAGTAACTGAGAAACTACGACCCATAAAACTATTTTTAACTTTCTAACTTTCGAATATCTACCATGTAAAAGGAAGTATTGTAATCATGAAAAAATTCGACTTTGAGATTTGGATGTATTTATAACTTTTGAGGTCTGAATTCGTTTATACTATTTTTATGAGATGTATGTACGTATGTGTGTGTATGTGTATGTGTGAGAGAGAGAGAGAGTGAACACGATAGCTCCTTAACGGTACATTCGATTGAGCTCAAATTTGGTATATACTCGTATATTATAAACCACCATTGCACGACCGGTATTGATTCTAGTGTGTATTACACATATATTTTTTTTACAGGGCTGCAATAATGAATTCATTTACATTAAAAATCTCATGCAATACGGCGCAAATTCTTGAAAGTGCGCTAGCGTCTGTATCATGCATTCGATTGAGCGCAAATCGGGTATGTATATTATAGGCCACCATCACAAAACCTGTATAGATTTTGGGGTGTGTAGAGCTGATAGTTTGTTCGCTGGGTTGCAAAATATAATTCTCATACATTACAGTCCATAGAAGCAAATCATTTAAAGCGTTTTTGCGTCTAAATGGTACTTTCGAATAAGTTCAACTTGTATGTTTTAGATTTTTTTTCTGAATGTTTCATAATTTTTTCTCAAAGACTTTCTGTTTGCAAGAAAAATTAGACAATCTGTAAAAGTACTCTCTAAAATTATTTTTGTGTCGCTGGTGTAATTCGTTTGCATTTAAAAATGTTTATAACGCTGCGTGTAAGTTTAATAGAGCAGTTTTAACTTAAAATGTAAGGGTACGAAGGAAAGTTGACAAAAATTCAACAGTTGAAAAAGCAATTTATGATGTATGCAAGTACGCTACTTGATTATATATGTATGCAAATGCCTTGCAGCGAAAACATTGGAGCTTAAGCGGGATTGTACATCCAAAGAGAACCACTCAGAACGAAGTCATCGAGAGTGATCCTCCTTATTTAGATATTTTAATCCAGTTCGGTGGTTTCAGCTCACGTGCACTGTTATTGTTACAGGTGAGCAATCCCTCTCAACAACGAGGCTACCAATTAAGTAGTGAACTGAACGTGGGAAATGAATGGCTCATTTCTTTACACTTTCATCAAGCTTTCATTCTAGATCAGTGGTTCCCAACCTTTTCCACCCTACGAATCCCTTTTAAAATCCAAAAGAATTGGGCGAACCCCTTGTGTAACGGTGTATTGTATTATTTTCACTAACCCCCTGATATGCATTGGGACACCCTGTGTGTTCGTAAATCACCGGTTGGAACCGATGATCTTGATCAGTGGTTCCCAACCTTTTATACCCTGCTAATCCCTTCTAAAATGCGAAAGAACTTGGCCAAACTCTTGTGTAGTCATTGTATTCTAGTATATTTTCGTAGACCCTCCTCGAACAACTTTCGAACCCCTGAGGGTTTTTGCGAACCACCGGTTGGAAAACGATCTTTTAGATGAATCATCAGTTCCTCCAAGACTTCTTTCACCGAAAGTTGGTCGGGGGTCGAATTATTTCATCGTTCATCTTCAGTGTACGCTTTGGATGAAACAAAAATGAAAGGCAATCTACACTTACCACTTTGGATGATTCCTCCTAGATGGACATCAAGGATGTAAATGATTGATGATTCCTCCAAGATGGACATCAAGGAGGTAAATGTTGGAGGATTCCTCCAAGATGGACATCAAGGAGTAAATGTTGGAGGATTCCTCCTAGATGGACATCAAGGAGTAAATGTTGGAGGATTCCTCCAAGATGGTCATCAAGGCGGTAAATGTTGGACGATTCCTCCAAGATGGACATGAAGGAGGTAAATGTTCGATTCCTCCAAGATGGATATCAAGGAGGTAAATGATTGATGATTCCTCCAATATGGGCATCAAGGAGTAAATGTTGGAGGACTACTCCAAGATGGACATCAAGGAGGTAAGTGTAAAAAAGCCTTTAGATTTTACTTTTCATCCACTCGAAGGGATAAACCATGACGTACCGTGTAAACCTGAACTCCCTCTTGTTCGCACCCGGAATCATCATCGCCACACTCCTTCTCGTCGATGTTCGCCAGCAAGTAGCACATCCGCGCGTGCGACTCCAAGTCTTCTTCCAGTGGTCCAAGACCAACACCGCTGCACTCGTCGTTGTACTGGCATCTACGGGCGCACATGGACATGTGGTAGTCCTCGTAAGTCGCAAGGATCCAGTTGTCGTGCATTTTGTCCTTGAACGAGAAGTAGTACTGGATGTAATCGACTTCGAAAGCCAGCGTTATCGTCAACGAGCAGTACAGCGCGAAAACGGTCCGGACAGAGGCTGCGAAAGGAAAATGATTTTGCCTCCTGAAGGAGATTACTAGCTGCATTGTAGTATTTTATGAGGCTTTCTCGGATTGTTTCTTTTCGTTGTTATAGGTTTTTCATTTCGCTGTCTTGAGTAAACTGTATTTTAACTGTAAAGTAAAAGAAGAGGATGAATCAGTAGCGGATACGGAAATATTTTTGGGAAAAGTTCATTAATAAAAAGTGACCTAAGCGAACTGTATGGGCCGAGGCAGCCGGTTTGGGAGAAGTGTCGATCTCGTACACGAAAGGTTGTGGGTTCGATACTGGGACCAACCATTGCAGCTGGGAGAGGTGTCGTTCTCGTAGCTGAAAGATTGTGGGTTCGATCCTGGGACCAACTAAAGACCGCAGTGCCCGCTAATAGCGACTGGGGTACGTTAAATACGCCGTGGTCGCAATATCCCTCAAGAAAATAATTTCAAATGCGCAGCCACCGAGGGGGCACTCCCCTTTGACTTAGTCAAATCGTGTAGCTAGCGTCCTACATTACTTAAAGATTTTATTCGTCACCAGAGCGATTTTAGATCTTATGGCCTGTCATGTTGACACAACGTGCATATTTTTTAATGAAAAATTATTAATACAAATCCTAATTAATATTGTCTAAATTTAAACTAATAATCTATTCTAAATTTAATTTAAAAGTTTTTAACAATAACTGTTTTTTTTAAGCTTTCAATTTTCCTCTTAGCCTTCTCAATTGCAGCGCATTAACGTACTTCTAAAGCATTTCACTCTTATCAGCTGCCTAAATAAAAAAAAAATAATTGACGCCAGTTTTTCTCCCACTAAAAGAATAATAATCAAAACACCCCTTCGCTCGCATATTTCATTGCTCCGCTGAAACAGATGTGTTTCTCTTGCGGTTTTGCCCTGCTGCGCAAGGAGCATATTGTAACGTATCGTAAAACATCTGCTAAGATTGTTCGGGAAAGATCGAGCTCCCTTTTCTATAAGAATATGTCTAACGGTCATTTTTAGCAGTTAGGGAGTCGTTTTCGGTGGGGCAAGCCGCTCACTTCACGTGAAGAGGCTTTGCCCGCCGACACGCAATTTATACCGCAATGGCATCAACGCTGTAATTTTTTTATGAAGATGCTTCCCCAAGTCATTGTTTTTCTATATGTGCATTTTTGAAGTTTTCATTAGTCAAATGACAAATAAATAATTTACATCTAAAAAGGTGATATGTGATCTCATCTTTTTTGTTGTGTGGTTCAGTGTTCCTTCCGTCACTGTAGGAGAATCGGCGAGCGAAAAGATGGATGTCTCTAGCCACAACAGTAGTATGGGTCAAAACTTTGTTGGCCAACTCCTTCAAGTGTGTGAATCTACAGTTTTGTTGTGCTTCGTAACCAGTTGTGATTCATTCATTCCTATGAAATCTGATTTAGTTTGCTAGTGTTCGAAGTGAAATAATTACGATGCCGATTTAACAAAAATCTTTTTAACTGGGCTGTATTCGCAGGTGAGGTGAATCTTAATTCTTTCTACGGAGCTCGATTCCTTGTTTTAATTCTATACAACGCAATGTTGGCTCGCTTCAAGTTTCTCCATAATATGTGACAATAAATATCAACCTACCTTCGTCTATTTACGATCATCGGCCTACTTCTCCAGTATGTATTTGTATTTATGATCACCTTCCAGTACATCTACATTATATGGCCCAATCTGTTTTCTATACTAGCTTTTGGATAAGACAGCAACAAGCAATACTTTAGTATAGTGACATTTTCTTCAAACAGTGAATTTTTTTTTTTTTTACTGAATCTACAAAAGTTTTGTTAAATAAAAAAAATTGTTGAATTAACAAAATAATTTTGTTAAAATTATTTGGTTATTTCAACAAAACATTTTGCCAATGTAACCAAACAAATATGTTGAAATAATCAAATGTTTTGTTAATTTAACGAAACATTTTGTTTAAATGGTTTATTTGGCTAAAATAAAAAAAAATATTTGTTTCAATTAACAAAATTTCTTTCTTAACTGGTGCTGTGCTGACTCATTTAACGAAATTATTTTGTTGACTTTACTGTCATATTTTTAACCCACAGACAGTAGGTTGAAAGTTTCAGAGATAGGACTAAATAATTTATCTATTCATCAAAATTCACATTTTTATTTTAGTGTTTTTATAAGTCTAGAAATTCAATGTCAGTTTTTTCCCCCTCAAACAAAAAACTTGATAAGACAATCCAAAATCGCCTTTGAGTTGTAATAAAATAAACATGTACACTACTTCCTCAAAATTTATATTATAACGAGACCTAGTTTATTTGACATGGTAATAATGATCCAAAGTGCAATAGATGGGAAAAAAATATGCACGTCGGTAATTTTGAAATGTCTCGTCTCCTCAAATAAACAGAAATAAAAACGGCAGTTTTTATGGCATGTGTTCCGGGATAAGAAACTTAACTTTCAGAACTTAAGCGCTTTAACAAGCGCAGTACGAAGCTAATAAACATTTTTATCGCTAGAGCGTATTTTCCCCAAGAAAGAATATAAAAAAAAGGATGAATGCTAACCATAAGCAATTTTCTTTCCGGCGTGGTATACGAATCAAACTGTTTGCTACATAAAACCGAAATGGATTTTTAAAATGTGTGTTTCGCTTTAAAACTTAAAATAATATATATATATATATATATAACTAACAAGTAAAACACAAAACATACTACAAATAAGACATATCTCGCATAAAAATATAACAGCTATTAGCAAGAATTAGAAACCAGATTTTGAAGTCAAAAAAAGTGCAAGAATTATTGTGATAATAGAATGGAACGGAAATTATAACCACTGTCACCATCGTCAGGGGCCACAAACAGTGGATTATAATTTACAGCAAACCAAATAGTAGGGTTTCGGTTGTGTGGCATATCAGAAGAGATATTAACTCCACACATCTGGGCCCTACCCTACTATATAAAGGAAAGAAGAAATCAAAAAGATAACAAAAATTAGAAATAGGAATATAATTTTACATACCAGACCTTGAGCACATGGAAATTTCATTTGAACAATTGGTATGTGTTGCCAATGCTAAGAATTGTAAAAAGTGAAAAATGGTGTTGCCACTAAATAAAAGTGTAAAAGTGGAAAGAAGAAAGTATAGGAGTTGCCAAATACTAAAAGGTAATATTATTAAATTTTAAGAATATCCAGGTATATTAATATAATAAATATATATTGAATAATAATAAATTAAAATGATTGAATAAAATAAATAGTATAGCAAAATTAAATATAACATATTGTTTAAAAAATATAATGATTATTATTATTGACAAAGTATGTATAATAAGTTATTGTATGACTGAAGTATATATATATATATATGTGTGTGTGTGTGTGTATAAATACATAATGTCGGTATCGTCCTGCTTAGTCTATATTCCAGATTTTCCACCCCAAAATATTTTCATCGAGACTATACGCATATTAACATTTTTACATACTTAGATATTTTGCGGTCGTTACATTGCTGAAAAGTGTTTTTGATTGTTTTAACTCAGTCTAATGGACATGGAGTGGGTTTACGCTTAATCTGTAGAAATTTATAAAAAAAAGCTAAACTAAATGTCTAAATTTATATAAATAGCAAAACAAATAGGCTTACCTCTGAAATTTTCAACAAACTAAGCTATTTTGGTGTTGGAAATTATCCATTTTTAAATATATTGGCAGGCAGTGCAGATCCTTCCTTAGATCCTTAGTTTTAACAAAAACGACTTGTTAAAATTAAAAGCATTCTGTTAAATCAATTTGGTTCAATCAAACAAACTTTTGATAAATCAACAAAACAAAGCTAGCAAACTACTTAACCAAACAAGTTTTGTTCAATTCAACAAAACACTTTTTAGCGTGTAGTAAAATTTCTTTTATACTTCATTGCTCATCTAAATAATTTGAACTAACATCAAAACAGATACGAAATAAAGCAATACCAATTACGTATTACTCTGGGCATGCATGCATGCATGCATTTAATCCTCACTATAGCGTTTCATTTATAATTTTGTAAATTTCACTTTAAAATATGCAACCTGCGTAATGTATCTATTGCATTAGCTAATAAATTTGAGATGTCACTAATGCAAAAGAAATGCTCGAGGATTTACCTTAAAAATGTATATATCGAAATAAAATATTCAGTTACTAAAATATTTTTATAACTTTTCCCTTTTCTGCTGACTTCAGTAAAATTTGTCTATAATTTAAGAAACAATGTCTCAGACATTAAATATACTATATATCATATTTCAGAGCATGTAGAAAAAAAACGTTACTTGCAATTTATTTTACTCAACAGAATGGGTAAAACACATTACTTTAAAATATCCATAAAAATTTTGAATACTTTACAAGACAGGCTAAAAAATTCATTAACAAACTATCGATCAAAATTCAAATTAATAAACAAACCGTTCCGTTAATGAAAATATAAAACTTTTACTAGTATATATAAAACTTTTACTAGTATTTAACTAAAACAGTCTGCCAGAATAAGTAAAATGGGTTCATCAAACGTACGAAAATCCAATAATTAGTGAACAGAGCAGATGCTAGAGTTTTTAAAATAAATTATTGATCAGAACTATATATATATTCCAATAAATTTTATCAGTTCTTTTGAAATTCAACCAAACTGTTGTTATAAGCAATTTTTAAAACTAGAAAGCCTAAAATAAGTAAAGTAGTCAAGTTGCTTTGAGAATAACTACATAGGATTAATAAAAGTAAACTCCTATAATTTTCTATTGTCCAAAATGTCAGTAAGTTTACATCCTAATTTCTTGATTGTTTTAACTCTGTTCTCTCGTTATTTTCTCCGTTTTTAGTACTAAAGCCTGCATCTTTACATTATTGTTACCAAGTTAAGTATTTTTCAAATAAATTATGCTATAACTAAAAAAATATGCTAAAAAAAATGCTATAACTAAACATACCTTCAGTTTTATCAAGCAGTTTTATGCATGCCAATTACGTTAAGTTTTATGGAGCCTCTTTATTTATTATTATTATTATTTTTAGGCTGGGTATAGGTTGTTCTAAACAAAGTAAAAGTTTCGTTAACAGACTTTCCTGGATGTGAAACTACTGATCATAAAGTAAAATCGTTCAATATGTAATCGAACAGCTGCTAGATGCAGCAAATAAATAAATAAATAAAAATAAAATCACTTATAAAAATTGGAAATTTCTGCTTAATCAAACGACTTCCTGAAGCCGTAAACTTTTAGTACGGATTAAAAGACTTATAAAAATATTTAGTCATCCTAATACTTTTACACGCTATCTATTGATTAAAACTAACACTCCTTTATTGATAAAATTTCTTATCGGCTGATTTAAATCCTTTTACGCTAAAAGATAGTCATTAAAGACAATAATTTGTTATCTCCTTAATTCCCCTCAATGCTCCCGATTCGCTAGATCCTACTTAGCTCAATTTTTCACAATATTTTTGTCTATTTGAGTATTCTCTCTCTTCTCCCCCACGACCCATATCATATTACTATATCACGTGACCAACGCTTCAACGGATAACGGTTCATAGTCAAAGTGGCTCACGGCTTAGTTGTGTGTGTATTCGCTTATGATAATTTGTTTTTATATCCGAATACCAAATGCATCTTTTTCATATTCAGAGTTGTGAAATAAATTCAGCCTAGATATGGAGGAGATGCTTTAGGTAAAGATTTCGCTTTATGACATAGTTTCTTACAATTGGATTATAAAAAGCTGTTGTAAAACAAATGAATTTATGACATCTCCCCTCTAAGTAAGTAGTATTTTACCTTTTTCATGTCAATAAATTTGGTTGCTGCTTTAATTAAATCTCACAGTTAGTTTAACCATGTTTTCTGTATTCTGACTGTACTGTGAATTCGTTTTATAACTAGAGACTATAGTGAAATTATATTCTATTTATTAAAAAAATACTTTTTTATAGTGTATTAAGATATATGTAATGTATTTGCCTTGATTTAAAATTTATTTTCTCGTGCTTATAATCATAGATTACAGCTCTGATAATAAAAAATGAAGAAAACGAATCATTCAATATATAAAACAAAAACAACAAATTTTAATAAAACACCCTTTTTATAGCTTAAAATAATAATCTTAATTGAGTACAGATATATTAATTAAAAAAGGGCTGATTTTGTAAAAACGCTCATTCGATAGCTTAAATAATAATCATAATTGAGTACAGTTATATTAATCAAAAACGGACAGACACTCCTCATTTTTGATTATTATTTAGCCTAAATGGAGCTGTTGTATAATGCTCAAAAATTGAGAATTTTTCGCTCGATTGATTTTTGTCGATGAATGGAGCAAATTTTACTCAATCGGGAGAATGGCTGTTTGAAGTCAAAAATTGAGTAAAAATATACTCCGTTTGATTATTATTTTACTCAATAGATTTAAGCGTGCACAGTTTACAAGACTAACTACTACTCAAAATTTAAAGAAAAATAGTACAAATACTCAGCCGTTTAACATTAGGCATCTGGGAGTATTTCGCGCGTATATAGTTTTTAATGGAGCCTTTTTACTTATAATAATAATTATTAATTATTTTAATCCGAGTGCTTTTTTTTAGGCTTTGAATGTTCTAAACAAAGCAAAAATTTTGCTATCAGACTTTCATGCTCTTGAAACTACTGATCCGACTAAAATCGTTCAAATATGTAATTGAACAGCTGCTAGATGTAATAAATAAATAAATAAAATAAAAGTACCAATCAAAATAGAAAAGTTTGACTTAATCAAACGACTTATTGAATACGTAAAATGTATGTACCGATTAAAAAAGAACTTATAAAAACATAAAAAGTCGTCCTAATATTTTTATAATTTACAACATTAACTAGTACTCAAAATTTAAAGAAAAAATACTACAAATACTCAACCGTTTGACAGCAAGCATCTAGGAGAATGTCGCTCATATATGTAGTTTTTAATGGAGCCTTTTCTTTATTATCATAATTATTAATTTTTTTAGGTTGGCTATCGAATGTTCTAAACAAAGCAAAAGTTTCGTTAACAGACTTTCCTGCTTGTGAAACTACTGATCCAAGTAAAATCGTTCGATATGCAGTCGATGTTACAGCTTCTAGATCTAACAAATGAATAAATAAAAATAAAATAAAATCACTTATCAAAATTGGAAAGTTCCACTTAATCAAACGATTTCTTGAATCTGTAAAATTTTGATACCGATTAGATAAAAAAATTGGTAATAACATATAGTCATCCTTAAAGCTTTTACAATACACAACATGAACTACTGCCAACAAAAAAATAAGAGAATCCCACAAATACTTAAGCGTTTGGCCGCAAGTATCCAGGAGAATATCTCGCATGCACATATTTTCCACTGCGTCGTCTGCAAATATGAACTGTCACAACCTGGAAATATGATCGGAACTCCCTTTCCAAAGCATGCTCATGAATAATAAATGCACAGCAGATGCTCATTTGTTACAAAACATTAATAATTGAGAAATTATTAAAAAAAAAAGTTGTTATCGTCTGCAAAGTTGTTTCGTGTACAGGCTCGTAGCGTCAGCAATGCGCGACTTTCGTTAGCATTATAATTGGCATCAACGCTGCACGAAATAATTGTAAGAATTTGGAATCTATAGCTAAACATTTAAAACTATATGTACAATTAATATAGCAAACGACATGCATAGTTAACTTTTAGAACTCACGAGATTACTGCATGGAATATTATATTACATATATTGTTTTTTTAAGTTATATTTTGGAAGAAATATTTTTGCGTTGTTACTATTGTTTGATGGCAAACAGTGAGTTGTTATGTCTGGAATATAAATATTAAGTTGTACTTTTTATTATTTTATACAATACTACGACAGCTGTTAACATGCGAGATACGTTCTCCACAAACAGATGCACACTAAACAGTATCGCGAACTTGTAATGTGACCTGTTACCCTGAAGATTGACGCTAGAGCACTTTCAAGAATTTCTGCCCATTGATCATAATGCGAAAGAAATCTTTTTCGTAGCCCTGTAAGAAAACTATTTCCTTTATACATATTTTTCTTCTTCTTTTAACCATTCCGTGGTTAAAACTAGAACTAGACAATTCGTACGTTTTACTTTGAAACTATTTTTTTTAAAACTAGAATAATATGGCTAAATTCTTTAGGTTGAAATTGATGTTCTATTGTCAAATTATATATACATCATACAATACATCATACTTCAAATGTTCTAAGCATTGAAACTTGGTATTTTGTTCTATGTAAATTGGTCATACAGGGTGTCCCAAAAATGATGGTAACATGCTTTTTTAACATACGCAATTCTTTATCGGCTGAATATAAGAGCTCAGTGTAAATTGAAATAATCAGGATTGACCCATCTCGACTTTCCGAACATTTGATATTTACGAAGAGTATGAATAAATTTCATTCAACTGAATCGGACCTAGTGTTCAGGCACTAGTGCACTTAAAATGATTTGAGTGTATTGGCAGCAATGTACAGGGTTATTCAGAATTCCCTCCCGGTTTTCGAAGAGATATACTAATAAGACTAATACAACAAATGAGTACATGTGAAAGAATACAGAAACAATTCAAGTTTTATTTACATAGCTTACAGGTGTTCTATGTGTGAATCCTTGGTCACAACCCACAATGTGAACATTGGGACGAATTTGACTTTAAGACTTGATATCTACCGTATCACGAAGCAAGGACGGATTATAGGGGATGCGGAGGGGCTACCGGCCCGATTGAAAAAAAAAATAATGTAAAAGATCTTATACTTTCATTTTATGGAAGTGCCATAGTCAATCTTCTAACTAACCACCCCCACCCCGACAAACTAACGGCCCTCCCCCCCCCCCCGACAAAATCACATTAATCCGTCGCTGTCACGATAGGTTCACATATTAGACTTTTGTGAAATAAAACTTGTAACATTTCTTTCTCCAATAAAGTCTGTTGCTGTATTCGTCTTCGTTTTTTTACTATAACGCTTCGAAACCCGGAGGGAATTATGAATAACCCTGTATAAGAATACTCTTTTGTAGCCATGTAAAAAACTGCAGGGCATACACTCGCTAAAATTTATGCACTATGAAAGACAGTGATGTATAATATGCGAACCAAATTGGATGTCAATCAAATGCACTATTTATACATTAGCTCACTTTCAATGATTTGCTTCCTTAGGCCGTAATATACAAGAATTACCTTCTGCAAGCCTGTAAACAAACTGTCAGCTCTACTCACACCGAAATCTATGCAGGTCATCAGACAGCGACCAATTGTCGGAGTTTAAATTGATATGTATAATATACATACCAATTTAAACTCAATCAAACGCACCCGATAGACACTAGTGTACTTTCAGGAATTTCCGTCCATAAGCCATAATGTAAAAGAACCCTCATGTGTTGCCCTGTCAAAAAACTATAAGCCCTATACACAACATAATCTATACATGCTGTGTGACGGTGACCTGTAATATACATATCCAGTTCGAACTTCCTTGAATGCAACATTTAGACTAGTTCATTTTAAATGATTCCCCCCCCCCCCCCCAGAGGCCGTAATGCATAAGAATTGTTTTTTACAATCCTGTGAACAAACCATAATTTATGCAGATCATGTGACCGTGGCCTTTTATATAAATGTCCAATTTGTGCTCAATGCAATACACCGTTTAGACGCTATCGCACTTTTAAGAATTTCTGTCTATTGATCATAATGTAAAAGAAATCTTTTTCGTAGCCCTGTAAAAATACTATTTTCTTTATACATACTTTTTACTTCTTTTAACCATTCCGTGGTAGACTATTCGTATCAGAGGTTGTACGTTTTACGTTGAAACTAATTTTTTGAAAACTAGAATTTATGGCTAAATTCTGCGTAATCCTTTCTCTGAATAAGCCAAAATCTAATCTAGAAAATCTTGCTTTGAGTGCATTATTAACAGCTTTACTTCCATCTCTGAAGAATAATATTTCAATAACCTTACTGATGTCTATCAACCACCAACTCATCCACCAGTCTTCACCTTCAAACTGAAATATAAATCTATTGCCAACATTAGTTACTTGGGTCCCTTTCTTTAACATGAGAGGGAAAATCTTACTGGCATTATTCAGCTATTATTCAGAGACATACGCCCTAACTGATAATTCTCTTGCTATAGAAGAAATTCCTAAATGTGTAAATTTTGCTCAATGGTCTCTTCTCTATTTAGAAATGTGTGCATTGACAAGTCTAAAATACCAACTGTTTTGCTTGATTCTTAAAATAGAAGTGTGGTTTAACTACATCGGCTATAATACTTCGGATTTATCGCAGGGTTTTTTAACAGCCGATTTAATTAGCTGAAAAACATCTTGCTGATTTTTAATTTAATGGTTTACATCGACAAGCGAATTCTCAAAAATCCAGTGTTTTAATTAGCTCTCTGACCTTCCTCTATTGACCTTTTACAGACCGCATTGAGATCCAAGTATATTTCCAATTAGTGTCTTGGATATTTTGCCTTCTAATGCAAAAGATATTAGCCATTTAAATGGAGAAATTTTTTTTGGACAATACTCACTGTGTTTCCAATAGGGAGCTTGGGTCATTTCTGACTAGAATTTAGATTGGTTTCAAAAACTGAATATACTTATGGGTAGTTCAAGTAAGTGAAGTATTAAGACTAATTCATATCTTTAAAAATAAATTTTTTATTAAGTCTGAAGAAGTGGGAGGGGGGGGGGGTGTATCAAGATGGCTATTTACATGATTTTTTTTCTAGTTTCCCCAATAATGATACAAATCGAGTCATCTTTTAACTTTATCTGCTAATTTTTTTTCAAGTCAGTATTGATAAAATTTAACTTTTGAATAAATTTTTATTTCGGTGTTCCCAATTGGGAACATTGGCCTGTAAAAAGAGTCATTTGAAGTGTTTACTTAACAATCAATAATTGCTTCTCTAGTTTATAAACTAGCCAACTTTAAGCCATTTGGGTTTAACCATAGGGCTGGCTGCTTTGCCCCACAAAAGCAAATTTTCATGAAAGTATTGGCCTAATATTCGGCAAATAACGCATTTAAACAAGAGAAAAAAGATCTTTCCCAACGAGAAATGAATTAAAAATACCCTACCATTTCAATGGGCTTCCTTTTACTTTCTGGAGTTGTACCTTTCGAACTCTATATACTACTGGTTGTGGATTCACGTTCATATTCAAAAAGTAGTTGAGGGGGTATTTCATTTCTTCCCCCCCCCCATTTGGTTTGATCAGATTTGCGAATGATCTATATCTACATGAATGTAAAAGATTTTCATAATATATAAGATATGGAAGGTTCACGTTTCCCATTTCTATGAATAATCCGGAGTCTGATAAATTAGGCTACTTTGGCGTTTATGGAAATATAAGATAACTTAAATGTAATTAAATTAAATACTTTCCGATTTAGAAAATTCTGTAGTTTACTTTTGCTAAAATTATGAAAACCGATATTTTTCCTACAC
This sequence comes from Cheiracanthium punctorium, assembly GCA_038373885.1. Lineage (NCBI taxonomy): Eukaryota > Metazoa > Arthropoda > Arachnida > Araneae > Cheiracanthiidae > Cheiracanthium > Cheiracanthium punctorium. The sequence continues at coordinate 254,593 of JAWZYV010018190.1, forward strand.
CATTCGGTATAAACGCAAACTCTTGGAACGATATCAGAAAGACTGCTATAACATTTGTCAGAGGTTTCATTTCAAAAATTTGCTTTACTTTCTTCAAATATAATGTTCCTTGAAAATTAATCCTTAAATTCATAGTCATGCATTTCTGCATCGTTTTCCACTACCGGATTAGAGTAGAAGCCAAATTTTTTTATGTCTATTTCAAATGAAATGTAGTTTTTAGTACGAAATTATTCATATGAAAAACAAAAATTTCACATTTCTTTAAAACTCCGCGTGTTTTTATAAAAATTGGTTATTCACAAAACCGACATAGGAAATTTAACTTGCACTCGTAGCTATCGAGCAAACTTGCTTAAAATTCATTTAAGAGTTAATGCTCTGAATTATTTACTCTTCCTAAAATCCTATTTTTTTTAATGAAATAGAATGGCATATCCGGCTCCATCCATGAATGCAAATTTTCACCTTATCTTTAATTTTTCGTTCATTTATACACTTTCAATATATATATGAACATTTATGCACGAGGATTAATTTCTAATGCCAGTAAGTACTTTTACTAGTTTAAAATTAATTATAGCTTAATGGAATTTTTAAAGTTTTGATTATGAGCAATTTATTCTAAATAAGCTATGAATAAACGAAACTTTGAGCTTTTGCCTGGTGGTAAATTTGATAAAAATTAAGACGAAGTGTCCAGGCCACTACAGTTAACTATAACACTTATGTAAGGTCGCATAGAAAATACTAGACTGACGTTTTCATTTTACAAAAATGTGTTCAATAATTTGATTACAATAGTACTCAAAAATAAGGAAGTCTGAGTATGCTGAAAATTGGGACGCGCTTTTAAAAATATGTACAAAGGGTCAAAGGAAAATACTGTTCAAATTTTTCAAAAAAAGGAGAACAATATTGTTACCCTCGGCATGATTTAATATGTAGGTGTTTTGAAAAACCTCCAAGAACGTGCGGAAGCACATGCAGATGATAGAATTTTTAAGACAAAACTGACAGACTTTGTTATAGAATTCTCTATACATATATGGTTTCTTGAGTAAAAAAAAATTCATACTTAAAAGTGAAAAATTTCCTTTAAAAGTAATGCGCCAAATTACTTTTCCTAAAATGATTTCGTACTTTATGAAGTATAATGGTATATTATCCTGCTCTATCCAAATGCAAAATTTAAATAGAATATTTGTTCATTCATGCACTTTCAATATATGTCAACATGTATGAGGATTAATTTCTAATGCCAGTAGTTACTTTTACAGGATTAAAAACTCCACTAAGTTATTCTTAAAGTTTTGATCATGAGCAATTTTGTAGTAAATAAGACATAACCAAACGAAATTTCGAGTTTTAGCAAATTGGTAAGTCTGAATACTAAAAAATAACACGTGTCCAGCCACTACATTTTTTTTTGGAACTAACAATTTTATGCAAGATTGCAGGGAAAAAAACTTACAAGACTGACGCTTTCACTTTTCTAAAAGGAGAACAATATTGTTACCATCAGCATAATGTATTGAGTGGGTCTTTAAAAACCCAAGACAAAACAGTGCAGACTTTGTCAAAGAATTTTGGATAGTGAAATTCTTCAGAAATTTCCAAAAGTACTCTAACATCTTTAAATGAGTTCAGAAATGCAACATAGGGATTTTAATAATAACGACATTTGAAATAAAATTACAATTTTATTCAATAAATTGCGAAGTTCATACAATTGCTACATTACAATGCACAAACGTTCCATAAAGCAAATTGCACTGCACAAACATTCTATAAAGCTAATTAAATTATAATGCACAGATGCTCGATAAAGCGAACAGTTTTATAAAAAAAATTACTAACAATGTAAAATTACTAACAATGTAAAAATTCAACAGGTACAGAAAAGCGCCGATTACTCTGTTAGAGACCGAATCTCGATTCGGATACTTTGGCAACTAAAGGCATGTTCCTATTAAAGAAACTAATGTGCAAAACAGTAAAATGCAGTTTTAGAAAATTTAGTTATGAATAGGTAAGATTAAAGGAGTATTGTGGAAGCAAGGGACGAAAGATGGTAGCGAAGGTGAGGTGATAAGGGTTTCACAAACAAGGATGAGACAAATTCTGTTGCCTTGATCTTAAATTAGACAGCTGTTACCAAGCTTGTATTTCATAGTTACCGTTCTGTGATGCTGTGCACGGGGGGGGGATTAAAAACGATCGGAGTTTGATTGGAATTCGAATAATCTGCGCTCTACTGCAAGTAGTTTCACAGACTGACTCATTACCAACATCATTTTCAAACTACTACGAAAAATAATGGGTACATATTACTTATGATAAGCAGTAATCCAGCTGTATAAATTATCAGTGCTCATATCAAAAACATTCTATAACACAAAATAAGCAATTCTGTTGAAAAGTAACATTTGCTCTCTCAAGGTTGCAGAAGCTAGATCAATAAGAGGCTATCGGGGAAGTCATATTCCGCTTTCACAAAATGTATAAGCTAGTAAAGTGTGTACTATCCACTGTCAGTTGATATTTCAGGGATTAGCAACATCGTAAAGTTTAAAATATTTGTGAAATACGATTTTATTTGAAATGTATGAAATTTCATAACGCTGAACCGCGAAATAAATATTCTTAAAATGCGTCTTGTGCTAATCTATGCACTCCTTTAGAACTTTAGATTTTAATAATTAACACATAAATGTTGTAGAAGCAGCAACTTAGATACGAAAACTTCGTTTACAGAATAAACAGCCCATTTAAATTCTTAATACATCTTAACACATCTTAATTTATTTGAAAATGGCATTTTTCAATCATAACAAGCACCTCCGCTCAAGATTAGAAGCAAAGCTTTATTCCTCGAGAAATGAAATAGGTTAAAATATGCCATCATACAGTTTGATTTTTGAATTGTAATCATGTAATCTAAATACTTAAAGGATTTGTCAAACTTATAAGAAAGAATTAATTTAAAAAATTATAAAAGCGAGAAAATTAATATTCGAAGTCTGCATCCGACATTCCAGAAGAATTTAACATGGCACTATACAAGTTCTACATAAGCACATTTCTACAATTCATAGAACAAACTATTTGCCAATTCTTGTAGCATTTATGATCGGAATACAATGTTTCGGAAGGTGCAGTACATTAATTTCCAATATTACAATTGAATTCACTATTTTATAATTAAGGATAGATTATTCCACATCAAGGTCGTACCCAGAAAATTTAGGATCCAAACGTTTAAAATCAGATGATTAAGTTTTGATTTTAACAGAAAATTTCGGGGTGGAAGGGGTGTTTGATCCCTATTCCACCCCCCCCGGCTACGACCCTTTTCCATTTAATAAATGTTTTCGCTGGCATTTAACTTATATTTACATTGATAAATTAAAATCATTTTTTTAATTTATACAATGGTATGTTTTTTAATCTATTGTTTCATTACTGGAAACATAAAAACCATGATTAAAGAAAAATATAAATTTTGCTATACGAACAGATGTACAATATTCTTAAAAAAGGGGGATGGCAGCTTCATTTTACCTTTAATTCAATTATACTTTAATTTGAAGAAATAAGTGTCTAGAAATTTGTAGAAATTCGGTAAATTTAAAACATTAAAAATTCCCGTCAACAAAACGACAATAGGAAATTGCAATTTTTGTGAGACTTGCGATTTTTAAAATTGCAATACTAGTTTTAAACTGCCATGCCATAGAAATACAAGTAATTCTTCCTCACTCAATTGCAGAAGAACGGCAGAAACAAAATTTCTTTCTGTAAATGAAGTCACAGTAACAACGTGTAAAGTTTTCAAATTTATAATAAATGAAATCCTGAATGACTTCTGAAAAAATTTCCTCAGTTCTAAAGCACTGGCGATTGATTAGCAAATTTCTGTTTCTGAATAGTTTTGCTCATTTTTATATAAATTTGCACGAAATGTTTTTCCAGAATTGGGTCGAATAGTATCTGGAAATTTCAATTACGATTTTAAAGAACTTCAATAATTAAATTGCCGTAGTTGTTAAAATATACATTTTAAAAGGTGAATTTATTTTAAACCGTAGAAAAATATATTCATTTAAATTTAAAAAGTAGTCTTAATTTTTAAATAGCGTTAAAGTTACTATTGGAAATAGCCTTCTCCAACGAAACGCAAGACAAAAACTTGGAATCTGCAAAAATCGATTTTTATAGGGCCCAATACAGATATCCAAGCTTTTGTATATATTTCATTGGGATTTTACTCATGCAAAAATAGAACGCAACAGAACTAAAACTTAAATACATGTATTAAATTCTAACAAATCTTTTAATCAATCACCAGTAAGTATTAAAAATTGGATTCTAATAGTTTACGTATCTAATGATTAAAATTAACTGTCAACTCAAGTGTAATTAGTGACCGTTTTTGGTGAAATTTTAATAACTATACAGAAATATGAGTAAAAATACGACTTTTCAGCCGAATGTTATTTTCAGCATTTATTTAGTTCGTTCACCTCTCACCTTCACTCCTAAGTATAAATCTAAGCAATTTTTCATGCATATTATACATTAGAAGTTCTCGTTTTTATAAAATGTTTGCCCCTCCCTCCCACTCCACTTTATAAGTAAGCTCAGAATGATCAAGTAGAAGTAACATTAAAATGAAATTGCATAAACCATAGCTTCCACTGTTAACTGAACTCATCGTATCATTTATAGTTTTTATTCAAGCCAGGGTTTCGGGATTCACATTCCCTAATGTTATGCAACATTGATTTCATCTCTGACCATGCAAGTTCTACAACGGCACTGGCACGAAACTACCACACTAAATTTAAGTAAATTTATCGAGTTAATAGATTTGAAATTCTGTAATAGAATTAGAGCTGCAGGAAGTGCCATGAGCATGTTAACATAAACGACATACATTTACGATATTCTGGAAAGGATTTAACAAACAGTTTCGACACTAATATATTTACACTGCTCAATATAAAACTTTAGGGATTTCGCTAAATTTTAGAAGCTGTTCGCAGAGACAAGAATATAACTTTTTGGCTAGCTTTGGCAGATTCCTAAAATTAACCATACCTGGTAACTATCATTGTTTCGTAAAATTTAAATATGCTGTGCTTTAAGTATTTGATACAAGAATTTAACATTTCTTGTTGACCGATAGGAAGATAAAGCAATGCCGCTCATAACGTATAAAAGCCTACCAATATAACATTTTAAATTACTTTTAACTTTAGTCATTTGTGATAGGAGTTTTGCAAAATAGCAAGCCAGGTTTAATTTAGTTTAGAAAATTAGCCTATGCAGCTTTTCAGCATTTCATTTTGCCGATTAAAATTGAGTTATTAACAATAGATTTATAGTTCAGTGATAGAATTAGAGCTGCAGGAAGTGCCATAAACATTAAGATAATCGACCAAACCAGCATCTTATGGTTTAACAGATATACATGTATATAAAATTTTAAAACTACGTTAATAGAACGCCCTTTCCATCAGGGGTTTAGAAGTTCAACTGGATAGATGATAAAATTGTCCGTTTAAGCAACGTCCAAGTCCAGTAGAGAGGAAACAGTTCCAAGTCCAGTAGGAAGTCTAGTTGACAAGAAGTCTATCAGATAAAAAATCCGATTTCTTTCCCTGTAAATAGTAAAAATCTATTTTAACTAATAGCATCTATTATCAATGAAATGAAGTTATACCTTCAGAGAGCCTGTAAAAGGCGCTAAAGTTTTTACTCAACAAAGTTGCCGATTACGCAAGCATGTGTGGGGAGGAGATTTTAAACTTATTTCAGCATGCTAGGGGAAGGAGAGATTAAATGGAAGGGGAGATTTATTGAGAAAGCCGTAACGGCGAAGATATCCGCTGAACTTTGCTTCACTGAATGGACTTTAATGCCTCTTGGCGAAAGACCTCGGATTCTGGAAACATGGTGGGCGCAATAAGAATAACTTCATTTTGACCTTTAAAAAGAGGGGGGGGGATGAGCTCATTAACTCTTGCTCGGATGTTAATGATGAAAGCACTAATCCTCCATTCTTGCCGAGAAATTTTGCGTGCGCTTCTTTCAGTTCTGGGAAAACCTAAAAAGGGAAAAATTTAGACTAAAATTTAAAGCTTGAAACTGGTATCTAGCTCAAAGTTTGAAGTTATTTAGCCGATTTAATATAAAATTGTTTCTGGTAAAAGAAGGTTGGGCAATTTCATTTTATTTCAGCCACTCTGAAAGTTAACCCTTTGAGGCGCAACCCTTTCCCAATGCTGAAAAAAGGGCAGCCGTTGTCAACGCTCGACTTAACTACCAGCAAGATGGCGGACTAAAGAAACGGACGGCGGACGAACGTTTCGTTCATCCGCCATCTTGCTGGTAGTTATATCGAGCGATGGTAACGGCTGCCCTTTTCTCAGCATTGGGCAATCTATCCATCTGTTCTCTCATTCTTCCATTTTTCAGCAGATGTCAGTGCTGTTGAAAATAATCGTGGCCAATTTTTTTACGGGGTAATGACGTGCTAAAAAGTAAAGGATTCTCGCGGAGCTATGTCACCCGCAACTATTTTTATAGAAATCAAATCTATTCTTCGTGACTGGCAATAGTCAAAACGTCAGAGTTTGGTGTTGCCAGAGCGGTAACACTGCGCGTTAAAGGGTAAAGCGTTTACGAACCTTTTTCCCCCATGGGTGACTAGAGCTTGGACAACTATCTTCTTCGGCAGCAAATTCATCCCCAGTTTCTCCATCATCGTGGCAACGGACGAAAAAAGCGGGAGAACAGCCAACAGAAAGCATGCTTGGTTTCACTGCTTGTCCTGGATTTCTTTAAAATTAAGAATCTTGGTTTGGTACAGCTTTAGCTTGAAAAATTCGACTAATATAAAAGTTCAGATCGAACGAATCTCAAAATTAGGACGTCGAGTGCAGAGTTAATCCAACGATAACGCTGTGATCTGGTTCGGCAATTAAATTGGAACATGGGATGTAAGGTTGGGTTGAAATCACCCTTAACGACCAAATCTGGATAAGCACTTGCAAACAACTTTGAACTTTTATTTAGACTAAGCAAAGCACTACGACAGTGTTGCTAGAATTTCAACTTTTGAACAACATGCTAGCTCAGAATTGACAAACTGCTACTGCAGAGGTTATATGACAATAGAAAAAACATTACTATCCTGCTTTTAGCAGAATCTACCCCCTTTTCAGATAAATTTCTAAAATACAAAAATTATATAGTGTCTTAATAGTGCATTGAATTTTTCAAGGGAGCTCTTACAAGCAACCATTGCTTGGGAAAAGTGAAGTCATTTTTAAAACGAACCTTTCCATTCAGATGAATGGATACTTCTAATCTACAAACTAAGACTGGAAAACTATAGCTATACATTTTCTGTTATAAAATTTTACTACTTTTTCAAGATATCTATCTGTTAGTGACAGACTATACTTCTTCGAGTACCTCGAAAGCTTTCAAATACAGCTCATCAGCATCAAGAAGATCCCTTCGTGGCCCAATTTACTAGTAGAACTGTAAAATCTATCTGTATACAAAATACTACAATATACAAAATACTACAATATACTGTATACAAAATACAATATACTATCTGTATACAAAATCGATTAAAAATGGAAGAACAGAAGAGAAATTTACAACACACTTTGACTCACTTAAGAACTGGTAGATGGGAAAAACAAACAGCCTAAAAACTCCAACGATCTCAACCCCATCTCACTAGTCAACGTAAAATACAAACTCCAATCATCAATACCTAAATATTAAAACTTCGGTTAGCGATATGGAGAAATAGCTCCCAACCAGGCCGTTACTTTTATTCTTCCTGAAAATTTAAAAATATTCTCATAAGAGTACCATCACAAACTTTGAATCTCTTCCCAAGCAAAATATTCCTCTTTAAATGCCATAAGCAAGGAAACCAATTGTCTCTGACCATCACCATACCGAAAAACAAATCTCACTTTTGGACCATCAAAAAGAAGCAACTTCTCATGCAACATCATAAACTATCACATTTTCCATCTTCGTCTCTACCCGACTGCATTCGGTTACTCTGAACAGGCGCGTAACCAGGAAAATTTTCCGGGGGGAGGGATATGTGTATAAATAAACGGCATTTCTGCACGGCATTAATCTTGTGATAACTAATCCAAAAGTTTCGGGGGGGGGGGATATATCCCGATATCCCCCCCTGGCTACGCCCCTGCGTCTGATCTCACGGTAACCGTAGGAAAGATTTCTTAGCGCATTTTAAATTTTTTAAAAAGGTCCTTTCTATTAGATAACAATTTCAACAATTCTAGTATCTTAGTACTAGTCCGTATCGTTTTATTACTAAATGTTACTTGCAAATGTTACAGCGTTTCTTCCTTTTATCATTTTTAAAAGTTTATAACTAAATTTCAAAATTGTCCGGGTAGTGCTTATAAAGCTCTATACACAAATTAAGCTTGGCGGGAAGAAAGCGAAAAGGTTATTCCAGTTTTTTTAAATTTAATTTTTAAAGACAGCCTCCATTTTACAGCGACTAAAAACTATAGCCAACAATTTAAATACCTGCTTAAAGCACCGAAAGAGTTGTGTAAGATAGGTTAGTATTATAGGAAAGTTATAAGAGGGATAGGAAAGTTTGTAACTTAGTTGGAGATTGTTAGCATTGTATTAGTGGAATGTTAATCAACCCTTTCACTGCTTTAAGAGTTATTTAACATTAGCAATTGCTTAAATGCTTACACATTGCAAAATCTTACAAAAGATTTACTATAGAAAGGAAAAAAATTGTTTAAAACTTTTCTAGCATCTTTGGATACAAATCAGTATAGAAAGTAAGAGCTGAAAATTAACTTTGATTCTTGTAAACCAAGTTATTCAAGTATATTCTAATTGGTACGTTATCCGATTTCAGTTTAATTTTCAGACCAGCATGCTCCTTATTGTAGATTCATCTTGCAGCTTTTTAGAGATGTGTGAGGGAATTTATAGAAGCTTGGCCTAGTTAATGAAGTGATTGAACAGTTATTAAGTCTTAGCGTGCTGTAGAATGGAAAGAAGTCTTACAGGCTTATTTTCCAATTACCTGGGTGTGGAATAATTAGCAACTACGCACGCACCAGCACAGCTTGATTACCAAAGTAATGTTCAATTTTATTACCAGAGCTTGCAGAACTACAGGGCATGCACAGCATTCTAACCATTGATATTTTCAATTCGGCACATTGATTTCCTTTATTTAACGGTACAAATGTTCTAAAGAAGGTTTTAGAAAGGTTATATAGTTGATATGTCCGCAAGTGATCAAAACTATTCCGCTGGACTAACGTTCAAATCTATTCAAACACCAAATGAACTATTTGCTCTTTGAATCTAAAAGAGCGCACTATGAATTCCTCTTCACTACTGTACGCCCCTTGACATTAACGAGCTGCTATGTTCCTGACAGAACAAATGCTAGATTGTCTCACCAGGCTGGGAAAGTGCCCGATAACCTCTTACAGTAGCAGCGCAGAGTTAATCTTGTCAATAAAACATTCCCCATTCAGAGAAAAGTTTCCAGAATTGACTAATTTATCAAAATTTTCCAGTTCACTTTGTACAGAGCTAGTCAAAATATTTTAGTTGACATTATTGGCAGGTTTTTTCGCTAGTTTAGTAGCAGACTTTGAAGACAAAATTTCGGACGTTATCCTTATTTAAGTCTTTATAGCCTTTCACAGATCAGTCTTGACACCCTCGAGCTTCGTATTCCGATTAGACTAGTTGCTAAGGCGTACACTGCTCCAGTTTGGCTAGTATCTTAAAGACTAAGTAATAAAAGTATTAGCAAGTAGATTCTTTTTTAAATTAACATTTTTGCCTCTGAAAGTAACAAATGAACTAGTATTAAACTTTCTTACTGTTCCAAACAATTATTAGGCACGTGGGAGTTACTTTCCTAGCATCACTATACGAAAAAACATTAGGTGCAGTAAATTCCAACAAATCATCAAGTGTTAAATACAAGAAAGTACATCCTACAAAATATGTACGTCAATCAAAACACTTAAATTTATAGTAGGTAACTCAAAAAGTCAAATGCAGTTTTAATGCAAGTCCGATAGCTCTACCCAATTTCAACAGGGTAATTTATAAAATTCTGAAAGATTGACCCAAAATTAGTTTTATTAACTTTGATATAAAATAAGGACAGACCTTTAAAAAAATCTACTTTAAAGTTTTCACATGAATTGACTCGCACGCGAACAGTATAAAATGCACTTTTTGAACGATGAAATCAACATTTTCTTCATGGGGAAAAATAATTCAATTATTGATAATAGAAGCAGTAACAAACAAAACCAAAGAATGTTAAGAAAATGCACCAATTTTTAGGTATGATTTATGTCATTCGATTTATACAAAATTCTAACATTTGCTTACAGATTACATACTTCGTAAACAAACATTTATGGAATAAGAATGAAAAGACTACAGTACATTCAAGAAATATCCGATGATGGTTTTGGTCGCTTTCTATCCAACACAGGACTTGTTACCCTGACGACTGATGCTGCTAGACCGCTCGGCATTGCAGCTGCGTTATCGCAATACTCCAACTTTGGAGGCCCATCCCTTCTGCCTCCCTTCCTCAGAAGCTGAAACTTATCTATAGAGAACCCCTAGCCATCATTTGTAGTTTGACTTTTAGGATTACTTCTGATCGACACTGCCTTATGCGGCTGACCTATTAATATCAGCTTCAGGAACAAGACAGCAATTGGAGTAACAAAATTGTAGTAAACATCAATGGTCTTCAACACAACTTAAAAATGCTAGTTTCAAAATCTCAAATCTCTTTCTCAAAGTCGGGGACAAGGTAAAATGTAAATGAGTCCACATACCTTCGTCTTCCACTATGTAATCATATGCAAGACATACTAACTTTTCGAAGATTAAAGTTAGACAAGCAACTTTAATACACAAGGAATAAGAATCACCAATGTAAATACAAAAAATGAGCAACCGAAAACCTGGTATAAAGCTTTCATGAAAGAAAAACGGCACGAGTACTTAGCCGGATAATCCATGACTGGATCCTACAACCTCCATAACATTTAATATTTTTAATGCCATGCAACGTCCTTTCCATTAACTGCTTTCCCGTGTCATAAAAATCTCAACAGCAGCTTTCCAAACACTAACAGGCATATACCATTACTCCGAGCATCACTTTAAAACATTTTAATATTATACGCTTAAGGTGGAAAATCTCCAATCAAAAATTACCTTCATCTCAAATAGAACAAAGAAAATCAATATACGAACTATCCAACATAAAGAAATACATGGTAGAAGTAGGTTCGGGTTTCTGCGTGCGTGATTTGGCTAACATAACAAAACTGTCGACAAAGCTAAACACCAATACGGTATTCCAAGACTAAAGATTTACTAGAAACCAATAGTAATTCAGCAATAACAGTGTATTACATAGGATTAATAGTACTGACAAAAATCTTATTTAATTTTATTAGATTTTTGTAATATAACAAAAATAAAAATTATAAAATCTCTGGACGTAAATGTAAACTATAAAACTAGATGCGCCGGAAAATCAGATGGCCTTAGAAGGAACAGATAACTGAAGTCTCTATACCACAATTTTATCAAATCCAAATTATTATCCAGTTACACCAAGTTTTTCTCAAACTATCAGGAGAATTTTACATAATAGAAATATGCTCTTTTATTAACTGTACTGTTAAAGCTCTTAAGCAAAACCGCCCCTTTATCACTAGTCTACCAATCATTCGAAACCGAAATTTATACAGATTACAAAAAAGACCTTTCAAGCATTTTATTTTCTACTCAATAAATTTAAGATCTCGTTGTGTAAAATTTAAATCTAAAGAAGTACTTCAGAAAGTGCCATAATATTACTCTGAAGTTTTTGTATCTTATGGCTAATTGTGCCCGATAATGCCTCGGAATTGCTGGATTATAATCATCCGAAATGACGCAAGATTAAGACTGCTCAAACTGATGTTTTGATTCATCTCTTCAGAGTGCTTACAATATTTCAAAGTGGTTTGTGGTCCGATAAGGACAAAGTCCTGTACTTCAAAAACCAAGCTCAACAACTTGCCCTCTCCCATCGCTACAGAGACTCAACTGTGAAGATTCCCCTCCTGTGCTAGCACTGCTTCTCCGGATCGGTCGTCGAACACACCACTAAAGCTCCGCGTTGCGGGGGCCCCCGGGGCAACGCTGAGCTCCGCAGAATATTCGGAGACCGAAATGGGGAAGTAACGCCAACACGAAAGGGGAATCTTCGCCGCTGCATCTTTGCAGCGATGAAAGTGGTCAGGTCTGATTCACAGCAAATTGTAGCTTCTGACAGGCTTTGTTATAAGCAAGACTTATGACCTAAGCATCATCTACAGCTATGTTGAATTTAAGGGAGAGTCCGCGGCTTAGAGGTTAAGGGCCTGTCCACCTCTATACTAATCGCTTAAGCGTACGGTCGAAGTTTCTATTCCACTCACTACCCCGATTGTTAAGGTTTCATTTCTTACGCGCTAGTAAAAACTTGCGCCCACTTTACTCGACCAGTATTTATATGTTTATTCTTTAAACCAAGCACACAAGTCCGAAAATTTTCCAAATACACGGAAGTAACCTCCAGCCGCCTACCTTCACGTTTCCTTGCCAAGGAAACGTTTGCGAGATTGTATGAAAAATGTTTTCTCTGCTGTCTATTACAACAAGCACAGTATGACGTTAAAGGTCAAATTTTGCTAAAAAGCCACTAGCCTTTATTTACACCTGCAAAAGCCGTCACACGATATAAAATTTCTGAAACAAACCGAATTCAAAAATCCAAATTTACAAAATTTAAATATTACAATATATCAAATGCTTATGTATTTTAGCAAGTAAAAATTCTAAAATCTGGGCGTCCTCAAAAAGAATATTTGAAGTAATGGTTCAACCGGCTATTCCCGAGAATCTAAACGCGACAAGAAAATTAGCTGGGTTTAAAAACTTTGATCATTTAACTACCAATAGAAAATAATTTAATATTTCGACGATGTAATTTTTAAATGCATGTAACTTATGCATTAGTTACAAAAACTATTAGGTTTCGATTTTTGTTAATTTAAATTGTCAGCTAAAAGAAATCTAATTTCTTGTGCCTGGGCATCTCAAGACTGAATGCTATGTCCACAGATTTGAAAAATTGACACCTAAAATATTATATTCAAGTGAAAGCTTATTTAACTATATCGAGTAGCACCTTTGAGCTAATGGCTTTTCACATGCAAACTTAAATTACAAAATCCTAGTAAAACTTCATGCAATGTTTCCGAACTATTTACAGACGTCAGTGCAAGAGATAAACACCCCGAACATAAAGTCAAAAGGGGAGAGAAGAGTGCCAACAAAAGTATGTTAACAGACCTATTTGAAAATTCTTAATTGTGACTCAAAAATTTTCGTCTTTTACATTGAAAAGTTTAATGCAAATTTAAGACAAATTTTAAGACAAATTAAAAGGACATTTAAAAGGAAAATTTACCGAATCACTTGCGGACTAGAACTTCCCAAAATTGAAATATGAACCTTAAGTTACCTGTTCCTTGGTTCATCAACGAAACAGTTTTCACTTGAAATACAACCAGAACACATAGACCACAGACCAGCAGCAAGTTTCTACGTCCCCAGTTCGACGATGAAGAAACAACTGTACGAAGAATTATTAAAGTCAAAATGACAATGAATATTCATATAACATCAAGTTAATATTTATTACTTCCAAAAGCTTCAGATGTAATTTAAATATTTAATCATGATGTGTATCCACCATCCAACTGTATCAACAAATTTCTAGTCTTATTTTGCTAATATCGGAGACTAAATTTTAAGATTTGCACTAAAGCATTTACAGTCATGTTTTATGTAAATGCGCATCTGCTTCTACAGTCACAATACAAGATCTACGAGATTTCGAAACATCACCAGTTCTATAATTTCTGAATTGCTCAAGAACTATACCTGAAATTGAGATTGTGGTCAATTTGGATGAAATTCAAATCTACGCCAAAAAGCTTACCATCTTTAACCAAAGCGAAAACTACTACCTTAATGCTTATTTACACATACAAGTAGCTTTATATATGTAAAAAATAGCAGTTATTTTTGTCTAATCATTTACGTAGAGCCATCAGATACTTAATGAATGTACGTGAGATATACAGCCTTTTCATTTTTCAACATTCAATATACGAGAACAAAACTGCACAATTTACTTTCTAAAGCCCTTATACCTGATTTAAGTTGTGCGACAGTGCATTTTTACAGTTACATTCCGTTTTGCTTCAAATTTTTAAGCGCAGATAGTTGTTTTAAGAGTTAACCGGAAAGAAAGAGACTTTCCTTAAAATTAGTGTTCAGGTTCAGCCCTGTAGCTTGCTTCGATTATTCCACCCAAAATTGCTTGAGTAAAATAAGAACAAAGTCCTATGCTTCAAAACCTTGATACTATGACTCAACCTGTCCTCTCCCATCGTTGCAAAGGCTTCATATCTCATGTTGAACATTACTCGTCATCACTTCAGTACCGTGAATATTTATAATATTCATAATTCAAATGTCAGCCTTTCATTCTTTGAGTGGGTCAATAAAAACGAGGACCGAACGTGCTTGGGCACTACCCATTTGGGGCTTTGCCTCGGGCTGACTACCTGGCCTGAGCGTTCGCTTCCCCCAGTCCTTGTTCCCGAAGGAGTAGATGACCAGCGCAGGCCTTGGCCGCACGTGGGCTGTTGCGCTAATCTTTAGTCATAATATAAACGGCGCTGTAAAATACATTGGAAGTTCAAAATATCAGGTTGTAACGAAAGTTCTCCGCCAAATCTGCTTGAGTCAGCTCATGCGGCACCCAGCGATTGAACTTGTACATCAAGTTTATGGGATGCATAGCATGGCTAATGGGCATGGCATTAATGTCTAACTCTTTAGCTAGCTCTCAAGTGGTTAAATACTGATCTTCTCGCATCAACATCAGCAGGCCGGACAGAACGCTAAGCTACTTTAATGTCATAGGTCTTGTTTTTGAACTTTCAGTACCAAACCTTTACAGTGCCATATGATGGAACAGTAAAATCTAAATGACACAAAATTTTTTGACATTATGTAGCTGATTTTTTGCAACAGAACTGGAAGTAAATGATGGTTCTCATCCAGTAACGTGATAGTTCCATTTCAGACACCCTGTACTTAATGATAACGATATTTTTTAACAACACAGTGTTCTAAAGCAAGTCCCTTTCTTTCAAAAGACAAAAATTGTTTGACAAAATAGGAGCAAACACACCAACGTGAACTGTTTGCAGACGATATTTGTAGTGGCGAGAAACTTTCGTTACAACCTAATATATTATCACATTTAGCAATTAGTAAAATCTTAATAACGCTTTTGGTATTTTTATTGCTAAAATATTTCGGAAGTAAGTTTCAGTATCGCAAGCCGTATTTAGACGGAATGATCACCGAAGAATAGGCAGTTTTTATCATGAAATTTTCGAAGTTTTCTTGAATTGGCCTTTGCCTGTTCACTTTAACCATCTCAAAGATGTAACGGCGAGGATTCCCCTCCTGTGCCAGCACCGCTCCTTCGCATGGGTCGTCGAACGTCTCCCTAAAGCTCAAGGTTGCGGGGGGCCCCCCCAGGGGCAACGCCGAGCTCCGCAGAACATTCGAAGACCGAAACGGGGAAGTAACGCCAGCACGAAAGGGGAATCTTCGGCCGTTGCATCTTGGCAACGATTAAACTAAACAGGTCAAGTCCGATTCAGGCAAACATGCATGGTAAAACTGCTTATCCTTTATCAGTGTTCATTCCTCTCCTCAGCATGTTCCCCAATACTAAAACGTGTTTCCAAAATGTTTTAGAAATTAAAATATCCGAAGCATTCTTAAAATTTTACTAATTGCTAAATGTGATAATATATTTTGAACTTCCAATGTATTTTACAGCGCCGTTTATATTATGACTAAAGATTAGCGCAACAGCCCACGTGCGGCCATGGCCTGCGCTGGTCATCTACTCCTTCGGGAACAAGGGCTGGGGGGAAGCGAACGTCCAGGCCAGGTAGTCAGCCTGAGGCAAAGCCCGAAATGGGTAGCGCATAAGCACGTTCGGTCCTCGTTTTTATTGACCCACTCAAAGAATGAAAGGCTGACGTTTGAATTATGGGTATTATAACTATTCACAGTAAAATAGTTAGCTGAAGTGATGCTGAGTAAAGTTTAACATATGACATGAAGCCGTTGCGTCTCTGAGGCGATGGGAGAGGACAGGTTGAGCATTTCATGAATGCACTCAAAGGATGAAAGGCAGACGTTTGAATTATAAATAGAAATATGCTAAGTTTACCAAAGTGAAACTAACTTTAGAATTTAGTTTTGTACTGTATTTTAAGGTCCGAGTATATCTTAAAATTAAGCGTTATTTTCCTATATTCTTTGTTTAAACACTTAATATGTTAAGTCAATACTTATCTTCAATTACTAGTAAGTTAATGATCTCGAGTCAACACCCGTTTGCCAAAACTGGAGCAGTGAAGTGGTACATCACACTGGAGCCTCGTCATCTTGAGTGAACATACAGCTTATCCTAGAATTATCCTCGGGGGGGGGGTAAGGACCTGAAAATAAGTAAGAAATTAGGAGTAATTTCTTAATCACAACAATATTAAATTACTTCGATTAACTATTTAATACCTTTTTTGTACTTTACTAGCATTTAAACCCCCAGAACTAACGTAACTTTAATACAGTAGCATCCCATTTTAGCGGTTACAGCGAAAATAGCGTTATAGAGAAGATTTCCCTAATCTACAAATCAAATTATAAGAGATACTAAAATTTCCGATATTACGAACGACTGAACCAGTTATAACGAAGCCGGGAAAGGGAGTAGAATGCTATAACGAACTTTCATACCAGCATTGGAGGGTGATGGGGGTGAAAATTACTCACACTACAGATATGTAATGTGCTCCCACAAAGAGTAAGTAAAATTCGCTCTGATGGATGCAATTCTGGACGATTTCCTTTTTTGCTGATGATAATATCACAACCTCCAAACCTTTGACGGACGATGATATTCGTAGGATTCAAGAAAAAAAAAAAAAAAAAGAACAATCCTTCAGGTCAGAGGCGGCGATATAATTATGTTCGGATGAAGACCTTACCTCCCGAGAACTTCCAAAGCTTCAGTGCAGTCATTTATCATCCAAGTTGATGTTAATGTCAGCTTGCTTGATAATGTATTTAATTTATACAAATGCAATATCTTCTGAGAGTATGAGATGTTTGCACAATGAGACATGATGCATTACATCTCCACTTCCCCACTCTTTCCCTAGTATTCTCTAGAGCTCATGTTATACTCAGTGGATGGAGTAGAGTAAACCACCGCGATCCCTGCAATACAGCAGTCTGTAGTAGATGCTATAAAAGTAATTATAATGCAAAGATTTTTCCATGTAGTAGTATTGGCCATAATTTCATAACAGGAGTGGGGCTTTAAAGAGTCCGAAATTAGCATGAATAAATCTAAAAAATACACAGAAAACTAAAGAAAAACTGTCTCTGGATTCTCAGATCGGTTCGAAGGGAAACTAGTAATGCATCGAATCTGTAGGTTCGTGCGTGAAAGTGAAAATATCGAGTTAATGTACTGGTGGGCTCCGCAGCGCAATATTCTGAAGCTCCGCTGGGTTTCACCCAGTATGTAAAAATTTACCCTGTTAGAAGAACAGGATCCGAGCTAGGTTGAGCTTTTAAATTAAGCCCTGTCCAGAGTTAATAACACACGGGCGATTTCCAGCATACACACCACTATATTAAAACAAGCCCCCTCCCAAGCAGCAAGAAATTTCAGACAATTGCAACATTGCATTGCAACAGATGTATAAAAGTTACGAGAGCACATCGAATCGACAGTGCTAAAAATATCTAAATTTGTTATGATATTTGCAGCTTTGTACACAACTTTATGTCACATTACTTGCAAGTAAGAATGAATAAGGAAATTCCAACTATGGAAGCTAAACTACGAGAGTATTTTTTTAAAAATGAAAGGACTTCAAATAAGATGCAGTCTAGTGAAAAGACTTTCAGAATCTAATAAATGGCGATAAGCTAGTTTTGAAACTTTATATATATATATATTCAATAAGGTACAATTGGATAAAAAAGAACCCCACTGATTAAATATCGCATACGCTCTCGTGCGCATTTTCCAATCCCGATAAATTCGGAAAAACCTAGAAAGTTCAAGAGCAACAAGTACACTAAATAAAACCAACCACTTACGTGTCGATGGCCGGCCTGAAAGATTCGCGGATGCTTTTACACTGCTTTTTATAATCTTAATTCATGTGTTGAGAAGTTTGTATAACGACATCACTGTCGGAAACATCGCAATAACTTTATATTATTTCAAGCGAGGCCATCGTGAATCTTCTATCGGATCTGCTCATAGAAAGTGCTGAGTGAACAACGGGATGATTTTCATTTAAAATCATTATGTATTAAAAATTGAAAATGTCAACATCCTACTTGGCACATATTAAAATATTTTGTGGAATTGAGGTTCAATACTCGCGAATAATAGGCTAGGAACAAAATAAATTAACGTTTTTCGACTGATAGCGAAAATGCCGTCCTCAAAAAAGGGACGCTAGGCATGAAATGGGTTAATTCCCATTTATGCCTAGTGTCCCTTTTTGGCGACGGCATTTTCGCTATCAGTCGAACATGTTATTTATTTTTCTTAGCCTTTATTCAGGAGTATTGAACCTCAACTCCACAAAATATTTTAACATGACCAAATGGGATGTTGAAATTTCAATTTTTATACTTAGTGATTGCAAAAGAAATCATCCCTTGTTCAAGAAGCTGACACCAGAAATGTATCTATTGTTGCTGGTATAAGCGAAAATCGAAGAAAGTGGCAAAAATATCTGTGCGCAAATTAAAAAGTTCTCAGCGTTAAACACTTTCAGTATTATTGTCGAAGATAAGTTGCATAATATCTGTGTCAAAGTAAAAGTTCAGCAGATACTTCTACAAAGTCAAGTTTGGTATACTACAGTGATATTTTCAAAAATGAAAATAATCGTTTTATTGAACTCTACATTGAAAACATTTTGGTCAATAAATTTTACGTGAATTAAAAAACTTGAAAATAGAAACTTCCAGTGTGTTTAAAATCTGTTTTCGCACATTGAAGTAATTCTTTTTAACTTAAGCTTATGCGACATAAAGGGTTAATAATAAATATTCCAAGTCGTGAGTAATGGGGCAGGGGGTCGTACGAGGTCTTAATTTTTCAAAAATTTCCAAAACTTGACACCTGAAAAGTCTTATTATTTTAGAGAAGGTTTTACACGGAAGAATTTCTTTCCGTATTAAAAAAATACTATGACCGCTTTTAAAATATCAGATTCTTTTAGAAAATATTTTAAAAGCTTGCAATTTTAGAAAATTCAGGACTCGTTCGAACCTTGCAAAAAATTTCACATGCCTTTTAAACTACGTGTTTTTTTGCAAAAATTAAGCACTTGTTAATCACAAAACTGAAATAGGAAATTAGATCACACTCTTGACTGTCACGCGATTTCGCTTGATCGGAAATGAATATGTTAAAATTATATATAGAACGTGTACATTTTAAATCCTAGATTTAATATTAGTGAATTCAGGCTAGGAAAATTGAATAAGGTTTAAAACTTTTTGCGGCTGACAGCGAAATTCAGGGCTCATACTATTCCTGGATTTGCTAAAATACCGAACTTTTAAAATGTTTTCCTAAAAGAATCTGATATTTTAAGAATGGTTCTGTTTTTCATAAAATACGGAAAGAAGTTCTCTCGAGTATAGAGCTGTTTCACCTACGTCACACCTTAGCAACCAACTTTTTTTGGTCAAACACTCGTTCATTTGAGAATGGTCATTGGCGGAAAACGTGGCTTTGTATTCCTAAATATACGAGCTGAGTGAAAAACATTTTCAATGACGTCACGTGAAAATACTCTATCTCAAAGAGACTGCATTCGTAAATGACAAACTCGTTGCATGAGTTTTCGTAAGAAAACTGGAATGCGTTTGTTTAGCGCTATTAGTTTCTTTTGAATTTACGAACAATTTCAGTTTATTTGATTTCGTCACCTAGGAGATGTGTTTGTTTACAATTCGCGTCTGTTGTTATTTTGGTCGATGAGAGGTTTTAATCCATACACAATATAAATCTGACATTTTTCTGATCAAAATGCATAAATTTAAACTTAAACTTGCATTTTTTCTAAAATATATAGCAAGAGAAGTTCAAATTTCGCTAATAAAGGTTTAAGTCAACTCCAA
Organism: Cheiracanthium punctorium; assembly: GCA_038373885.1. Taxonomy (NCBI): domain Eukaryota; kingdom Metazoa; phylum Arthropoda; class Arachnida; order Araneae; family Cheiracanthiidae; genus Cheiracanthium; species Cheiracanthium punctorium. The sequence goes on from JAWZYV010018190.1 coordinate 275,044, forward strand.
TCTCAACACTAAAAATATGCATTTTTGAATTTTGCGAAAATGAAAAATACAAGAAAATGATTACCTTTGAAAAATTCTGTACCTCCGTTGAAGTTTCTTGTGCGTTCATGTATTTCCTTCTCGAAAAAAATAATATTTGCAGCTTCAGCTATCGTAAAATACTTGAAACTCAGACGCCAATTCATAACAACAACAACGTGCAGCAAGTAAATCTTCTCAACAACTATATAAGCCTGCTCTGTTGTCAGTTTGCTTTTCCGTACTCAGTTTTAAACTAACTACACTTAGTTTTGTATACGAACGCTTTTGTTTATAAACTGAATGCACTCAGTTTCGTTAGCGAACACCTTAGATGGAAACTCGTTGCACGAGTGTAACTGGTTTGTCGCATACGAATGCGGTCATGGTAGAACATTTTAAGACAATTTTACAAAAGTTTGGAATTTCAACAATTTCAGGACTTATCCGAACCCTGAAAATGCTAAAATTAGAGCGTTTCGAAAAAGGGACACTAATCACAAATGGATTAATTTATAACTGCAAATATCAGCAAGATCCACCAGCACACACAGCGCTGTGAACCGTGGCTGACGAAAAAGACAGGCTTCGGTGCTGACATTTTGGTCACACACTTTTGCCCTTTAAGAGCCATGTGATCTAGGGGGTGTAGCCATCTTACTGTGGCTATCTCGAACGAAGATGGCCTCGGCTCCTAGGTCACATGGCTCTTAGAGGGCAAAAGGATGTGACCAAAATGCCATACTCAATTAAAAGCTCACATTTAACTGTTTAATCTCATCTTTGATGATGATACTAAGTGCAGCATATTTCACTGCCGAATGTACCAAGTCCTCAAAAATTTGTCGTAATAGAAGTGCTGGTTATTGCTTCAGGATTGATTAAATACCAACTTGTTTTTGGTCCACCATTGTGCATTGATTTCACAAAGGAGTCACAATGAGACTCGGAGAAAGAGCTGGCCACATCCATAGGCGCCTGCAGCATAGGGAAAAAGGGGGCAATGCCCCCCTGGATTTTTGTACGCAGTGTTTTCCCTTGCTTTTTTGCTCTTTCCAACATGGTAACCATACGTTGAAGTAGTCTTTCCCCCCTCCCTGAGTAGTCTTTGACCCCCCCCTGGAGTAGCCTATACTCCCACCCCCTGGGAAATATTCTGCCGGCGCCCATGGCCACATCGTTTGAAATTCTGTTCTTATACTCGACCTTCCGTAAAATGTCGCCGCGCAGTCTGCTTCAAAATCATTTGCGACCTTTCATAAACACTGTAGTGTCCAAACACTGACAATCCTATAGTTCAGGAATCACTCAGTCGACCAGCAGCTTTCAGTATTCCATTAAATTGACAAATCATGCCAATTTTTAGTATTGTAATTTTTTTTTTCGAAAAGTACAGTTCAATGATAAAAGAATGCATATGTTTAATACACTTTTGAACATGGCATGGCCAGCTTTAGTGCTATTCCAATAGCCCTGATGGCTACATGTACAGCGCTAGATCACATTACTACACTTCTAAACAGTTCCACTTTGCCTGAAATCTATATCAACCAACTTTGGTGTCTATATCCAGAATATGTTCTCAGTAATCCTTTTGAATTCCAAATAAAATATTTTTTTTTTAATATTTTTTTTTTTACTCCTCTACAGATCTGTATACAGACTTAGTCTGTATACAGATCTGTAGTATCTGAGATAACTGAGTCTGTATCCTCGAAAATTTGTTAGCTCTGACCCTTTGCGAGGCCCAAAAAAACATCACTAGGTCCGGCCACCGCTGTAAGGGGCCTCTCGAAAATATGCTAACCAGAGCCTGATTATGACCAACTGGGGCCCCGGGCCTTGATGAATTTGGGGGGCCCCTAATCTATGAAATTTATTTTGTTTTTCATAAAATTTTGATATAAAAAAGAATATTTCAGAACAACGTTTGATATTGGGGGCCCTTTCGATCCAGGGGCCCTGGGCAAAGTACCGATTTGCCCATTCGATAGTAAGGCTCTGATGCTAACGTTGGCCCTTTGCGAGACCCAAAAAAAACATCACTGGGTCCGGCCACCGCTGTAGGGGGCCCCCTCGAAAATTTTGCTAACGCTGGCCCTTTGCGAAATCCAAAAAACATCAGTGGGTCCGGCCATCACTTTAGGGGGCCCCCTCAAAAATATGCTAGCTCTGAGCCTTTGCGAGACCCCCAAAAAATCAGTGGGTCCGGCCATCGCTTTAGGGGGGGCCCCTGCAAAATATGCCTGTAGGAGCCCCCCGGAAACGTGATACCGCTTCCCGAATAAAACGGGTTTTCCCTAGTTAATTCGGGTTTTGCCTAGCGCTGTCGGTCAGAACGCGTTTGCCTAGTTAATTCGGGTTTTGCCTAACGCTCTCAGTTAGAACGCGTTTTCCCTAGTTAATTCGGGTTTTCACTGTAACATATATATATTTCAAAAGTTAGTATTTCTTGAATATTAAATATGTCAACGAGAAATACCAAACAAAAGTATTTAAGACACCAACAGAAACGCTTCATTAATTTTGGGGAAATTAATTTTAATTATTTCATTATTTATCTACATTTAAAATGCTGTAGTCAGATATATTTTGCTTGTACCGGAAAAGCTTTCACGAACTATATTTTAAGCCGTGAAATTTTTTTTTTTTTTATTAGCACTTGTAAATATCTGCTGAAAGAATTATGATGGAGTAAGTTAATGCTAAAACACTCCTTAGTTTTAAATTAAAAGTCGCTCTTAACCCTTTCCCAATGCTGAAAAAAGGGCAGCCGTTGCCATCGCTCGACTTAACTACCAGCAAGATGGCGGACGATCGAGACGTTCATCGCGTGCCACAGATCTAGAGACCCTTTTTTGACGCAGCTGGCTGTGCGCGAGCACAGCCAGCTGCTTTATAGAAATCAATTCTATTCTTCATGACTGGCAACAGTCAAAATGTCAGAGTTGGGTGTTCCCAGAGTGGGATCACTGCGCGTCAAAGGGTTAAATGTGATCACAGTTCCCAAGCACAGATTTTTCTATCAAATTTCTATGACGAAATAACGAGGATATATTTTAAGTACTCGAAGGAATCTAAAAGACGGAAATGCATCTGGATAATCTCGAATGGGTGAATCGTAAATCTTGCGACAAACTTCTAGGGTAGGTATGGCACATAGTAAGAAATCAGAATCGTGTAACAATGTGGGGTCGAAAACGCCGCTCTCACTCACCTGTTCAATAATCACTTCGAGAAAAGCCTTACAGTCTAATTTCTTTTTTCTGTGAACGATACACTAGATCTTGACGAACAGTGGTCGGAAAGTTCAGTAATATTTCAGTACTTGTTCCAAAGCGATTATTAACAGCTATATAAAAACGACGTCTCCGACGCCCACATCGATGTGTGATTCTCAATCCTTTTGATGTTCCATATCTCCCCCAGAAGTTTGTTGGAACATTTATGGGGCACCCTGTATTATGGTAAAATAATTAGCCGAATAACTGTTTTAGTTTATGTAAGGAAACTAGCAACAACATTCTTTTCACATTGGTGTCTACGCACAGTTTATTGATTCAACAAAATTAGGAACATATTTTTCCAGAAATAAAATCAGAACAGTACAATCTTGATAATCCGGCTGTTGGTTGGTCCGACTGGTTTGGTAATCCGGCACCCTCGGGAAACACGTGTTCTGATTTCATTCTCCGCTCATGGTGGCACCGTAAGAAGAAAATGGAATCGCAAGTGATGATGTCTTAGTGCTTAACCCTTTGAGGCACAACCCTTTCCCAATGCTGAAAAAAGGGCAGCCGTTGCCATCGCTCGACTTAACTAACCTTTTTTGACGACAGCTGGCTGTGCAGGGTCTCTAGATCTGTGGTACACGATGAACGTTTCTATCGTCCGCCATCTTGCTGGTAGTTAAGTCGAGCGATGGCAACGGCTGCCCTTTTTCAGCATTGCGCAATCTATCCAGCTGTTCTCGCATTCTTCCATTTTTCAGCAGATGTCCGTGCTCTTAAAAATAATCGTGACCATTTTTTTTACGGGAAATTACGTGTTAAAAAGTAAAGAATTCTCATGGAGCTATGTAACCCACAACTATTTTTATAGAAATCAACTCTATTCTTCATGACTGGCAATAGTCAAAGCGTCAGAGTTTGGTGTTCCCAGAGCGGGAACACTGCGCGTTAAAGGGTTAAACGTTTACAAGAGTTTGTTTTTAATAAAATTTATAAATCAAAACAAACAATTAATGATTATTTTTCATAGCCAAATACCACGTCTCATTTCTTCCTGAAAAAAGAACGTGAATTATATCTGTAAATTTTCTAACACTCTCAATAATGAGAAATTTTTCGGTAATCCGGCTGTTGACTGTTTCCATTTATATCGGATTATCAAGATTGTACTGTATCGTGAAAGTCCATTGTCGTCTTGAGCGGAACATTGGAGTTTTGCTGAGTGGGTTCACTTCCTCCGACGCATTGCTCCCGAAGAAGATTTTTTCCCTATTCCGACGCAAGTGATTTTCACGTCGATGTCTCCGTTGTCGTACTGCACTAACCGGAGCGTCAGCATTTGGGATTTGTCTGGACAAATGACCTGCGTCTTGTCGTCCTCTGTTGTCTTCACAGTCTGAATGTCGTCTGTGAGTAATTCGTACTCGTCCTCAATGGGAACGCAAAAAGGCGCGATGTACTTGACTTCGACCTGGAAGCACATCTCTAATCCTAAAATGTAAGAAATGAATAAACGGAACAGTTAGAAAGACACTTGGCTTGGCAAATTATCTAATTTATAACCCATTTCTGTCTTCTAACATAATAAATTGCATCTCATATGCAGTAATACACGGAAATTCTACTTTCAAAATATCCTTCCATTCTCTGTAGATTTTTCCTCTGCGATTTTGACCATTCTCACTAAATCTCAAAAACGATGCTTAACTTTTTTTAAAGAATTTATACACCTGATAACTATAACATTTATTCAAATAGTTAATGTTTGCCTATTCATAAATGCACAATCAACCTTTTCCCTCCTAATAAATATTATTAGTTTAATAATTATCATTTAAGTATTCAGTTCAAAATCAGTACTGCAAATTCATTTCATTTACCCTCTTTTTTTCCCATATAATTTGAATAACTTTTATTAATTGCTTTTCAATCAGGAAATTTAGTTAATCAAGGAAAAGAATAAAAATTAAAGTTTCAGAAAACATGGATAATTCGGTATGTGTGCCACTGGGAAATACAAGGGTTGATCGAATGAAAAGGTACGAAACGTCGTATCAACCTAACCGTTAACATATTTGACTATGCAGCTATGAGAGCACGTAGCGAGACATCTAAGAATGCGATTGGAGCCTTTTGTGTGGAGAGGAACATGCGGGGCCGGCAGGAGAGAGCAGAAGCTCTTGTAAAAAGCACCCTAACGTCCAATTGACGGGGCAGTGCGTGTGAGGACAGGATGGCATTCACATTGCAAAATTCGACGACTGAGGAACATCGAGGCGTTATCCGATTTCTGACACTGGAAGGTGTTAAACCGGCCACTATTCATCGCCGGATGAGGACCGTATACAGGGACCGTACTCAGGCTGTGTCCCCCACAAGTCAATGAGAAAATGGAGTGTCCATTTTCGCCAAGGAACTGGCCGAGTTCAAGAGGGAACAGCTTGATCATCCGCCCTACAGTCCGGACATGTCGCCCTGCGATTTCCATGTGTTGGGTCCACTGAAGAAACACCTGAAAGGGAAGCGCTTCAACTCTGACGACGACGTACTCAAGGACGCTGTGACGGACTGGGTCTCGTCACGGCCACAGGAATTCTGGGAAAAAGGAATCCTGCTGCTTGTTCATCAGTGGGATCGTTGTGCTCAGGCCTATGGTGTATTTTTTGAATGAAGTCTACATCTGTACCCACCGTGTCGTTTCGTACCTTTTCATTTGATCACCCCTGTTGAGTACATGAGTTGTTATCTTTATTGCTCTGCCTTGATTTGGAAATCGCATGCATTTATGGTGATTTATATTTCAGGATGAAAAGCGTGGTAAGGTATTCCTAAAGAGTAAAATGATGGTCAAAACACCTACTCACTAGGTGTAAATCCATTCTTGGATTCTGTAAGACTAGAATAGAAGACTATTCTGTGGTCTTCTAATTTTATTTAATCTTTACTCAATAGTCTGGTTTTCTTACCTCGATTTCTAGGTGTGAATCTATTGAGGGTAAAAAATGATTAAAGTTAATCAGATTACTTTGGAATCGATAGTTACCACATCAGAGTGGCAAATTCCCAAATTTTCACTTTTCATAAATGATTTAATTTTTGACTTACTGATACTTTAGAAATGTGATTCCTTGGCTGCCATTCCACTTTTACACTTTAGGAGAGACTTCTCATTCCATTATTTTTGGAGTGCATATATATTTACAGAATTTAGGGCATGGGCATACGAAACAGTTGAAATGAAAAGTAATTTCCAACATTGTTGAAAAGTTTTAATAAAAATAAAACATACATACCTAACATAACCTCGTTGTCTTCACATGTAAACGTTCCGGAAAAGGGCTCATACGCTTTTTTGGTTGCTTTAGGTTTGAATATATTTTCGTTTACACGGGTGCTGCATTTCACGCTTATGCTTGCATCTGTAAAAAGAGGGAAAGTCCTGGAAGAGAGAAATGCAGCGGCAAATTAAGATAAGTTAAACTGAAAAAAAAAATAATAGAAGGCTTTTGTTTACAAAAACTCATACTGACAGTAAATACTATATGAGATCAGAAACAAGGGCAGTTTTAGAATCGTCATAGGCCCCAAGCACTACAGCCTTTAGAAACTGTATTTATAATCCTTTGAAATTTAGTGACCAAGTTATTCGAAATTTAATCTTCTAGTAGTCATGGGAAAAGACAGTCTTTATCATCGAGCTCAGTGCTTGCATAAGGATGGGGCCATAGTTAGGGGTTGTTATCAAGTTTATCCCCCCCCCCTCTCCCCAATGAATTTAGATTTAGCCATTTAATTCTAAATTCTGAAAAGTTGTAATGGTAACGATTGAAAAACGGTGAAGATTCCTATTCTGTCAGTAACGTTGCTTCCCACCCGGGATCTCTGAATGAACATTTGGGAAACAACAGCGCTCCCAGAAAGGGAATCCTTAAAACAAAATGCGTAAACGATTTTAATGTTTATTGTTTAGTTTCTGATCACTACGTCACTCAGTCCAGTTCTATAAAGGCAGAGAAATTATTAATAGTGCCTGGGGCCATACAAATGAGATATTTCATCTCCATTAACAAATGCATTATTTTTTCTGGATTTCTTAATGGTGCTTCCTCCATATCATGGATTTGGCTCAGTCCCGCTAGCTTCTGCGAACATGAAACAACAATACACAATTTATTCTCCCTCAAAGGACTGGAACAGACCCTACCGGAGGAAAAAAAAACTGTTTTTAGAAGAGAAGCTCTATTTTGAGGACCTTCTGTTTGGCAGAAAATAAATTTTACTGTGTTTAAAACGTTCTTCATCGTTTTTGGCATGTATGTACGTCGGCAAGGATAGAGCGGAGATGGCTAAATGAGAAACAAAAGGTTTTATTATTACTATTATTATTATTACTGAACGCCCTTAATTTGTCGAAATATGTGTATGATTTGGAAGAAACTCAGTATATTCAATATAAAATTTAAAAAATTGTGACTACATTCAAAACGAATATTGGGGTTGTTCGGAAAGGCATTTCGTTTTTTAAGAACATGAGGAACCTAAATGTCGAGCTTTGAGGCGTTCCAAAGGATCATGAAGGGTCGAATTCAATAAACTGAATCTTTCAGATTTTTCTCGAGTTGTTAATCGCAGGTTTTTATACATTAATGCTTTTATTGTGTCCTCATCAGCTTCAATTGGCCTGCCAGAGCGTGGTGCGTCTTCAATATCCAAGTAACCGGATCAAAATTTTGAAAACCATTTTTGGCACTGGCGTTCTCTGAATACATCTTCTCCATACACATCGGATATTTTTTTCTTTCTTAAACAGTATTTTCACCTTTTCGATAGAGGAAAAGCAGAACATGTCGAAAATGCAGCTCTTCAGTTTCCATATTTGAAAGTGTACCAACCAAGAACTACTGGTCAGAATCAATCGAACTTTTTACGCAAGCAAGCTTGCTGTATAAGCTGTCAAAATATATAATGATTAAAGTGTGTAGTTGGCTGTGGAAAGATTCAATTAAGTCCTTTGTTGGGAAAAAACGAAATTACTTTCCGAACGACTCAATACAACATGCTTTGGCGGATGTTTCAACGACTTATAAATCCGCTCTTATATTAAACGAGGAATGTTTGTGTGTGTGTGTGTGTGTGTCCGAACGATCTCGAAAACTGCTCTAAGGATTCTTTTTAAATTTCGTACCTGGGGGTATTTTGGGCCCCTGAAACGATTGAGCGAGGTCAATTGATTGAAAAAACTCTCAAACGCTCAAAATTTAAAATTTAAAAATTTTTGGACGGTAGCGCCATCTATTGAGCGTTTGAAAAACACAATTGATGCAATCTTCCTAAAAGGGACGCTGAAATAAGTTTCGGACGGATTAAAAAATACACGCCATCGATATATAATAGTAAAAATTAATTTCACAAAGAAACAAAATAAATGGAACTTGATGTTCAGTACACAGACAAATAAATATTTTAGTAACTAGATATATTACACCATTCAGCTACATAAATTTGTTTAGAATTAAAAAGTTATTTTTATTTCAAAATATCGTCCAGGCAACCAGCGAAAGAAAAAGCGAAAAGAGTCTTCGTTGCCATCCCCGCAAGCACCTTGATGTAATATACGTAAATAATTTAATTATTCTTAATTCATAGTTATTAATACAAAACTACTCGTAATTCTTATGTGAAAAATTGCCTGAATTTATTACAATTATCCTTTTGTAACTAACGTAAAGCTAAATGTATTTTCGCGTATATACTAAAACAATAAATATTTTTCATGTATTTTATTGATCTATATGATGCGAATTTCAAAAGTGCATAAAACTTTCAGCTTAGCCGAATAATTTAAATGAAAATGACACCCTTTTCAGTCATTCACAGTATGAAAAAAGATCCTGTGCCGTAACATGAAAATTCCATTTTTTTTAAAATAGCGGCACTAGGTTGAATTCTATTTTAACTGCCTTATTCCGCCAAGTTGACGATAAATATTTAAATGTAGTTACCCTGACGATTTTTTTTTTTAAATGGGCCAACCGTTTATAATGAAACGATGTTCGAAACTCCGATGAAAAAATGATACGACCGATTCCTAAATTGGGCTCGCAGCCGATATTTAAATTAATTTTGCAGATGATCAGCCATCAGTTTAGTTTTCATTTACTACAGTTGATGATTTCAACTCATTTATTTTATCATCGTACGGACAACCTTTTAAAAGTTGCGGGCAGAACTTTACGATAGTGGCCTCCTGGGCCTGACTTCAAGATGTTAGCGAAATCGCGGGTCGTATAATTCGGATTTATATGGAAGTTTGAATGTTTTATATAGGTTTTATACAGGGTTTTGACTTGTTCTGAAGGCTGGTCCAAAAGCCATGGCGGGCCCCATCCGGCCGCAGGCTGGGAGTTGTCCATATGTGGAAGCAGTAAATTGGGAGGCTGAAATCTGGTTACTAAGATTTTTTCTAATAAATTTTCAATTCTTATTTAGACGTGGATTAGACTGTGTTGTTTTGTGTTGTGTACTATCATTAAACTAAAGGATAAAGCCCTTTGTGTTACAATTACAGCGGGCGATAGAATGTCTACACTCAGAATATTTAATATTTACCCACTTAAAATCAAATAACTTCATATTCAATTTTTATTATACATCGAAATTCGAATTGTATAATCTGCAGAAACATTTCGTATTCGAAACATTTCGTTTGGTATCAACATCCTCTCCTATAACCATGCTTAATGCATAGAAAACCGTTTTATTTTTGAAAAAAAGTTAAACTGAGTAGTAATTTAGAAAAGCTATCTTAATTGAATTAGAATCGTAATTTTTCCTCCAAAGCCTGATACCCGTGACTTCAATGTAACGTCAATGTCACTTGCAATAGATCATTCTGACACTCAAATGATTAGCTTTTTTTATTCTCTTAAATGAAATAGAGCTAAAAATACAAAAAAAAAAAAACACTTAAAAATCAGGGAACGGGTGGATTATCAGATTTTTTCTTTATTTTTTTCTTTCCTCTTTTTCTTATTATATTCTTTTTTTTTACATAATTATGATAATTTTCAGGCTGATCGCACCAACGAACCGTGTAAATTTTAAGTTATTAGACAATACATTTTTAATCTGTTTGGATGGTAAAGGTTTTATTTTGAGTGGTTGAACTGAAATTGTGACAGAGTCAGGGATCAGCGTAACTATATAGGAGCGATTATTTTTGATTTATTCGAGGTTAGAAGTCCATTTTCTTCAGTCCATTCGTTTGTTCTATTATTGTCAACGTTTAAGTAGTTGTTAGGGTTATTATAAAAGAATATTTTTGATCTATTCTGTTTTTGATTTCATGATTTCGAAGTGTCCTTTTGTACTAATAATTTAAATTGTGTTACACTTTTTATTTTCTTAAGCGTGAATTTATAAAATAAAATTATGTTTAAAGCATATTTATGTAAGATTATACTTTTATGGCATCTATATTTATGTATCTATAAGATTGAATTTACGTTTGTAGAATTTGTTTATGCATGATGTATTTCCTTTGAATTAGAAAAAAATAAGTATTTTATGTTTGAATTGAAGCACTATAGAGAAATTTACAATTTCAATCGTAAAGAATTATCATAATAGATGTATTATAAAGACGTAAATGCATGAAAGTGTAGCTCAAAAACGAGCTGTGGAAACATATGATCACCGACAGAAGCACTTAGCCCAAATGTGTGAACGTGCAGTTCAAACACAAGCAGATGAAGCAGATGATTAGTATTTGGAAGGAGAACAACGACATGGAACAGCTAGACGTCGACAAATACTTCGGGTAAACAGTCTAAGTATCTACAAAGCTGCCACAAATGTGGGTACTTATTATCATAGTTTAAAACTTTTTAACATGGATTACATTCACCCTGGAGCTTTGCATTTTTCTGAAGAGTAAAAACAAAAATTAACCGACACCATTTTGGGGACTGTAAGATTGATATAGGGCATTCCGAATTTCCTAATGAATTGGTGTGGTTGTTTCTTCGATGTCACCCACATTTCAAAGAATTCGAAATTTGAAAGCATACTTTACAATGGCTTTGTTCACAGTATATGACGAGTGAAACTATTAACGATTTTGGTGTGTACTGCTACGTTGCGAACAGTGTATAACAGACTTGATGAATCTTTTTTATAAAGTCATTCATCTGATAGTTCAACCAACTCAGATTCTTGATGCTGAATTTGAACGTCCTCAATATGGACAGATGTATTTCTGAAGTAACGAAGACGCTGTTAGTGAATGCATCGCCCAAGATCTTCGCCCATGATACCCTCGCTGATCTGCTACAGAAGGAAAGGAGGCACCTTACGTTAAACTACTTTTTGCTCAACTCTGATGGCACCGACCATCGAATATTTAGCATCCCTCTTCAAAACAAAGTATATGCCATTGCAACATTGAATGCCGACCAAAGCTTACCTGATAATGTATGGGTGATCCGACAGCGATGAAAACCTTTGGCAACCATAAAGATTATTGATACGTGCCAAGGCATTTACGTATTCATTATTTTGCACTTAAAGAGCCTTTAGATTCTGAGCATGGCTCGGTAACCTGGTACTATTATTTATATATGATGAACTGGAATAAATTCTACAGATCAAATACTTACGATGTTAAACCATACACAACTGTTCCAGAAGTGGATCCTTCGCATGTGATGTTTGCTGGTTGAGCTGTACATGCGCCTGCTTCTTCTGGTTCTGTAGTAAAATATGAAAAGGACAAAAGTAAGCATCTGAACGCAATCAAATTTTTATCCATCTACCAGGGTGATTATTTTAGTCGCAATTTCTACAGATTTATTAACCCTTTAACGCGAAGTGTTCCCGCTCTGGGAACACCCAACTCTGACGTTTTGACTGTTTCCAGTCACGAATAGATTGGATTTCGATAAAAATAGTTGCGGGTGACATAGCTCCACGAGAATCCTTTACTTTTTAGCACGTCCTTTCCCGTCAAAAAATGGTCACGATTATTTTTAGCAGCACTGACATCTGCTGAAAAATGGAAGAATGCGAGAACAGCTGGATAGATTGCCCAATGCTGAAAAAAGGGCATCCGGTGCCATCGCTCGACTTAACTACCAGCAAGATGGCGGACGATCGATCTGTCGTCAAAAAAGGGTCTCTAGATCTATCGCACGCGATGAACGTTTCGATCGTCCGCCATCTTGCTGGTAGTTAAGTCGAGTGATGGCAACGGCTGCCCTTTTTTCAGCATTGGGAAAGGGTTGTGCCTCAAAGGATTAAATCATAGCTGCCAACCTTCCCGATTTCTTCGGGTGATTCCCCACCACAATTTTTCTACAGCTTTATTTTGCATTACATTTTCGGCGTTATTTTAAGCATGAATTGCTAGGTAAAAATTTGTGGTGGGAAATCTCTCGTAGAAATTGGGAAGGTCAGCAGCTATGGTTAAATATAAAGAAGGATAAATTTTATACGAACTTAAAGTAACTTTATACTTTCATAAAAATCTAAAAGCATGTGTCCAACGTAAAAAATTTTCAAAATACAGTCTTTTTTTTCCGTATGAAAATTTTTCTCGCTATCTGTATTTTAATCCCCAAGTGACATTTCTAACTGAGTAAAATTGTCGCGAAACCGTAGAGAAAATGTCTCCATGGTTCTTATTTCTTTTTTTCGGTTCATTTCAACATTTAGAACTTGAAATCGTCAATCGAGATTGAACATTGAGTCATTAGTTTTCAGTCGTTAATCGCGATTGCTGTTTAGAATTTTTAACCGTCAATTATTAATTAAGTTTTCTAACAGCAATCTGCGGTCTTCTTTAAAAAAAATCTGAATAAATTTCAAGCGGAAATATTAATGAATTTCAGACCTATACTAATTATGGCACATGCTTTCAAAACTCGTGACTGCAAAACTGTTTTCCATTTCTTTTTTCCTTAGTAGTACATTGAAAAAAAATGTTCCGCCCTACATAAAAATGTAAATGCTTTGACAGCTACTGAAAAAAACAATATTTATAACCCATACAAATATTACCTTTTTCTGTTGTTGTTGTGGGAGCACTGGTAGTAGTAGTTGTCGTCTCTCCTTCAGTGGTGGTAGTTGTAGGTTTCAAAGTTGTACTCGTTTCAGCTTCTGTAGTTTGAATAAGTTCTTCTGTTGTAGTTGCTCCCGGCTGTGTTGTGGTGGTAGCCTTTGTAGTTGTAGTAGTGGATCCTTCTGAAGTAGTTGAAGTAATTGAACTTGTTGTTGTCGGCGAATATGTTGTGGTCGTTGATGTTGCTGTAGCGGGTTTTTCAGTTGAAGTCGTAGCTCTTTCGGTCGTTGTTGTGTCCGATTTCTCACTAGTACTTGTGGGTTCTGAAGAAGTTGCTTTTTCTGTTGATGTAGTTGTTGGTTGAACAGTTGTTGTAATAGTTGTTGGTTTAGAAGTAGTTGTTGTAGTTGCGATAGTTGTTTCAATTGGCTTTGAAATCGTACTAGTAGTTGGTTTTCCAGTGGTGGTAGCTTCTCTTGTAGTAGTAGTGGATTCCTTTTCTTCAGAGGCAACAGAGGTTATAGAAGTAGTTATCATCTGAGTTGTTGTGGTGATTTTCTTCGTAGTTGGCGTTTCTGTTGATGTGGTAGTAGTAGGCTCTTTAGTACTTGTAGATTCCGTGGTAGTTGTTATAACAGGCGTTGTAGAAGATATTTCGGTAGTTGTTCTTATTTGCTGTTTCTGAAATAAATAAATTGTATGTTGTAATATCTTAATTAATTGTTGTTAATATCTTAGAACGTGTAAAATTTAGTACACATTTATTGGATAAAAAATGCATCACCCACAAAAAAAGTGTATTTTAATTTTGTTCTTGTTTAGCTGTTAAAAGTAACCTAACAATTAGAAACGTTTTTAATTAGCTATGTTGGTCACTTTTACCATTTGTGCTGATAAGTAACATACAACACAGATGTGCGACATTCCACTATAACATGCTGTGAGGCATCACTTGGAAAGAGGAGACTCGGTAGAGTTCGACACAAAGAATTTTATAAAGATATGAATACCTAATTTTGTTCGTTAATGATCTTAGACAACACAGTACATTCACAGCAATCTGTATTGTACAGTACCATAAGGCATTTCTACTATTCATACGTAATTTCACTATATATATTGGTATATTGTTTAATATATACTCTATGTTTTTCTTGTTTAATTTTATCATTTTGGCAGAATATTACTTGGAAAATGTCCTCATTAATTCGTACACAAATGGTGCGATGCCTTATTAGCAGAAACCCCATCCACGTTTTTGATAATGACAAATACATTAATCACACTGTAAATTTGCTGTGCTACATATACTGAAACTTTGGTAGAGATATCTAACTGTGCATACAATTAATGTGTTGGCGATTCATTGTACCAGCAATTCATATTAGGTTGTGCTGTAAAATTCTATATCACCCAAAAACAATAATGCCTGGTTTAGGACCGTTATAGCGATGCATAATGCAAGTGTTATTCAAATTTTTCCACTGTGTTCCAGTCCCCCCCCCCACCCCCTGTGTCTCAGACTTTGATACAATCATTATTATACAGGGTGTCCAGCCTTAATGTGACCCAATAGCTAATTCTCGAACCGTTCGTTTCAGATATGCACTTCCAGTTTGAAAAATGTTTTAAAAAAGGTAAAGTATGTTTTTACGTGCTTTTCGAACCAAAACACTCATTTAGAAAAAAATTACAAAAATTAAATTTTTATACGGTCCCTAGGTCCTATCACTTATATTTAGGAAAAGATGCAGTACACAAAAACAAACTAAACACAAAAAGTTTCATTTTATTACAATAAAACCTGACCGAGTTTTGGAACTTTGAAAATCATACATTCCATCCATTTTATCGGCCATTTTCAAGAAGCTAGTAAGGGACCGCCTTGAAAATGACCAAAAAAATGGATGGAATGTATGATTTTCAAAGTTCCAAAACTCGGTCAGTTTTATCTTAATGAAATGAAACTTTTTGTGTTTACTTTGTTTTTGTGTACTGCATCTTTTCCCAAATATAAGTGATAGGACCTGGGGACCGTATAAAAATTTAATTTTTGTAATTTTTTTCCGAATGGGTGTTTTGGTTCGAAAAGCGCGTAAAAACATTCTTTACCTTTTTAAAAACATTTTTCAAATTGGAAGTGCATATCTAAACCGAACGGTTCGGGAATTAGCTATTGGGTCACATTAAGGCTGGACACCCTGTATATATAGGTATTATAGTGGCTCGCCTGAAAAAAAAAGGGTTTCAATTCAAAAACAATGAACTCCTTTCTTTAAATTCCCCTGTGGTAAAAACTGCGTCGAACTCTGAGCTACGTGCTGTGACAGTTGCACAAGAGTGCTGACACAGACTGTAGTGCAGCTGACCTTATTTCATGCGCTATGGCTCTTGAAGTTGCTGTGCAATCATTCATAACCATGTGCACAATATGCACCATGTACACACCTATCCTCAGCTTTGGTAATGCGTCGAAACTGGTTCATTCGTTGTTTATCATTCTCTACTGTACCCACTGATCGCATATCTGTGTCATAGGGGCTCGATTGCGTCTGACACGAGCACTAAATTCTCGAGTGGATAATTTGTTTAAGCCGCAGTTCCTCGTCCGCCAAACTCAGAAATGTGATGGACAGACGCCGGTAAATTCTACCAAGCAGACTGTCGCTATCTACGCGAAAAAACGCACTAAAAATCAAGTTTTAGTATTTAAAAACAACCTTATACTTTCCCTTTATGTAGTTGCTACAGGCTTCTTGGCACAAATGGAATTGCGCTTAAATGGTAATTATTGGTAAATCTTAGAAAGGCACATCCATAGTACAAATTTCTTGTCTTTTGGATGACTCTCAAATATCCAACAATTTAGTATGGCAAATGTTTTCTCTCTTCCAGTTATGTAAATTAATAATGCTTTAAATTGAAATTTGAGAGATTCAGATTCTTTTTTGAAGCAGGATAGATTCCTTACTTGTAAATGTTTAAGGAATTTTGTGCAAGTATGATTTGCTTTAAACAAAAACTTCGAAATTTTAACTAAAACTACTACTATGATAGAATTTTATGAATCCTTTACCTAGTATATAACAAGTTTTAAAGACACACTTTATAATTTCATCATGTTAGCTACTAACTTTTTAATTATAGTTGCCAAAGTAGCCACATATGTATTTTATAAATAGATAGTGGTAAAATTCACTGTGATCGCTTTGCAGTGAATTGTTAAAATTTGTCAAAATGGAGGGGGAAAAAGTACACTATTATAAATAAAAGTTCAATTAACGCCGAATAACTGGTAAAATCAGAGAGTTACAAGCTATGCCATACAGGTTTCACCGTAATTTAGGTTCAAAAGCAAGTGCCATAAAAATGCTAAGTACCAATTTCACCGGGATTCCGGTGAAATTGAAAAGCAGATCTTTCTCTTCAATATGGCCGCCATTAACTCGAGTTTGAGGTGAACAGTGATTACAATAAAAAAGAAAAAAACTGCCTCATGAATTCTTAGAAATAGAAAAATCTGGGCAAAAATTGAAGAAAAAAACCTGAATTAAAAAATATAGGTTGTCTAAAGGAGCTACCCGTCGAATAACCACATTTGATAGCTGGCCATGTACCCTCACTAAAAAAGCGCAGTAACTGTTCATGCATTACACTAAATCGATTTAAATTTATCAGTGGCATTTTACTTTATTATAACGAATTGAAAAAAAAATATCCTGGCTTTTATATAAAAAAAAAGTTCTCCATGCACAAGCAGAGGGCGCTGCGACTTAGCGTCCATTTGGATTTAAATTGCAGAAAGACGAAAGACGTTGGACTTGGGTGTTGTTTTGGCGGATTATTTTTCAATTTGCGATTGTTTACAGAATCATCTAACGAATTTCGTTAAATGACAGCTTGTTATTAAATGCACGCACATTAAAACCCAGGTGAGTGAATATTTCTGATTTTTCTGAAGCTGGGTCTGGCTAAAGTGATTATTTTTTCCCTGCAGTACTTTCAATAATAAATTTAACGGCAAGCATTTTGTAAATTATTGTTTACATGTGATGTGGGAAAAATACTTGATTACATGTATTTAATAAGGTGTGAATAAGTGATAAATGTTTGATTTTTTTCTAAGCTGTCTGTACCACATATTTGTAATTCATTTTATAGTTATTTGCCTTTGAAAATAGATAAATTTGAACAATTTATGCCACTAAATGTAGTATTGAAATTAACTTAGGCTTGAAGTACACAACAACATGTAAAAAATAATCACTTCTGTTTAGCAAAAGTTTCAGAGAAAAAGTTATTAAAATGCATTAGATAAAAAAAAGGAAATCTGAAATCATTAACTCGAACCTCGAGCTTGGTTTTCTCTTTCACCATACATTTGGTTAGAGAAAAAACCTCGATCATCGTTCAACTTATAACCATATGTTTCGTTCTATAAAATACCTTGATATCGGGTCAAACTAAAACCATATTATAAGGTTACATTAAAAACGTAGATCCTGGTTCAACGTTTCACCTGCAGAATGGTGCTTGAGGAACCTCCAATAAAACGGTGAATATTAGCACCACATTTTTCAAAATACCGGTTACAGCTAAATTGGCACCGGAATTTCGGTGAAACTTTGAACTATATTTTAACAGTGTATATTCGCTTTCTTTGTACAATATTTATTTATTATTGATAGAGCTGCAAAAAGTTAAAGTAATAGAAATAGTAATAATAATAATACATCTTATAAAAAGGCGTAGATATTCTGCTTTGCAATAGATGATTGCGTTTTCCTATTATCGTGAAATACTACTGCTTTGCTAAAAAGATGGAATTCGGGAATGCATATTTTAGACACCGAAAGAGTCAAAGATTACCGTATAAATTTGGACTCCTTCTTGCTTGCATCCAGAATCGTCATCCATGCACTCCGCCTCGTCTATGTTCGCCAGTAAGTAGCACATTCTCATGTGCGATCCTAAATCTTCTTCCAGTGGTCCGAGACCCACACCGCTGCACTCCTCATTGTACTGGCATCTCCGAGCGCACATCCACATGTGGTAGTCCTCGTAAGTCGCAAGGATCCAGCTGTCGTGCATTTTGTCCTTGGACAAGAAGTAATACTGCATGTAGCCGACTTCAAAAGCCAATGTCAGTGCCAGCGAGCAGCATAGCGCGAAAAGGGTCTGCAAAGATACTGCACCAGGGGATTGAAGAATATTCTGGCTTCTCAAGTAGATTATGAGCTGCATCGCTATTCGTTTCATGTAACGTTCTCAGAGTTTTTCTTTTCACAGTGTTGGCTTTTCATTTCTGTTCTTCAGTGAGCTAGCTGTATTTAAACTGTGATGTGAAATAAGAATAAAAGAAGAATCCTGTTAAGGTAATACTTTTAAGCATAGTCCAACACACTAATATTATAATATAACTGATGATCAGCATTTTAGTACAGTTTACATTTCTTGGGCAGCCGACCTCGTTGGTTTACGGCATATATGGGCAACCTCTGGCCCGCCTCTGCTTTTGATCTGGTCCGCGGAACATATCAAAATTCCATATAAAACCCATATAAACAATTCAAAATCCCACATAAATCCCAATAGGTCCATGACTTCGCTAACGCTCTAAAGTTTGGCTTGCAACCTTCCCGACCAACTGGGGAAAGACATCAGGCAGATGATCAGCATGATTGCCAAAATTGATAATAGTATTACTAGTATAAATTACTAAGAATGAGCAAAACAGAATAACAGAATATGATTTAAAAGATATTAAGACTAAGTAAACATTTAGCCAAGCTCTAGAATGGAAACGACCTGTTTCTTGGGAATTGATAAAGAAGAAATTGAAATTCATTCCGTGTTATTAAAAATTGTTCAGTCATCAACAATTAAGCAAAAGTAAACTGGATAATTTGCAGATATAACTTTTTGAAACAAACGTCATTAAGTAGCATTACTATTCATTCGCATGTTTATGAATTAGATAATTTCTATGAGTTTAACTGTTATCTTTCAAACTTCCCAAAATATAATTAATTTAAACTGCCAAAAATGTAATTTTGATGGTAGAAAACCAAATAAATTTGCTATTTTATAGGTTATTTGCTATCGTTCACGTTCTACTCCTTCTTCGCTAAAAAATGAGAATTGCTTCCTTAAGAAAAAGAAATACAAATTATGCCAATGATATTTGTTCTGTATTTTTTATTTTGCATAATTTGATGATGACGAGCGACAGTTTCTTTCAGTTACAAAATTATAAAGAAAGTTTAAAACTACCAAAATGCCGTTGTAAATTGGAGAATTAGGGAGTTTCAACTTTTCAATTAACTAAGACTTTTTATCTCTCTTTCTTTTAATCTCTTCTTTTTTTTTTCTGAGTTTCTGCACAAAATTTAAAACTAATCTGTATAATGTTATCAAGCATGCTTTCAAATGCATAAAAATCTGAAAACTGGTGAAGCTAATGCACTTTTATATTTTTAAAGAAGTTAAGATTTTTTCTATATTTTTGTGAGGAATTTTGTGATATTTCAAATCCATTGCTGAAAATTTGGAATGCTTTCTTTGAAAGCTTAAAGTTTCAAAAATTACTAAAATGTTGAATGACTTTTAGATTTTAAAGTAGCTAAACCTATTACATACAAAAGTTTACTTACTATCTTAGCATTTTCAAATTCTGTCTCTAGCATTCCACATAATTCCAGCAGAAAATGTAAATAATAGTTGCATATTTTGTACAGAACCCCCAGAAGACTAGGAAAGGGAATGAGGAAAAGCTGACGTCATGGTAACAAATGAGATTCAATCACAAACGGCAACCGCATTACAAATACTACAAGGATTTTTTATCTAATTTTTTTTTAGGGATGTAGGAAATCTTTTTCATATGAATATTAAGTACTTGCAGTAAATAGAACCTTCCATTATTTAGCTAAAAATTGCTTTAATTAGCTAAAAAGTCAAGGAGTAACTAAACTTTCACTAAGCTATGACAAATAGACAACTTAATTTTAATAATACTTGCTTTTTTCAAACTATATTTTAAAATTATTTAGGATATTATTTTAAGGTTTAGAATATCTACTGTTCAATGTAATTATTATCGGCACCATAATATTCGTCATTCATTTTTCGTCAAAATAATCTATGTGTGCTCTGGTCATCAAGTACGGCGATGAAGATTAAGTTGGCCTGTTTTCAGTTTGCTGTTCTGCCCAGGCCCCCAGGATTCAGGAATTGTGCCTTCATAAGCGCTGTTTGTTTCCAAGAAGAGCGACATCAACAACTTCAACGTATCCCAAACCTTGGAATGCACCGCAATTAACAACATTATTTGCATAGTTTGACACATCTCTAAACCTAAAAGGCCCCTATGTAGATAAATAACTCCAACATTTTGTTCCCTTGTATTTTAACACTTATCGTCTATCGGCTAAATTGTCCATGCAGATCTCTTCTTTGACTGATATTTAACCTAACCCGAGATATTTGGAGACTCAAGACAAAATTGAAAATGCACTGCGAAAATTTACACAGATTGCAGTTAAAGACCTAGTAGCTATGGCACTAAGTCTCGGGGAAGCCCATCTTACCTTCTGACTTGAAGTTTCCCATAATGCCGAATTCAGAACCGGAGTACCGGTTTTAAATGCACGATCACCTGTCCGTTAATAAAGAATTTTAACTCGAATTCAAGCCTGCTTGCCTGCGGATTTTCAATATATTTAATTCAACCCATTCCGAATTGATTAAATAATTTCTCTAAAATGGAAATATGTGAATATTTTTATAATAATAATGTTTGTAATAATATAAATATATGCGAAAAAAATATAATGATTACTAAATTACCGTAAAATATAGAAAACCGTTTTCCACTTATTTACTTTCTAATATTTTTCCAAAATTTGTCTCCTACATTGCAGACACCTGGTATAAAAGGGTTAAAGTATTCATTGTCCACTCAAATAAAAGTAAAGAGCTTTCAAAAAAATCCCTGAAATAGCACTTTATGATCTATCTCTCTTAGCTGCATCTGAGGATTTTTTTGAAGTAAAGATATGTAGAAAACTGTTTTGGCGTGCGAAGGCAGGACGCAAATGACATGTGAAATAACAGGGAGGAAATGGCTGGGACATTGCAAATTTGACACCCGTGAAGGAAAATAGAAAACATTGTGTTAGAACAACATAAGACGTAACACCTTTCTTCTGCTGCAACTCAGCAGGTCTCTTGCGTTTGAATTTGGCAGCGAAAGCGTTCCAATTATTGTTTAAAATGCATGTTTCATGCATATTTATATATTTTTTGATGAAAGGATATTTCGTATTTCTAAATATTTGCTCAGATTTTATTTTACCAATTGAAATTAACAAGCTAATCAAAAGAATTAAAAATCAGTTTTCCAATAATAAGTTTTTAAAAATTTATTTAGAGTATTTTATTTATACAATTTTTCATATAATGAAGGATATAAGGAATTTGTTGTGTAGAGAATATCCTGTATTAAAATTATTAAGTTTTGAATTTCTGAATTTATGTATCATCGCGAAAAAGAAAAACGTTTTACTAAAATGTCACTTTTACGAGTTACTTGTGAAACCCATTTTAAATTTAAACACGCACATAAAAATGGTGCTTTGAAATGTAAGACATATATGAACTATATATATATAAACTGTAATTATAAAATAATTTATTAATGCATGCTAAGGGCATGCTTGATACACTGATAACATTTTTAAAATTTATAATATTTCAAAATTTCCTTTAAAGATAAAATATACTTACAAAGCTTACCGCTATACTTAAATGTGCTACTAAATACTTCGAATGACTTAATAGAAAACTCTCTTTAGTTTAAAAATCTTTTTGAAAAACTATTTCAAAACATTATTTATATTTTTTTAAAGCTAATATCTGAGTGTCCCGAAAAAGGGACGCTATTATTTTATTTTAAAACTTAATTTATTTTAAAAATTTTAGCAACCTTTTTCAGATAAATAATTATTGGATTTTTTATTTTGCCATGACGGCTGCTAAGATTTTTAGCACAAGTTATCACTCAAAATAAGAAAATAATAAATCCTCCCAATACTTAACCTATGGCTTCAGGCATCTAGTAGGTATATAACTCACATACACTTCTTGTCATGAAAAAAAAAAAGATCAGAAACACGCACATAAAAGGATTCACGTGTAGCAGTTGCTTATTTGTAATGCACCCCAAGAAACGAGAAAAGGTAAACAAAAAAGCGTTGTTACTGCTTGCAAAGCCCTTGGCAAAGCTGTAGCGTTATTAGTGCATTTATAACGTGATCTTCGATATTATTATAATTAATTCCATTTGTCAAAAGCTGCTAGGATTCCCACGCATTTGAGATTGTATCTTCATACATTTAAAATTATGTGTATTATTAATCCAAAAAAACAACAACATGTACAGTTAACGCTACGAACTCACGAAACCCTTTTAATGAAATATCATAATAGAAACACTTCTTTTTTGAAAAAGTGATGTGCGGAATAAAACTTTTTCCGTTGAGCCATTGTTTGATGCTAAGCGATAAAATGTTCCAGAATTAAATAGCAAGTTACAATGTCTCATACTTTATCTAAAACCATTGTAAAACCTCGATACAACGATACTTAAAAGGACCCAATAAAATTATCCTTCTGGAAGGATGTATCGTTATATCGAGATGGATTATATTGTATTGGAATTCCGAGGGACCGAAAAATTTTATCGGTCCCTAGGGATTATCGTTGTACCGGATATCGCTACAGCAAGTTTTAACCCCTTTATGCCTAGTGTCCCTTTTTTGGGACGGCATTTTCGCTATTAGTCGAAAACGTTATTTATTTTTCCTAGCCTTTATTCATGAGTATTGAGCCTCAGCTCTACAAAATACTTTAGCATGACCAAGTAGGATGTTGATATTTAGATTTTTATGCATAGTGATTTTAAAAGAAATCATCCCTTGTTCAAGAAGTTGACATCAGAAATTTATCTATTATTTCTGTTATCAGTAAAAATCGAAGAAAGTCGCAAAAATATCCAGGCACAAATGGGTTAATGTTATTATTATTATTTTAATAGCGGGTACACACCGTTTGAGGGCATGGGTCATGACTAAGGCCGGGAGTATTGGTCAATTTATTATGGGGGAAACTAATATATAGACCAGCGTTGCCTGTGGAGGGACAGACGAAATGACCCCCAAAAAGGACGAAATTGCAGAAAGTGTTTAGAATAAATGATGTGTAACAAATTAGTGTACACTCACTCAAAAAGTATTCGAGTAATAGCCAAATTTCCTATTTTAGTTTCTTAATAATGAATGAGTTAAAAAAAATAGAAAGAAATATGGGAAGCTATTTTTATTTATGACATCATTCACTTGGAAAAATGATTTAAATATGAAGCTGACGCAGGAAACTGACTTGCACTCGAATAATTTTTTTGATGGAGTTTACACCCCCCCCCCCCTAAAAAAAAAAGTATTGGAGTGAGAGATAAATTTCCTACGTTGGTTTCGCATATTAAAAATTATTTATCATAGAATATGAATCAGACTATGTATAAATATGACTTTCCATATTTCTGTCAAGTCGTGCGTTTTTCAAAAACTCAATTATTATTCACAAATCTAAAATAGGAAATTTATCTCTTACTCGAATACTTTTTTTGGAGGGTGCAAGTGTCTCATTTTTAATACACCCTCCAAAAAAAGTATTCGACTATAAGCGAAATTTACTATTTTAGCTTTCCTATTTAGCTAATGAAATTTGCTAAGGAAGAGGACAGGCCCCCTTAACTCCCAAGCAACCGGCCGCCTCATACCCTTGCTGTTCAAATTTCCTTTCTCTGTGCTAGTAAAGACTTCATTGTGTTGCCCACTTTATTCGACGAGGATTTATCAGTGGTTCTTGAAAATCGCATACAAGCCCAGAAATAAATGTTCCAAATACAACAACAGCTATGACGATCATCGACTAGCGGCAGACGGGCGAAATAGCTTCAGTCTTTCAAAGGAAAACACCCGACCTCCTTTTAATAATTAGCTACATAAGCGCCGTCTAGCGATTCATAGTGCAAAGTAGTCCCGCGTGATTCATGGTACAGTCTACTACCAACCCACGCATGCGTAAAACAGAAACGCTATGATTACGACGCACAGCGCCATCTTACAGGCAAATTTCATTTAGTTCTTTTAGAATACGCCTATGATCTCCTAATATCCAAGTCCGTGAACAGCAACAACATTTGTTTGCTTATAAGCAGCTTATAAATCCTCGTCGAAGTAAGTGGAAAGCTCAATGGCTGCATTCGTAAACGACGAACTCGTTGGCACGAGTTTTCGTAAGAAAACTGGAATACGTTTGTTTAATGCTAACAGTTTCTTTTGTCTATACGATCAACTTCAGTTTATTTACTTTCGTAACATAGGAGATATGCTTGTTTACATTTCGCGTCTGTTGTTATTTTGGTCGATGAGAGTTTTTAGTACATACTCAAAATAAAATCAACAGGATTTAAAAGAAGGAATGACCTCAATTGAAATGCACGGATCAAAATTTAGAAATTTCAAATTAAACTTGCATTTTTTCAATTTTGGCAAATAAGGGTTTAAATCAACTCCAATCTCAGCACTAAAAATATGTATTTTTGAATTTACCAAAATACAAAAGACAAGAAAATAATTACCTTTGAAAAATTCTGTACTTTCGTTGCAGTTTTTAGCGTGTGCATAAATTTTCTGCTCGGAAAAATAATATTTGCAGCTTCAGCAAACATATTATACTTTTCATAACAACGGACGTCATTTCATAACGACAACAACGTGCAGCAAGTAAATCTTCTCAACCACTAGATGAACTTGATTCCGTGCTCAGTTCATTTAGTTTGAAAGTAACCGCACTCAGTTTTGTATACGAACGCTCTAGTTTATAAACTGAATGCACTCAGTTTCGTTTACGAACACCTAAGATGGGAACTCGTTGCACGAGTGTAACTGCTTTGTCATTTACGAATGCGTCCAAAGACAGTTTTTACTAGCAGAGAGAAAGGAAAGTTAATAAACCAGGGGATGATTGGGAATCGAACTCATGACCGTACGCTTAAGTGATTAGCGTAGAGGTGGACCAAATAAACTCTAAGCAATCGGCTCTGCAATTGAGCATTTTAATTACGTTTAAAAGAAGTGAACTCATGAGTGAGAAGATTTAACTAAAACCTGTCGCTAGTATTTTTCCTTAACATTAATCCTGGTATTTTCGTTTAAATGCTTGAGAGTCAGCTATGGTCTTGTACATTGTAAGTAAAGTTTAATAAAATCTTTAATATTTTAAGTTTTTACGTGATTAAAACTGTCTTAATTGAGTAGTAGAATCAATACCTCACACATAATTTATGAGATTTTCAGGACATTAATATATGCCTGGACCTTTTACTTAAGTTATAAAAAAAAAAAAAAAAATGTAGGTTTTTTTCGGCTTGATAGAACGGAACGAGATACCATAATCTATCTAAATGCTAAACAAAAGAAAAATTTCTGAATCGATGTTTCTTCTGTGAGTGTTCGGTTCAAATTCAAGTAATTACCGAGTATCCTGCATCAACTTAGAAAATTAATAAAACTGAGCAATGTTGTTTTCACGCAAATTCCTGCATCGTAAGTACATGCAGACCTTAGCGATAACATGACAAACCATATATTTTGGTAACACAATGTAGTAACACATAGTATATAGTAAAAACCTCTAAATCATAGTTGCACATTGTTTCTGTAAATGTTCGATTCAAATTTAAGTGCACATCGAGTACCCAACGTAAAATTGAACAATACTGTAGACATGAATAATTTAGTCGTAGAATCCTTTGTAGAACATGTAGTAGAATCCTGTAATCGTAATTATAGATGCAGTCTTTGTGATTGTGGCAAGGCAGGCAACATATTTTAGTATTCTGAAGTATTTTTTTTTTAAATGCCAGTCCTTATAATTAATGGTAGATATGCATGATGTGAGCAAAACTAATTTAAATGAATTGACAAAAGTTTGACAAAAAAGATTCTCAAACTCTAAATGAATTTCATGAAATGCAAATGAAGGAAGAAGCCCCTTCCCCTTTAAAAAATCGATAGTGAAAACCCTATTTGTTTTGGGCACTTTATGTAAAGCTTAAATACTTCTAAAATTTAAAAAAAAATTGTGAAATGCGCAAAACTGTAAATAAAATGGAAGTCTCTTAAAATACTTATTATGGAATTGAACCTGAAATCATTTGATGCTTATGAGATATGGCAACGCTACTCTAGGTCGATCTGCCAAGAATGGGGATATCTTTATAGGAGGACATTCTAAGGGGTTCTAACGCGTATTCACATTACATCTGGAGGAAACCTACCAAAACTCCAGACCGCGAAATCATTCGAATCAAAGCAATATTAAAATGAACTACATTCTGTTATCTAGAGTGTAATTAGTGCTGTAGCCTAGATGTAGATAATATTTTAACGCTCCTATTATCAGAAAGTATTTATTAAATTGCCAAGAATAGTAATATTTTGATAGGAGCCGACTTATAATAGAAATTTATGTGTATACTTTATTTAAAGATCCTAACTCAAACAAGACAAATCTAAAAATATAAATATCTGTTGTATTTTAATTGGCTAGAAAGCATGTTAATGATGGTAGAATCTTTAATTTTAGAGTTGTAAGCAAAATATGGCTTACTATTGTGTCGGCCATACTTAACTACATACAAAACGGCAACCGTCTTTGGAAGGCCTTTTCCGACAATGGCAGATAATGCATACGCTTACCAATTCAAAATAATTTTAAATATCCAAGATGACCTTCCATAAAACGTACCTTTTTTCAGAATCTTAAGACTACCATCCGATTAAAGAAGTCGGTAAAACTTGATTACTTAAAAAAAAAAGTTTCGTTAATCATTCTCTATCAACCATATTTAAAAAATCTACATTCCTAAAAATATGAAATTTTCATACTTCGGTATCTCTATTTGAAATTTAAGTGTCCTGTTCTTTTTAACATGATTAAAGTGTCGTTTGGAAACTACCATCAATCCAGTGAGAATTTCAAAAAATTAAAACTCACGCTTAAATTAACTGATACACAGAGATTTAAATGTGATACTGGATTATATAACTCGTTACTCTAACATTAGTTTGACTAAATTTAACTTTAGAGGAGAAAATCTCAACATTGCTTTTTTAGAGCAACATTGCTTACTTTTTAGAGAAGTCCCAGGCAGCCCAATCTCCGGCTAGAGTGGCCATATTTATCAAGACTGAGTAATTGAAAATAAGATTTATATAGCATATACTGTCTACATAGAACATGGGCGGGGGAAACCCTATCCTTTAAGCGTTTCTTGGGGTTCCTAAATGAAAAAAATTTTGGATTCTAATCAGTTTGAAAATTTTCCCAAACATGCTAAAATAAGAATCTTTAAATTAGAATACCCCCTATCCGTTCTAATTTTTAGAGATTTTCTGGCAATTTAGAAGAAAAGTAACTCATTAGATCACCCCGTTTGAAATGTTCAACCAACCTCCCCCCCCCCTTCCCCCCGCAAAAAAAACAAACTAGAATTTATGCATTTTTGGAAGCATTTTCACATTTCTGTTAGTTGTGAAAATAAGCATCATTCACTTCCGAAGGAAGGATACTTTAGCTTGCGAGAACATAAATATATAATCGGAATTAAAAATATCACGATTACAAGCATCTTGTGAAATTAATAGCCACTCTAAGGATAATAGAACTTGCGACGTTGCAGAGAAATTGCCTTACTCTTCAATTATCAATTTTACAGGAGTAAATTACGTGTTGAAATAGTATTAAAAAAAGTAATGCATAATCTTTCCGAAAAACATTCTCTCATTAACTTATACCAACATGATGTTTGGAAGTTTGAAAATTTCCTCCCAGTATTTAGAGGAATAGCATATTAATAAAGCATGTGTGGGGAAGGGGGGGGGGGGGCTTTGTCTTCATATATTGCGCTTATGTTATTAAACGTATTAAGTATTAATTGTAAATATTAATACCTTTTTAACAATAGCATAATGAACTGATAAGTTTCTACATAAAAATTTGAGGTATTAATTTGAATTATAATTTTCAATATTTATATTAAATACATTATTTTTTTCATATATAGTATGTATCTCATTAATACTTAAAGTATCATTCAACGCAAGCGTCAACTTTGGTTTCATTATTTGCTCTTAATGTTTTACTACTCCAACTTGAAATCGATTCTCTGTAAATATTACCATAATTTAAAACTTACCGTCAGAAAGTGCTTTTAAAACTCGCATCGTTAATTATTTTCCAATCCCAAACGTGACATATTTGAAACCGAGATTAATTAGACGTCAGTAAAACGTAATGGGACTGTTTACTTTTGTTTCCAACTTGGAACATGAGTGCTTCGTTCGATGTATCACTTTTGCTTGTTTAGAGCTTGAATTTTTCAGGGCCCAGTCTGAATGTGCCAGAGATGTTACAACTAAGTTCTTGGGACGCGAAGATTTTTAAGCATTCGTAATTTTGTTTCAAAATTTGAAATTCAATACAATTGAATTACTTTTGGAAGGCTTATTTGGATTTTCGCTGCAAAATGACGTTTACAGTAATTTAACGCTGAAGTGATTATCTTTTAAGTCAAATAAAAGTAAAACCTGAATATCGTTAGTTTTTCCAAAGTCAAAATAAGTGTCAAAGTTACGAATTAAGAAATATTTTACTAAACGTATCTACATTAAAGTAATGAGTCTGTAAACAAAGATCTATTGATTGAACATAATCGAAAAAATACTGAAATTATGAATTGGTGTTCAATAATACTTTGTCATCTTAGTTTAGTCACGTAAATTTGCTTAAAGCCTAAGTGAAAATTTTCCAATTTTAATGTGAATCCCGTATATTTAAAAAAATACTACCTTAATAGTGTACATAAATGTTTAGAAAGTGTACTGGCAGAACTAGTTTTTACTTTTTTCTTTATAGGCGAAATCGTTTTATTTCACTAATCAAATCCAGGCGAACCAAATCTTTTCAAATTGAGAAACAAATCAGCCCTTAGTTTCAACTGTAGTTAGCTAACTAGTATAAATTAACATTTTATTAGATCTGAACAGTTGAATTGATAGTTTTTGATGGTTGCTAGTTGTCCTCGTGTCCATGAATTGACGATCGCACTATTCATAGAAATATGTCCCATTGCCCTCAGAGGCGGTTGGACTTCTGCCTATTTGTCATCAATTTTGAACCCATTCCAGATAAGGGACCAACCACTTGAAATCGGCACCTCAGAGGTATCGTTTGAATATGCAGGACACGAGACACGATGGATTTTACGTGCAGCAGCTCCCATTAGCGTATACGTTCCCACAACAGTCCAGCCAAGAGAAAAGTTCAAACTCCCAAGCACTAGCCCAGCCGGATGCTGCTTCACTTTCAGTGTTCTTATGGGAACGGAGTTTAGTGACTAGACCACAGTGGAACGATGGTTGCTAGTGAGCTTGGATTTTGCGTTGATGCTCTCGGTTGAACTGTTGCAGCAAAACTCTTATTTCTGAATTTCCTCGTATTAAACTGATGCAGGATCATTTATACGTAGCATACTGATTAATTTATACGTAGCATAGCTATTAAAGGAATCGCTTGAATCTATTAAAAGCTTAGACGCTAACTATGAGGATAGTTGCAGAAATTGTTTTCAATTCCCTGGCTATAAGGCCCATAAGGCCAATTTTTCTCTTGATTTTTCCAGTTAAGCTCTGTAGACATTTGCTATGAAGATTTCTAGTATTATGGCAAGATAATGCAAATGAGGTAGGAAAAGGCTATGATTACGTCTTTAAGCTCGTTTCAAAAGTGATAATTGAAGAGACTAAACTAATTTTTAATTCAACAAATTTGTCAGTAGAATCACCAAATTAACTTCAAAACGCAAGAACTCAGGCTGGAGAAGAGAAATTCCGTGACTTTGATTAATATTTTATTTGCATTTAAGTCTAAGAAAATAATTGCTAGTTTTTTAAAGGAAAAAAAAAATTGTAGAAAAAGAAAATTCTTTAGGCAGCTAAAATTAAATTTCGAATGGGTTTTAATTCTGCTTAAAAAATTATTTTACCGATTTATTTCTATTTTACTTCAGCCAGAAATTCAGTCTAGAGAAAAGACTTGCACGTATAAATGAATGCTTAATTTTAAATAACAATTTGTCCTTTACATCTCCAAAGCGTAACAGCATTTCTGTTCTGTAAATTTACGATCATTTAGACTTGGATCCGAAACGAGACCGAAATCTGATAAACTAATAACTTTGGCCAACCTTAAACTAAATATATAAAAATTTGGTGAATTTTTAAGCTGAATTATTTCACATCGGGCTCAGCTTCTGTTTGATTTGTTTTTCGTAAACATATCATTTTTATTCATTCTTTGGTTATCCCGAAAATTCCTGTGCAGCCGAGAAAAATAAGACTATCGCCTTGCAACGGATCATTTTTGTTTTTAAGCGGGTTCATTATTGATAACATCTTCCTTTCAATCAATGTAATTTTAGAGCAGCAACGGAACCGGCCTTGTTAAGTAACAGTTAATGTTCAGACTTTAGAACAGTTTTTTTTCTTACAACAAAGAAATTTCAGTTCTAAGTCCTGAATTGGGACAATTTTTTGTCAGATTAAAAAAAAAAAAGCTTGAAGTGCAATACAAGGCTTTCGTGTGTTAAGCAATTAAAATAAAACTACGCCCTTATCTGGTGTAGCGTGACCAAATTTTTAGTTTTATTTTCAGGGACGGATACATAAACCTAACTAAAGAACAGAACAGCAAAGCATGGCCCCCACATCTGATTGCGGGCACTGGACCCAGGATAACAGGCGGCACCCCCTCTCCTTCCATTCAACAGTTGTGTGCTACATTATTGTTGCATGTTTATCTTACACGTACTCTTTTCAGAATGCAATTTAACATGAAAAGAATACAGGTTATAAACAAAGAGCTGGGTGGATCAATGTTAACTAACATTTTTTTTTTATAAAGTAAATTTCCGGGCAGAAGATCGGCACACGCACGCAATGACAATAACTACCACCACCAATTTTATTAAAAGTTTGATAGACTGTTTATCATATGTATATAGTTTAAATTTTAAGCTATTATTAACTGTAGAATATCTTGTAAGATTTCATTAGATGAAAGAAAAAATTACATTTTTACCAGTTTGTACTAAAATAATTAAACAAATTGCATAAGGCTGCGCCCCCCCCCCCACGCAAGGCCCAGACCCAGGGGTCTACCAAGCGTCAATCGTGTGTGGGCCATGCAGCAAAATTTCTCTAGTTTTCAAAGTTAATAGAAGTTGGAGCACTTTTCTGAAGCTTCGCTTACGATTAGAGTTTAGGCGAGAAGCTTGTCCTTTGGTGGCATCTTAGAGTTGTGCTCGTCGTTGATAAAGATCGAAAAGCCTAAAACATGACCAGAGATATTTGATGCCTTTGGTTAAGAAATAACTTCGCTTTTCGAGTTGATGTAAAACTAAGTTATGAATCTTGGTCTTTAAAAGCAAAAGTCCTAAAGAAATGAATATATCGGTCATTGAGAGGCCTCTGTAGTCGACTTGCGGAGATTCAAGTCCCAATGCTTTACTATGGAGATAAGTGCCTTAACGCCTGTCATTTTTATCAGAAAGTATTAGGTATTTTTAAATGAGATTTTCCTGTGTGAATCTTGAACTATTCACAAGGATTGCGCGAATCCGATTTGAGTTAATTTAGCCGAAAGAGATTTTATTGCAGTCTAGAATTTATGTTACTTTTCAGACTGTATTAAAATCTCTTTCTCCTAAATGAACTCATCTGATTCGCGAAATCCTTGCGAATAGTTCTCTAGATTCACACAGGAAAATTTAATTTAAAAATACCCAATACATTCTAAGAAAAATGAATAGGCGTTAAGGCACTTTTCTCCATAGAAAAGCATTGGGACTTGAATCTCCGCAAGCCGACTACAGATGCCTCTTAACGGCCGTACACCAAATACTTGACATGAGGATTAATCCAAAAGCGCTTGTTTAGTTATCGGTAAGATATCTTACCCATGACTTTAACTCGCGTGTTTGGGTTAATTCACGTTTGAAGTATTTGGTGAACAAGGCCGTTAAGAATTAAAGGCTTTACATATCTCCATGCCATTTACACTAGAATCGCCTTTCTTTGCAGCCTAATCAAAGCCGGGTGTGCGACTCGCGCAATTTCTTCGCCAATGCAGCTGGATCACACCTCTTTCTCAACGAGCGGGACAGCGATGTCGCCTTCAGTGTCGAGTGGGACGGCAGCTTCTGGCATTTGCCCGCCCATCGCCTGGTTCTGGCGTCCATGAGCGAGGTGTTCAGAAAGATGTTCGACATCGATATGGCAGAGAAACATCGCGGCAAGATTACCATCACGGATTGCAGTCCCCTTACAGTGAAACAGTTTCTTAGGTAAGCTACATCTGACCAGTAAGGACTAGTGTTTCCTAGTTGCTTGGAAATTAAAGTTGTGGTAATGCTAAAGTTGCGTTGAATTTTGATCATCTAAATTTTATAGAAAAAGAATGCATTTACACAAGACGAGACGTGTGCTGTAATGAGATTTAATAGTAACAGTTGTGTCCATGGATAGAGACCATGGAAAGAGGGGTGCCAGTGCCCCCGAGGGGGTTGGACTTCTACTTGTTGGTCCCTAATTTTGAACAGATTCCAGATGAGGGACCAACCACCACCTGAAATCGGCACTCCCAGAGGTATCGCTTAACAACTTGGAGGACATTGGAGCCACGATGGATTTTACGTGCACCAGCTCCCATTAGCGTACACGGTTCTACAGCGGACGGGTCAAGAGGGGAAAGTCCCTCCCAAGCACTGGCCAAGCCAGATGCTGCTTCACTTGCCGTGTTCTTATGGGAACGGAGTTTAGCGCCTAGACCACTGCGGGCCAATAGAAACAGTTAAGATGTAATTATTTATTCTATCTGTGATGAGTATTTTCAGGTTTTTAATTTACTGAAAACTTTGGAAACCAAGCGAGATTTACTGATCTGAGCGAAGTAGCCACTTCTTCCAAGGTTGTTTCTTTATTACTAAGTAATACCTATAGTGGTGTTCCACTAGTTCTCTTTTGTCGAAACACTCATTTTAAGGCAATAGATTTTAGTGATCAACTTGTACAAAATGAAAGTCCCGATGAGAATTCCTTTTTTCCTGAATTACTAGTTTTTTTCCAATTCATCTTTTGGTACCATCATTTGGAGCAAAACAAGCCCTTTTTTGTAATAAGTTAATTGAAACTTGTACTTGGTTTGTTCATTATTATGGGCTCAAAATAAATTGGTATGAGCACAAAGCTGCAGAAATTCTTGAGAAATTTTGCTCCAGATGATATTTTTTAAGGATGGCTATGCATTAACAAAGTCCTTTTATTACCATAGATACGTATACATGGGTATGCTGGATTTCAATGGCTGGACGGAAGCTGTAGATCTCATGAGGATAGCACACAAGTACGGCGTTGTGACATTGGTTGCGTTGTGTGAAGGTTACCTTACTACAGCGGTGACGTTTTCCAACGCCTGCTGCCTCTACGAAATAGCTCAGACGTATTCTCTCGACAATCTGGAAAAGCAGACATCGACTCTGATTCTAGAAGCAGGATTTATAATTACGGCTACAGAGGGGTTCTATAATTTAAAGCCGCGGTCGCTGGAGTATTTCATCAAGTCCCTTCAGTTGAATATGGAAAATGAATGCTGTGTCCTGACAACCCTTAAAGAATGGGCAGTAGTTCACTGTTCTCGTAGGTAAGATTGCTGTCCAGGTATTTTTGCTTTTATGTACAGTAATTCATTTTAACCCTTTAACGCGCGGTGTCTTTGCCGTGAGGACACAAAACTCGGACGTTTTGACTGTTGTCAGTCACGAGGAATAAATTTGATTTCTATAAAAATACTCGAGGTTGACATTGTTACACGAGAATGCTTTACTTTTTAGCACATCACTTCCAATAAAAATTGACGATTATTTGTAAAATTGTTAGGTTTATTTTTAACAGAACTGGCATCTACTGAAAACTGGCGAATACGATGGAAATAAATTTTGAAGAACTGGATAGACTGCCTAGTGCTGAAAAAAGGGCAGCCGTTGCCAGCGCTCGATCTAACTACCGGCAAGATGGTGGTCCATCGAATCGTTCATTTTTAATCGCAGGTTTAGAGGACATTTTTGACACAGCTGGCTGTGCGGGCACAGCGGACTGTCGTCTCACTATCGAGATATGGCAATGGCTGTCCTTGCCACAGCCGGCTGTGTCACCACACACAATCGAGCGATGGCAACGGCTGCCCTTTTTTTTTAGCATCGGGAAATGGTTGTTCTTCAAAGGGTTAAACTGGTGTACTTCGGGGTTCATAGAGTAGATTGCGCATAAACTTTAAACTAGTATCAAGTTAAATGGCCGTTCAAGTTACATTGATCAATGAGACCAAGCCACCTTTCGTAGGTTAGGTTTTGAGATTTAGGAGTAATACCTAGCCCGACTCCAACGACACGAGTTTTTATATTTAAACTGTTTCGTTTTTAGCATTTTACTAAAAGTAACATGCAGGTTGTCCCGAAAAGATGGCAGTACGCTTTAATTCTATATCTATTAGCGATAAGTGGGCAATTTAAATTTAAAAGAAAAAAAGTTGGAAAGGCTGAGAATAAGGTTTGAAAAGACTACGTGGGGAAATTCTTTTCGTTGATTTCCAGTGATTTTTGATTTGTATGCGAACCACCCGTACAAACATTCCCAATTAATAAAATGTGTCCCATGCGCTGTGGTGATGTACAAAAATTCAGCCTTTCGTCATTAAAAAAAACCCCTGATATAGTTAAGAAAAAATGATCAGACGCGATACATGAATTTTAATGTAAATGTTTATTGATAGTGCAAAATACTTTTAATTTCTGTAGGATCCATGAAACGCGATCATCGGACATGATTCTTCTCTTGGAGAGGCAGTGAAAAGTGGTTAAAGTCCGTATATATTTATCGTAATCTCGGACACCTTTTAGATTCTCAAATTTTGTACATCACCTAATTAGTGTATGGGGGCATATCTTATTTTGGGGTCAACTTTTAACTGAGGTGTAAAAGTACTGACTATTTAAGTTTGAAATCTTTTCAGATATTTGCAAACATTTTAGTTAGAAAAGTATATTGGAAAACAGCTAGAGTTAGTCATTTTGTGAGCATTAGGTAGCCATATTTGTTGCCTTTAAAAATTTTTACTACATTTTTTACTTACAAATAAAACTTATATTCGGGTATTTGCACTGCATTTTGATAAGTTATTGTTGGGCAAAGCTATAAAATATGTCAAAAATTAGTTCTTTCGTGTGGAACTTTTTATAGCTAAAACTGGCTTTTTCCAATAATTTCTCACTAAATATTCTTTCTAGATTTAAAATTTCTTCATTACGACTAAAAAGTTTGAAGTTAATTAAAATGTATATATATCTTCAAAGTATTTAAAAAATGTATAAAACATAATTTACTCTCGTATTTGTATTCCATACTATTCAATACTTCAGCAGTTACAGCAATGAACCAAAATTTTCGGCTTTTCTTCCGTGGTAAGTCCAAAATCGTGGTCCAAAGAATTAGTTTTCAAATGCTTCAATCGGCTACACATCACTTCATAAATTCGGAATAATTTTTATTAAAGTCGAAGGTGAAAAATTGGATACAACACCATGCAATTTGAAGTGGGAACCGATTTCTTACTTATTTAGAAAGCTTAGTTGTTTTAGAATATAATTAAATTTTTGCTCTTATTACAGGGAAGAAAAATAACTTGAAACGAAAAAAAATTTTCAATTTTTCGACACGGACTCGGTCTGTGCGTAATTTTAATTATATTGTAGTTTCGAGTTTCTTCCTGTATTTTAAAGCGATGGACTGACACTCGAGTAGTTGAATACATAATTTTAATGGAATGTATAATTTTTAGAAGTTTCTTTCATTGATAAAGAAATACAGTAGGCGTCGGTTATAACGCACTCTCACGGGACCTAAAAAGTAGTACTTTATAACCGAAGTACGTTATAAGCAATACCGCCGGTAAGATTCAATATTACACACAAAAAAGAAAGTGGGCTCATAATTTCATTGTAATGTGTTTTAAACAGGTCTGATTTTATAAAATTTAAACGGAAAATTCTTTATTTACAATTTTTATTGAGATAAATAATTTGTAATTTTCTTTTGGTTTAAACGGGCAGATGCTACTTTAAAAATACCGTTTAGGATATCCATAATAGACTTTTGTAGAGTCTCTACATCATCAATGCGACATTAAAAAAAATCGTGATAATGTTTTTGCAGCATTTAATGCGTCGGGTATGCTTGGTATAGACTCCTCTGCTTCTTCACTATCATCAGATTAATTATAGATAGGGCTTTTCAGGAGGCACTTACATTGATGAATGACATATAAAAAACATGGGTCTTGTTCCTAGCCCTACCTAGAAGGCGAAAAAGATAAAAGTTCGCTCCCTTCATTCATACACAATTCATCTCGCTAGAGAATCTGAAAACCGACAACGAGTGTTTTTGAAAGTACTGAAATTTCCGAGAAAAAGGAAATGAAATTCTTAGGAAAAGCAAAATTTATTTTTGGCTTTGGTATAAAACGTACGTTATAGCCGAAGTACGTACTTTTGTTAAGTACGTTTTAACGGAAGTTAAATAACATTATAAATATAGGACTTCAATCGGGACCTGGCTTCTAGGTACGTTATAACCGATAGTACGTTATATCCCAGGTCCGTTATTAACCGGTGCGCACTGTAATTTGAAAGTTCGATACTATCTGATCCCCCCCCCCCCGTGTTTCCTCTCTCAGATCAAAACTATTCTTCACTACTCTTTCAGTTTTTCAAGCAAAGTATTTTTAGTTAATTTCAATGGTTTGTACTCCAGAAAGAGTCGTCAAAGTAAGTCCCAATAAATTAGTGTTGAAATGTTTAAACTTTATGAAAATATCTTGTAACAGTATTTTCGAGTGTTATTACAAGAATATAGAACTATGAAGTACTTGCAATCTAGATTAATCAAGCAGATAGCTTAATTGCATTAATTCTCAATTTTCTCTATTAGGGGATTAGCTCTGACTCGAGAGAACATTCTTAATGATATGAAGCCTTTCTTCAAGCACGTCAAGTGGGAACTGATCCCAGAGCAACTTCGAACATTCGTGCCAGAAGAAATGGTGCAAAGGTACGAGAATATGGACCTACGGCGTAGGAAAACCTTTCATGTGGCGTCACCTCTTCAGCATCACATGAATATCTTGAAATTTGTCGTTGAACTAGGCGCGTTTTATGAAGACAAGACATCGGATACCTTGGGCCTGAGCTGTCTCAAATTTGGTGTGGATAATCATGCATACGTCGCCGGTTTCAGAATGGTTGGAATGTTCAAGACCAACACTTCGCCCAACATGAGTATGGCTTTTATTTTCTCTTTACGCCTGATATGTTTTCAAATTTCTGTATTGGTACCGTAATTTACTGATCGATGTAGATTATAGCAAATCGTGTGGGGGGAAATAAGCTTTTTATAGAATCGGGAATTTCTAGATTTGTGCAGCAGGAGAGATTTATTTGAAAAGAATGCTGCAACTAGTTAGTCTTCCATTTCATTTTTTTTATGTGGGGGGTGATCTTATTTGCTATAAAAATACCTTACAGAACAACAAATAACGTAGGGAGTTGTTATAATACATTAGAACTTCCTTTTTACAGGGTACTTTTTACAGGGGCTATCTTTTGGTAGTATTCTCGAGAACTTTCTGCACTGCACAAAGTTTAAAGTAATATTGCACAAATTTAAATTAGTAAATTGAAACAAATATAAAATCTTTAGTCAAATCACTTTTTAAGTTTTAGTTGTGTCAAACTTGCGCCATATTAATTTAATGAAGTATTAAAATTAACAAAAGTTTGAAAATGTGTTCAATTTTCTAAAATGTACAACTTTTTAAAAAGTAGTTTTTCACAGGCATAATTCTAAGTATTAATACAATTACCGTCTGCTGATATGTAAGCATCAGAACTAGCGAATCATATTGGTCAAAAATTTAATAAGACAGTTTTAATATTTAGCGATGCAAAATTACTTATAGCTTGAAAAAGTGTGTGCGTCTAAAACACATTTCCCTTTCGTATTTTGACTTAAGACGAAAATTTCCTACCTATGCTTTTCCCAAGATTTTGTAAAGTTCAGTATGGATCCTATAATTCTCAGTCGCCTTTTTGTATCCTACCTTGGTAAGTACCTTAACTACACAGATGACACCAAATTTGGAGGCCATGTTGGCTGTGCCTACTTATAGGGTAGGGACGTAATGAGCT
This sequence comes from Cheiracanthium punctorium, assembly GCA_038373885.1. Taxonomy (NCBI): domain Eukaryota; kingdom Metazoa; phylum Arthropoda; class Arachnida; order Araneae; family Cheiracanthiidae; genus Cheiracanthium; species Cheiracanthium punctorium. The sequence goes on from JAWZYV010018190.1 coordinate 313,832, forward strand.
ACTAATTCCCGACTAACGTTTTTACTGCAGAGTTTGTCGTTGTTTATGACCAACTATACTACATTATATTATTCTTCCTTTTACTTGGTACAAGGTAGTAAAATGTTAAAATTAACACCATTTCAAGAAATATTAAAATTGTTACGATTGAAGAATAAGATTGGAACTATCTCCATAGAATAACGCAGTCATATGGCAATGTTTTGGTCTAGACAATATTGCAGATCGTTTAGTTTAAGCTTCACTATCAGACGGGTAATGCCATTTCCTTGTATTCATATATCTATGCAACCAACCAACCAACCAACCTACGGGAGCTACATGTAATACCTTCCAGTTAAAAATTTTTTTAAGTTTAGTACCTAAAGGATATAGCTCCAAGCATTAGTTATCGCGTTACTCAGATTAGAACTGCCTAGCATTATTAGTCTTTAATTCAAACTTTTTTGTTTTCCATAAACTTGAATAGTTGGAGCTACCTCCTTTACATCAAACCTTTCAATTACTGAAAATATAGAGGAAATTTATTAAATTTTATAATTTACTCCATTTTACTCAATTAGAAAAAAAAATCTTTTGATTTAAATTTATATAGAATGTAGTATCGCGTGATCAAAATACATAGCTTATATAAACTGACGGCGGCTAAATGCAACGTATAACTTCATTAGAAAAATCTAACATTACAGGGTTTTCCTTCCAGAAAAAAAACTGGGCGAGAATTTCTCGCCCTTTCCCCCAAACTGAGTGAGATTTTTATAAAATGGGTGAGAATTTTTTGCCAATAGATTTGGGTTGGGTAAATATCCAGTGGGTACAGAGGAATAAATACCCATTTATTCCTCTGTAAGGTAAATACCCAAAATCAAGGTATTTTATGATTTTTAGTTATTTGTATCGAGTGGAACTGGACCTCCAAGTCTAAATTAAGCACAGGTACATGCAATAAAAATAACTCGGTTTAAGATCCCCCCCCCCCCCCCCAGGATTAGAATGTTCCCAGGAACCCCCAGACCACTTCATTTTCTTTCATAGACTTTAGTTCTTGAGAATCCACTTTTGCACTCGGTGTTCTTCATTTTTTTTTCCTTTGAGAAACCAATTTGTAGGGTGAGCGAATTTCTCGCAGTAAAAATTTTTTAATGCGAGAAAAAGATTCTCGCGCTCTACTGAAAACACTGCATTGCCACAGATATACTCTATCGCAAATGTAATGCTACATATTTCTGAAGTTAATATGTAAACATATACATTATATTATTATACTTTAACATTTCTTCCTTTCCAGGTCGTCCAAGTCTAACGCTAGGAAGAGATGATCTTAAAAGTTATACAGTTTTCAACTTAAACTCGTTACCATGGGCTAAAGGAGCTGCGGTTGAAGACTACGTATGGAGAGAGTTAACAGCTTACTTGCCTTTCCCCGTGAGAGTCGATCCTTTCAGTACCTACATCATAACTCTCAAGTATGGAGTAGGTCACGGTACTTTTTCCAGCACGAAGTGGCCGTACACGAGACTAGATTCTGGTGTGATAAAATCTTCCATTGGTACCATCAACTTTCACTGTTGTTCCGAATGCTACGGGATTACTCAGCTTTTCATGCTACCCGCGCCACCTCCAAGGAATGTTTGCAACGACGAATCGTAAGGAATTGGTATGAGCAACTCCAGTTCTCTTGTGGAGCCCCCAAGACTCTCTCAGTGTGTCTGAGGTTGGTTTGCAGAGGATGTCAATACGTCTTCGTTGAATTTGGACTTGTGGCGCGATGTAGCTATGTAATTTACTGTATATAAACTATGTACAATAATCATCGGAAAACAGTCGACAGGTCATCGACAGATTGTAGGTGATCATTTCTCGATGGTTTAGCTGAGCCTATTCTCTCGTTTTCAAAGTCGTCTTGGAACTTTTTCAATTTCAAATGCTTCATTTTTTTAGTGCACTTTTTAAGAAATTTTACTTATCATCCTGCCATTATTTTATTGAATATTCATCTTCATAAGTCGGCTAAGCCCCAAGTCTGTGAATCGCTGTAAATGACAAGAAACGGAACTGTTTTGTGTGCGATGCAAGCTTGGAGTTTGTTATTGTTGAAATTTGTTAATCGTTACAAGATTCATTTTTAAACCAAAAGTCTGTCATTTGATGGATATGAACTGAAAATTTTTCTCTCTAGCAGAGACTGTTTAAAATAAATATTGACAATTTTTGTGTTTTAATTCTTATGCGTTCAGTACATATTATTTAGATTCACAATAGATTGGTTAAACATGGGTAAATACTTCGTAAATAGCCATCAGACTGGATAACTCAGTAAACGCCGAAAATTGCGGGTTGTGATGGTTGAGAGGTTTTGTAAATGGATAATCTTTAGATATCGTCGGATATTTATCTAGAGGGTTGGTTATCAGCATTGTTCAGTTAACAATGACTCGTGTAATTTTATAATCATTTATGGTACAGGGTGGTTATAATCAAACTTCCCCTGACGACAGCTTTCAGCAGCTGTAGCAGGTCATCAGATTTCTACCAAATTTACATATGGAATGTACACGAGATGCACTCAAAGAATAGCTTAGTTTAAAAAATATCCGCTAGGTGACGCTTTGCATGGTGAAATCTCCAAAAAGTACCCAAATTAGTTGGTATTTGATAAAGTACAAGTTGAAATTGCTCGACCATTTCCAGTTAGCTATTTTCAGTGTTAAATTTTGCTGTTTTCATGCAAAAGACCACAGAGAAATATTTTGAACTGTTTTTTCCCTCCGAATGTCCTTGAGCGCATCTCGTAGTCTACTTGCCCAAATTTGATTAAAATTCGTTCTCCCGCTTTAACTGTAAATCCCTGTTTAGAAGCATGGTTTCATTATAATCTCCCTATATGTTGGAATAGTTCTTTCCCGTTTCAGCAAACCGCACCGTCATACCAATCATGGACTGCTTCTGTTGTAGAAAGTAGTACATTAACTAGCCTTAAGATCTTGGTTACTTACAACCGATTAGACTACCTAATTGCTGGAAACATTAATGATACTTGTTGGGTTATTTTAAAAGTAACCCCTTGCAAACGATTAGGGAACGAACATTTTATTCGAATCATTTTTTTGTATTGTCACAATCTCCTCTAAATGTTCTTGAGAAATGTTAAGGTTCACTAGAGCTTGAAAAGGCATAGGACTATTTTTTTAAGCAATTTGTTTTACATTAATTGCCATTTTCTAAAACTATAAAAAATTCCAGCGTCGAAATCTCGTAGAAATCACGTTATAAGTCTCATTCAAATTTTGTTCATGAAAAAAAAAAAAAAATGAATCATTAAACTCATTAAAATTCAGTCCAAAAATTTGGTTTAAATTTCAGCACTTTGCGGTGATTATTTGTACCAACCCGTTTGTGATCGAACAAGTATGCCAATCGGACGTCTAGGCGTATTTTACCTTTCCTGAGAGTTTGTAGAAGCATCTTTTTTCATGAATCATTTTAGGCATCATTCTACACATAAAATGATAAAGTGGTTGTGAACAGGGATCACTAATTACATTTAACTCGTATAACTTTAAATGTTTTATTGGATTTGACCACTATAAGAAAGAAGAAACTGCAAAATCACTACAAGCGTAATCGAACAAAAGAATTTATTTACATTTATCATGCATAAAAATAGCACTATATACATTGTTTTCGATACTTATCGATTTCGAATAATTATCACGAAAGATTAATATTTTAATACAGGGTTACTGAGAAGACATTTTGCTTTTTCTGTTAAATTTATCCAGTTCTGTAAATTCTGCGGTATAATGGAGAATAATGTAGAGTTAAAAAAAAAAAAACCTTCAATTTTTGCTAGGTCTTATTTTAAATCTTGCGTCATTTTGAAAAACGTTGAAACCCCGATGTAAGCAATGAATTCTTAGTTTTCAAATGCATAAATATTGATCTGCAAATAGCTCCTATAAAAATGGTTTCTTTTTTTAAGATAATTTAAATAAAGCGAGAATTGAATTTTTAGCGAGAATTTTATAGCAATATTTTTCGTATGAAATTGGAGCTCCAAGTTTTGAATAGGGTTGCCAAAGTACAAAAGAATTAAATGGAAAGTATAGTTAAAAACGAAATTACAAGAAAAACTGAATTTTATTTTCAGAAAAATTGATTTTATTTAATGGACGATTATAGTTGAGAAAACTGAATTTACTTGTGATTAAAATGTGGAATTAATCCGATCTTCACTATAATATATATGAATGTAAAAATATTATTTTGGAGTCTTCCATTAAGATAAGATCCCTATATTACTTTCGAAAAAAAATTCTTTTAAATAAAAATACAAAACTTATCCAGCACTATAAAATTTAAGGGACTGTATAGTAGCATGCGTTCTTTGCCCAAGACGGTCAACTATAAAATTATATAACTACTGACTTTCCGCAATTGAAAAAAAAAAATGTTTCGTTTATGCATTTAGAAACTGAGGGACGGTCAACTTTTCGACCTTTTTCAGTTTTCTTAAAAACCGAATGTGTCAGAGTGGCAAGGTGTCAGTGATTTAATTAAATTGATTCAAATCGGTGATTTTTATCGTGGTTTAAATCAATGGATTGAAAAATAAGATTTAAATCGGATGCACAACTTTTGGCTCGCGGGCCATTATTGGCTCATGACACCTTATTTTTACCCGCCAATCCAATTGGAAAAACACCAACAGGATTCCATCAATTCAATTTTTAAGAAAACGAATTGAAAATTTAATTATTTCGGGTTTTTTTCAATTGTCATAAACATTGCATCATAAAATGTCCTTATATTTTAATTGACTTTACCAATATGTGTCATCATATTTTCAAGAACCTGATAACTGAGATTCCACAGTATTGTGATGTTTATGCCATGTACTCGTTAAGTTAGATTGGTTATAACTACACAAAAACTGAGTTAGGCGAGTGGTTTTTCTTTCTGTATAAACAATGCAATGTTTTTTACAAAAAAGTTAACAGTTCACCTAACTCAATTTTTTGATTAGTTTGATCATAACTTGTTGGTGACATAATATAAATGCTCACAATACTGTGGAATCGGCAATTTGCCTTTCCCATATGTGCCATCATAGTTTATAGAAATTTAATTTACGAAAAAAACTATTTAGTAAAGTTTTATTTCTGAAATCTTTTAAATTGATAAAGTAAGTCAGTATATTATTACTCAATTTTGCTATACTTCCAAAATCTCTTCTTTGGGTTGGGACAAAATTACTTTATTTGCATACCAAAGGAACATTTTATTTGCAGATTTATACTATCAACAACGACGCATTTAAGAATTGTTTATACTCTTTATATAAAGTAGTTAAATTTATTTATAAAAATCCAATTACTTGATGAAAAAAATTTCATTAACTATTCTTTTACACCCTGCCGAGTGATGGAGTCATTTCGGTTCACATATCTTATTAACTAGTGGAAATTTTTTTTAAATTGAATTTTTAGAATACTTATTTAAAAAAGCCAATCCTATAATGAATACGTTTATTGATGAGCAGTTCATGTAATGGTGTTCGCGATTTAAAATTACTGTTGGAAGTTATCAAATTCATAGTTTCCAAATATTTTTTGCTTCTCTAACTCTTTTTGATTTCGTTTAGCAAAAAGAGCCGAAAGGCAAAACTAATTTTCACGTGTATCTTTGGTAAGACTTTCTAAAACTAGGTTAACTTGCTTCACTGATGACACAGATGAAAACTGAACTTAGTTTGCAATTACCAGACTAGTTTGTAAAAAAACACGATGTAATTGCTGAGTGTCATTCGTACAAGCTTAAAAAAAAAAAAACCCCTAAATTCGCTCCGAATTAACTAAATTAACTCCGAAGGATTTAAAATCGGGACAAGTTTGTCCCTATTTTTCTCGCACTTCTCCCCTGGAAAGTTATAGTTTCTGGCCGAAAGAAACTGTCATGGTGTTGTCCACTTTATTCGACGAGGGATTTCAAAGCAGCTTCTTGAAACCCAACCAAAGAAATCCCAAAATAAATGATTCCGAATACGAGAATACTAAAAAGCAAAATATTTTGATATAACTTTATCATTTTTAAATATTTTGCGGCTATCAAATTTATTAATCGAGAAAGAAATATTAAAAAAAAAAAACAACAGTTAAAATTTTGTGTCCGTATTGCGAGCATATTGAGCGTTAAAAAGTTAGAAAAACGGAGAAATTTAATTTTTATAGCTTTTTGGTATCAAGAGTTGGGGAGCTCAAAATAGTGAATTGAGAGTAAAATATGTTCCTGAAAAATTTACGATAAGGATTTCTTCCGAAATTTTAGAAAATTATGTGCTAATCCACAATAAGAAAATTGTGAATTATTTTACACTCAACCTTACTTTTACTATAAATTGTCTTAACTCGACCAGCGTTTCAACAGTTTAAGTACTTAAATATTTTTTTTTACAGTTGACTATAGAATATAGCCCAGTGTTTTTTCTTCCATTCCACTCCTGGAGGACGCCCACGATCGAACCCTACAACATATTTAAGAAATGTTTCAATGCTGTTCGCGGAAAGGCTGTCGAGACTCTTCATTTTTGCGTTGCTTGAATCATGGGCGATTGAAACTGTTTCGTTATACTGGAATTATTGCGTTATTTCGAGGTTCACTCTAAAATTCTCTCTTGCGTGTTAGTTTGGTGAAGTAGGGGACGATGACGGTGGCCATGGTCCCCCATACCTATGAGGAGGGAGAGGTCGTGCTCCCCCCCCCCCAGCTCCCATATTGCCGTTATGGTTTATCTACTGGTATAGCATAGAAGTGGATAAACATTGAAATATATAGTGTCTTTCTGGGGTAGGACCTCCGACTTAGCCCCCACCCGATAGTCGATCATATGGGCGCCCTTGACTGTGGCATTGAAGACGTACAAAGTAAAATGTCCTCGAGCAGTTTCTGAATTCACTGTAAAGCTCTTCTCTTCACCCTCATGCGCAGTGCTCCGTCATTCCTCAAAACCATCTCTGCTGTGAGGCGAAGTTTGTCTCTGCTGTCCATAGTTTCGATCTGGAAACGGCGCAGTATATTCGCCACAACTGTCTTCTCTTCCAGCATAGCAAAGCGTTGACCTAAAAATAGAGAGGAGATCGTGTATATTCTCCAGAGAGTAGAAATAAATACTAGAGAGCGCATCGCCATTCAAAACCCGTTGCGGCAAAGGAGGAAAGGATGAACCATGTGACTTGGGAAAGAAGTGCAGGCTGAAACTTGTGCTTTATCACTGTATTTGGCGAGTGTTATGTGTAAACTTCAAGACAAATTTACAGTCATTATGCTCATTACAAACCCTCCTGGCGCAAAAACATTATCACCAAGGTTTAGTGGATGCGGATACATTGAAAAGTTATTCCTTTATAAAAAGTATGTTTTGAAAACATGGAAAAAAACCACTCTCCCTTGAAAGATTTTTTCAGAACCTTTCACAAATCAAGATTTGCATTCATATGCAGAGCAACTTTGTACCATTTTTTCCCCTTAAAAATACAGCGATAGAAACGGAAATCTCCAACAAGCAAATCTCCTACAAATGCTTCACAGAAAACTAAGGAGAGTTAGATGCGCAAGAATTATCTCAATACAAATTTACCTGATGGGACAAGTGCCTCAAGTTTGGGTTACCAAAGAGCTCTCTATATCTGCTCTGTGATACTGTCGCGATACTGTAGAGGAAAATTGCGAAATTCATCTAAGTTTTCCTGATGGACCTTAGCGCTATTACCTTATTACTATTACGTGGGTAATTAATGTAAAAAGTTAAATTTTACATTAATTACCCTCAATAGACAGAAATAATATCTGCTGAAGTATAATATAACCGATGAAAATCTTGAGGGAGGGGTGGAAGACAAAATGTGAGTTTTCATTCCACGGTTTGAATAGACTTTCCTTCCCATTTGAACTTAAGTTTCATCCATCGATATAGAACGACAACTGGATATACTGTTCGAATACCCCGAACGCTGAAAAGGTGTAGCCGTGGCCACGAAAAACATACGTTCTGAAAGAAATATCTGAAATTTTTATTATTCACGACATGAATCATTTAGTATTAAAAACTATTTTATATGTGAAAACCGACATAAGAAATTTGGCTTGTAATCAGTGGCGTACCCAAGAGTGGGGGGGGAGATAGGGGGCTCACAAACCCCCATGAGGAATTTTTTGCCGTATAAAATGTACATTCTTCACTCTCTTATCACACACACGTATACATATGAATATAAGTTGCAGTAGTCGTAACCCCCCAAGAAAAATTTCTGGCTACGCCACTGCTTGTCCTCTAATGCTTTTTAGTCCGTCAGTGAATGTGTTAACCAAAAATACAAAAAAAAACAAAAAAAAAAACGGACAAAATATATTAAAAGGGGGGGGGCGGAGCCCCATTAGCCCTCCTCTTGAGCTTACTACTAGCTATTTTAGCTTGAGCTACTTTGGAAGGTTTTCTTCCAAAGACATTTGCTATTTTAAAACTGTGTTTAAATTGTATATTATTGGGGGGGGGGGGGGGAGAGTTACTTTTTGGTAAAATTCTATGCATTCTGATAAAATCTTTTAACTATAGCAGAGTTTCTCAAATTTTTTTCTCTGGTGAACCACCTAGTGTAAATTTGAGACTGGCGAATTAAAAACTTAACCCATTTGTGCCTGTATATTTTTGCGACTTTCTTCGATTTTTACTGATAACAGAAATAATAGATAAATTTCTGATGTCAACTTCTTGAACAAGGGATGATTTCTTTTAAAATCATTATGCATAAACGGTGAAAAGTCAACATCCTACTTGGTCATGTTAAAATATTTTGTAGAGTTGAGGCTCGATACTCAAGAATAAAGCCTAGGAAAAATAAATAACGTTTTCGACTAATAGCGAAAATGCCGTCCCAAAAAAGGGACACTAGGCATAAATGGGTTAAAAGAAAAAAAAAAAATCGCGGAGCCTTTTTTTACTTTTACGAGGAGCGCTTAATAATAATCCGCGGAACACAGTTTTAGAAAGAGCGTCCCAGATTCGTCCTGTATTAACTATCGAAACTAAAAAAGGTTTCTCTTATCTCACCGATGCAGTTTCTTGGACCAGCCGAGAAAGGTACGTAGGCGAATGGGTGCCTCCCGGAGCAGTTTTCCGGAAGGAAGCGGTCCGGATCGAACACTTCGGGATTCGGGAACACCTCCGGATTCCGGTGCAGCATAAATGTCGCCAACATGAGGGTAGTGCCAGCGGGTATGGTGTAGCCATCTGCCGGAGACACGGAGAGTTAAATGGAAACAGGATTTCACAGAATTTTCTTTTTTTCAATTTCAATTAAAAAAAAGGTGAATATGTGAATAAATGTAAATCAATAAGGGCTGATAAAATGTAAAATATTTTTAATAAAAACCTTCATACGCGCTTTAATGTCGACGAATAATTTATTTTTTACTAACATGGCATGTATTGGTTTAATGGTGGCTCAATTAAAACACTATTCGCATATGAGTACCACTGGAAATTTTCACACATATGTACATATTTTAAATAAAACATATTTTTGTAATCTGCAAAGCCATCAGCTGTTTGGATTTAGTTACGCTGTGTTAACAGCAGATAGTTTCATTTGAAATGATATTCGTTATTTTTATAAAATTTTTTGTGTTGCAACTATTAACTTATTATACAACAAATGATATTCCTTATTTTGTAAGGAATTACATTATGTAATACTCTTATTTAGTTTAGTATTTAAATACTTACGCTATTTTTGTTGGATTAAAAAAAAATTATAGAAAACAATACGCTAGTGGGTTATTATTATTAAGAGTTCAAAAAAATTCTCTGTTTATTAGTTTTTCTTCTTTCCAAAAAGTTTATTGTTCTTAGTTCAAAGAATTTTTAAATGATAATCTTTATTTAAAGAATTTTCTCTACAACAAACTTTTCGGGATTTAACGACTTCGAAATATAGAGTTCCGACTGTATACAGGATGTCCCAAAAAGGTGGTAATATGGTTCAGTTCTTTATCTATCAGTGATGAGAGAACAATGCAAATTGAAAAAAATGTTCGAAATAAGGTTGGAAAAGTAGTACTTTGAGAAAAATATCCTCTCGTTCATTTTCAAAAAGTTACACTTTTTAAATTAGTATACGACCCCCGTACGAAAAAATTCCCAATTAGTAAAACGTGTCCCCATACACTAATGAGATGATGGACAAAATTTGGAAATTATATCCTAAAAAGGGTCAGAGATACGAAGGTAAATATATGCTACCCTAAATCACTTTCCAATGGCCCCCTGGAAGAAAAAAATATCACCTCTGAAGATAGCGTTTCGGAGGGTCGTAGTGAAATTACGAAAGAAAATATATTTTTTTTTTTTTTGCACTCTAGTAATAAACGCTTACTTTCAAATTCATGTATAGCTCCAGATCTATTGGCCTCCAAAATGCAACTGAATCTTTTCTGAAAAGTGTCAGATCAAAACTGTTATTTACACTGTCAAAATTTGGAAAGCGATTAGCCAACTTATTTTTTACAAATTCCCAGAAAACCATAATTTCGGTAAATGAATTTTCCGGTCAGACATATTCACAAACCAAATATGAAAGCACCACCCTTTCTTGAAATCGAATGCATTTTTCGGATAATACCTTAGCTTCCAGTCACAATATCAGAGAACTCATTTAAATATTCCGTTTTCCACTTAATTATTCAAGCATTCGCCATAGCTACATTTTTCAGCACTTAAGTACACTTGGCTCAGTATTTTGAATTCGTTTCAAATTCCCTATCAAACGGAATACGACAAACGTCCCTCGAGAATGTAATGCACTCAAAATTTCACTTACTAATTATCATAAATCAAACGAAACAAACGCAGACTGGAAACTTCTCCAGCTAAGGAGAAAGCGGATCAATTCGATTCGCTCATTTAACTCTGTTCGGAGAGGAAAATAATTTAATATTTAATTTCTAATTTTTAACTCTTAGTTATGGCATAGCTGTTCTCCCTCGTGGATAAGGTGGTACAGATGAGTTCGGTGGTAAATAATTTAGTTTAGTCGTGTTAAAAATTGGTTTATTTGTGATTTTGCATAATAAAGATGTAACCCTAGTAGCACAACTTGTTCGAAAGACGTTCAAAAGACGTTTTTGAACGTAAAAAAGAGCGTGCTTTGAACGTGATTTGAGCGTTTTTTTAAACTAGTGCTACTAGGGCAGGGAGGGGCAAACTTTTTTGGTCGTGGGCCAAAAATCGAAAAAAAAAAAAAGTTTGGCGGGCCAAGATAAATTTTCCTAAAATTTTAAAAACAATATACATGCATTACAATTAAAATATGTTAATGAGATGAATGAAATTGCGATTTCATTTTTAAGTTTCTTATATTGAGGTTCGAAGTGAGATGTACTGATTCTAAGGAACGAGGCTCAATGCTCATGTGTCAGTCTACCTCTGAAAGAATTCTTTCTAAGGTTCATAGTTGAAAACACTTGTTCACATATATAAGATGAAGCAAACATAGCACTGATTTTCTGGGCGTGAGATATTCAATTTGGGAAACTTACTTTCGATAATGATTAGTAAAATTCTGGCATATTTAGAAATAACTGCTTGAGATGATTGTAAGATTACAATTCAATTCATTCAAGCTGCAAATCGGACCTCACTGCTTCACAATTTACGTTGAAAGGCATGGTAAAAACATCCAATTCTGTTTGAATGGCACTGAAATCTTGAAATCTGCGTTCAAACTCAAAATGCAGTTTTTCAAGCCATCATCATAATTCTAAATATGGATATATAATATATAAATATATTTTCTTTTAATTTCCGTCGGACCGGCAAATTTAAAATTCTATCCGCGGGCCGGATAAAACCTTCCGGCGGGCCGGATTTGGCTCGCCGGCCGTAGTTTGCCCATCCCTGTACTAGGGTAAATGTTGAAACCTGATTCATTTTTGTGGGGCACTTCAGAAGATTGTTCTTTGCATATAGGCACTTAACTCAAACGTGATGTGACCCAACTATGGCACAGCAGATAAGCTACTGAACATCGCAGAGTGAAGGTGCTGGACGATGCTTTACATAGAGTTGTTCGGAAAGTCATCTCGTTTTTCAGGAACCTGAGGAACTGATTTGTCGAGCTTCGAAGCGTTTCAAATGATCATGAAGGGTCGATTTCGATAATTTTAATCTTTCAGTAATCTCACGAGTTGTTATTGGACTGTTTTCATAACTTAATGCCTTTATTCTGCCTATATCAGCTGCAATTGGCCTTCCAGAATGGGGTCCAGATGGAAATTCTTCCTCATCAAAATTGCCGGATAAAAATTTCTAAAACCAGTTTAGGCACTGACGTTCTCTGAATACACCTTCTTCATACACATCGGATAATTTCTTTCTTTCTTACACAGTATTTTTACTTTTTCGATAGAGAAAAGCAAACTATAACGAAAAGGCCGCTTTTCAGTTTCCATATATGAAGGTACACCAACCTAAAACTACAACTCAGAATGTAATAGAACTTTTTTTGCATGCGATCTTGCTGTATAAGCAGTCAAAATATTTAATGTCTATGCGGCTTAACTGTGAAGTTGTCTGTGGAAAAATACAATTTAGTTTTCTGTTAGGAAAAGAACGAAATTAATTTCCGAACAACTAAAGAATAGCTTGGAAAATCTCCTTGATACAATAGACAATAAATACTGGATGTTATAGAAAAGAAATTCCTGATGGTTCATTATAAACTTAGTATGCCCTTTAAAGAAAAATTCAATGAGAATTTTTGCGTTTTTTCTCTCATACACTTACCCACTCTCACCCCCCTCTCATACACTTACCCACTACGACATCTTCTTCAAGCTCTCTTCCGATTACAGGTAAAGATGGGTACAGCCTTTGACTTTCCTATTTAAAAAAAAAAAAAAAAAATTGAAGTAAATTCTCAAATTATGCAGTTGCAACTAATTTCTTGAAAATTTACTTTATTTAATTAATTTCTGCAAAAGGAAATGCTACGTGGGGGTGTTAATGCAGAGCTGCAATTTTTACAACTACATTTATTGAGGCAAAAGCGATAAACTGCACTGCTGTGAGAGCAGCTTTCAAGTTTTTTCTTTTAGTTGTTCTTGTAAGCCACTGAGAATAAGGAGATGGCGTTACCAAATGCTTTTATAGACATAACACGTCATGAATTCTTCAACTCAATTTTGACGAGGTTCCTTTACTTTTTTCAATGTAAAATTACCGAGAATGACGGATTTGAACTGTTTATTAGCTGTGCTTAAGTAGAAAAAAGAATCAAGTACTTTGTTGAAACTACGATAGATCAATGGATAGATCAATGTAGGATTACTTATCGTTTTGTTAGTTGCAAGGCGCCTGTTGAAAAGTGATGACTATAACGAACACTTTTAATCTGATGTACACGACATATTTATCAAAACGGTATCTTCTGCTTGAATCCATGTTATCTTAACCTATTTTTAAAATTTATAATCTAATTTTGCCTTTACAAGAACAATTAAAATGCTATGGGCGTCTCTAAAAATAAATATAATACATGTGTCGTATAAATGCTAAATTTAAATATTTAATTTTTCCTTGGTTCAGCAGAAGAAAATAGTCTATTTATTTCAAGCTCGCGAAAAATTCCAAACTGTGTAATCTTGTGGAGATATTTAGAATCGTACAAATTGGGAATTTAGTGTGATACGACGCAAATTTTGCGTCAGAGTTAATCAATTTTACACAATTTTTAATTTATTACACCGCGTTTTCAGACTTCCATAAAAGAAATCTCAGGTGGTTGAGTCAGTTCATCCAGTTAATTTTGGTTACTGATTAATATTTTAACTTACGACAAAGTTGATTTTTCTTTACCTAGAACCGTTATTCGGGAATACAATTCTACGTTGAAAAAGATACATTCCTATTTACCTTTAAAACGCATTCCAAATACTTCATTTCTCTGACGTCATCCGCGGTGATGGCTCGCTCAAGGTCATTCCCGAATATCCGATCGAGCTCCTCATGTATCGTCTCCTGAATGTCCGGCCTCAGACCGATGTTGTACAGTGCCCAGCTGATGCCCATGGCCGTTGTGTCATGACCCTGTAGGGGGCAAAGTGAATTTTTACTCATTAGTTCAAAATTTCATTAGAACATACACTAAACCTCATTATAACTCCTTTTGATGCCAACTTCAATCGTAATATTCGCAAGTATTTTTGAGATTTCTTTTGAATTTGAAATATATATGAGCAATTATATTTTTCTTATACAGAGTATCTCAAAAAGGTGCTAACGTGCTTTAATTTGTTATCAATTAGATATAAGTGGACAGTGTAAATTGAAAAATTCCTTCTATTTATTTTCTAAAAGTTACAATTTTTAAATTTTTATACGAACACCGTACGAAAAAATTCCCAGTTAGTAAAGTGCTCCCCTTACACTAATGTGGTGATGATCGAAATTTCAGCGTTTAATAATAAAACGTCTCAGTAAAGTCTTTAAACAAAGCTTATAAGGGGTTATACACGATTTTGAATGTGAACGTTGAATGCTAGAATGAAAGAAAAATGATTTAAGTCAGCTTTTATTTATCTTAATATCACTGACACATTTTAGGTTATTATTCTCAAATTTTGTATTTCCCCTCATGAGTATATAGAGCACATTTTACTAACTGGATTTTTTTTTTTTTTGTACGGGGGGTCACATACAAATTCAAACAGTGCAACTTTTTGAAAATGAGCGAGAGGGATTTTTTCTTACAGTAGTCTTTTTTCCTACCTTATTTTGAACATTATTTTTTAATTTACCTTGCCTAATTATCGCAAATAGATAAATAATTAAAGCATGTTACTACTTTTTTCGAACACCTTGTATACATAAAGTACAAAAGAAATTTTAAAAACGCTTGTGAAAGTTATAATTTTAATTGTCTTCGCTTTATAGATTTTAAATATTTGTTTTTAACGTTTATTGTTTAAGTAGTTTTTGGTTCGTGGCATGAGCAAAGAGCCTGTCGTAGTAACATAGGCGCACCCACGGGGGGGGGGGCTATGGGGGCTCAAGCCCCCCCTAAAGGTGGACAGTTAGAAGTGAAAAACTTTAAAAAATGAAAATTGTCACTAATGAATTATTACTATTATTATTTATTGTCTTCAAATTATTTCTAAATAATTTTTACCTAAAAAGATGTTAGTTTTTAAATAAATAATTACAGAGAGTTAGTCGGTTACAATATCACTGAAAAGATCAGATAATTATTTATGACTCTATAATGAATTTTTGCTTGTGGGCTTGTGTTGTATAGGCAAATCCAGAGGTACAGAATATTTTGACGTTATAAGAGGGTTGTAAATATTAGCGATCTCACTATAACCGAGTTCAGCAGTATTTTCAGTTCAGCCCCCCCCTAAACTAAAATCCTGGGTGCGCCACTGCGTAGTAAAGTTAATATTTTACAACATACTAGAACATACTTATAAAAAAATATGAAAGTTTTTCAAGTTTCTGAAACTCTTTTGGTTCTCTCAAATATTCGATTTTCTTCATGTTAAGTTACAGACCAATAGAATTCAATGCATGCCGTATAAAATTTTCAACTGTTTCACAACACAGTATAATGAAGTAAAAAACACTAACGGAATCTCAAAAGATCGAAACTAAAACTTTCTATCAAAGACGAGTTATTGCTCAATGAAACATGCATTGAACGGACCAGGATACATTTTCATTTAATAGAAGTTTATACTTAAAAAGCTCTTTGGTAACTGAATTGTGAAATGTGGATAAGGTAGATGCCTCTCCTTTGACTTCATATGGTAGGCCGACCTTCCTTGGAATCTACTGAAAAATATCAAAATAGCAGAGATTAAAAATGCATATTTTCAATCTAAAGATCAGGAAAACGTATCCGTAATAATCAGGGGCGTAGCCAAGGGCGGGGGGGGGGGTTGGGGGGTCATAACCCCCCCAATGAGGAATTTTTTGCCATACAAAATGTATATTCTTCACTCCCTTATCACACACATGTATGCATATATGTGAGTTGCAGTAGTCGTAACCCTCCCCATGAAAAATTTCTGGCTACGCTCCTGGTAATAATACATATAACTGACAGGTTTTTTTTCCCCTTCGCTTCAAGACTAATTTATAAGTTGGCTCATCATAAAAGGGAAACAAATACATCGTATTTGAGGATGGATAAAATCCAAAGAATTGCAGAAATCTAATTTGGCTCCATTGTTTGCAGATCTTCGACACCTTCCTATTTTTCGCCGCCTCATTATTCAATTTCTAGATAAGAACGTACTTATCATTGAAGGAACACTATAAAGCACTCCAACAAAAATCAATGATAGAGCTTCCGTTTTAGACCACAAGAATTTCAAACAACTTTCACGGCCATATGAAATTTCCTTCTATTAAGAACCATATATCATATACAGCCATACTTCTGGTAACAAAATTGCTAATAGTCTGACTGCCTCTAGTCCTTCTGTTTCAATAGTCAGTCTGGCGCCCCTATAAAAATCTTCTGAAAAAGAAAAGCTAAGAGCTAGGGATGATGGGAGATCCTTTAGGTCCCATATGATGCAATCGTGAGTTTCTGCGGATATTCTTACTATAAATTGGAATAGAAATGACCTACCACTATTAATAGACTTACTAGTCAATATATATTCAGTCTTATTTTAAAGTAGCTGAAGTACCCGTCGTTGACGGGTTAGTGAATGCAAATTTCCAAAAAGCAAGAACTTTCGTCAGCATTGTAGGAGTACACAGAATGGATGGAGTATGTTGCCAAAGTAAAGAAAGCGAAGTTATAATTTTTATGTATTGTTAAAATATTACAGGTTAGAGAGTCACTGAGTAATATCATTTCATACGCTTTAGTCGTAATTATGTGATGCGCGAACGAATATTCACGCATATTGAAATAATTTTCGCAAAATCTCAAAATCTAATCAATATTTTTGAGAAATTGGAAGCCTAGAATTTAAGTTGAGTGACAACCTACCATGCTAACAAAATTGCGTTTCATTCCCTGCAGTCTTTTTTTCGTGCTGCTGGACCAAAATTTAGCATTTTAAAGCGATTTCCACAAAATCTCAAAATGTAATCAAAATATTTTAAATATTCAACGCCTATAAATTAAGATTAGCAACTACCTATCATATCACCAAATTTCGTATCATTCGTATTAGTCGTTATTACGTGATGCTCGAACACAAATGTACGCACTTTGAAAGGATTTTCGCAAAATCTCAAAATCCAATCAAGATTTTTTAAAAATTTGATGCCTATGTTTTAAGTTGAGTGACCACCTATCATGACACCAAATTTCATATCATTCGCTTCAGTCGTTTTTACGTGATGCTTGAACAAATATTCACTCAGTTTTAAACGATTTTCGCAAAATCTCGAAATCTGATCGATTTTTTTTAATTAGATGCTATTAGTTTAAAGTGAGTGACCACTTATCATTTCACCAAATATCATTTTTTCACCTTTGCAGTTATTACGTGATGTGCGAACACAAATTTACGCAGTTTGAAACGATTTTCGCAAAATCAATCAAGATTTTTTTAAAAATTCGACGCCAATGTTTCAAGCTGAATTATCACCTATCATGATACCAAATTTCATTTCAATCGCTTCAGTCGTTTTTACGTGATGCTCGAACACGAATTTACGCAGTTTAAAACGATTTTCGCAAAATCTCAAAATCTAATCAAGATTTTTTTTTTAACTCGGCACCTATGTTTTAAGTTGAGTGACCACCAATCATGATACCAAATTTCATTTCAATCGCTTCAGTCGTTTATACGTAATGCTCGAACACAAATTTACGCAGTTTGAAAGGATTTTCGCAAAATCTCAAAATCCAATCAAGATAAAGGACAAAATAAATGGACAAATTCAATTCTGCACAATCCTCTGACGTCTAGCTCTTAAATTATATACTGGGTTCGCAAGATGGGATTCAATTGCTACTGCTATCGTGTGTACGCCTTCATAATGATTTTTGGCCAAGTGGAAACAAGTCCCAACCTAATAGCAACTGAAGAATTCAGGGACGGAATGCTGATTTCAATTTTCCTAATGGACACCGGTTTCACACTATGTGAAAAGGTTTAAAAAATCACTCGATTAACCCTTTGAGGCGCAACCCTTTCCGAATGTTGAAAAAAGGGCAGCCGTTGCCATCGCTCGACTTAACTACCAGCAAGATGGCTGGTAGTTAAGTCGAGCGATGGCAACGGCTGCCCTTTTTGCAGCATTGGGCAATCTATCCAGCTTGTTCTCGCATTCTTCCATTTTTCAGCAGATGTCGATGCTGTTAAAAATAATCGTGACCATTTTTTGACGGGAAATGACGTGCTAAAAAGTAAAGGTTTCTCGTGGAGCTATGTGACCCGCAACTATTTTTATAGAAATCAAATCTATTCTTCGTGACTGGCAATAGTCAAAACGTCAGAGTTTTTTGATCCCAGAGCGGGAACACTGCGCGTTAAAGGGTTAATTAATGGAGGGTTATTGACATGCGTAAGACAAAAAATAGTTTCGTGTAAGACAATGCAATTTTGTGTTCCATCGCCTTTAGAATTATATTCTTTCTAATTTAAAGTAAAGAACTCTCTTGAAATTAAAAGCATTATTAAAGAAAAAAAACACAATAGCAGTCTTAGAAATCAAGCAGTATAGAAAAGTGTTTGCAATGAAATACACATTACACAACACAATCATAAAACTAGTAATACTTACTACACCTACAAATAGTATTTTTCTTTAGCATTACACCATACTTTTCGATTCGAACAGAAAACTATTCCCGATATCTTCCAATTTTAATAGAAATTGGTTTATTTTCGCAATAATTCCTCATTCCTATTTATGCATTTCGCGAAGAAATGCACCTACCTGATTAACTCTTAAACAAACTCCAGTGTAGTCTTAAATCAGGGAAATAAATTTAAGGAAACTTATTTCCGAAGCCGCTGATATAATTTGATAATTATATGTTCCGAGAGACTAAATTAGATGCCTTACCGAATTCACGTAAGGTAAGCACGCTTTAATTAAATAGAATCGATTTGGCGTGGGGGGTGAATTTTCAAGTTAGACTAAACCTACTGAGAAAATTTTCTCTACCATGTTAAATTAAGCAATTCAGAACCTAATTTGTTAACTTTCAGTGCAGGAAAATGTGCTATACGATCAATTTTTTTATTTATTTAGACTCTTCATTTGTCCAATCGAAATTAGTTCCTTACTAAAAGTATTATTAAATAAACCAATGAAATGTTGACAATTTAACTATATATATATATATATAGATAGATAGACAGATAGATAGTCATATATTTTATGTAATATATATGTTGTACAAATACAGATTATGAATAGAAATTCAAGGAATTTTGCCAAATTCATGATTATTTTAAAGCAATTAAAATATTGTACTTAACAATTTCACAAAAACTATCACTTTAAATACACATCACGTAAATTAATTTATCTGCAGCTAAATGTATATTTACTTATTCCTACAAAATACAAACACACATTCTTAAAACTATCGACTGCTATTTTGTACAGGGTGTCCCAAAAAGGGGATAACGGGATTTAATTCTTTATCGATTAGAGATAACTTGGCAGTGTAAATCGAAAAAATGTTAAAAATGAGGTCGGAAATAAGATTCCGTTAAGAAAAATTGCCTGTCGTTAATTTGCAAAAAGTTACACTTATTTAACTTGCATAGGACCCCGTAGAAAAGAATTCCCACTTAATAAAATATGTACCGTACACCCATAAGGTGACATGCAAGATTTGAGAATTTTACCTTAAAAAGTGTCCGAGTTATGAAGACAAACATAACGCTGACTTAAGCCACTTTTCCGTGGCTCTCGAAGGGAAAACATCCCGTCGAATGATCCCATTTAAGGGGTCGTACAGAAATTACGAAAGAAATTTTTTTTTCCACTCTGGCAATAAGCATTTACATTCAAAATCATGTATAGTCCCCGATCATCTTTCTTTAAAGATATCTCTTCTACGTTGCATGATGAAAGGCTCAAATTTCGTACATCATCTCATGAGTGCATGGGGCATAGTTTACTAATGTGCATCATACACTCATGTTTTTGTACGGGGGTTGTATACAAGTTTAAAAAGTGTAACTTTCTGTAAATGAACGAAAGGAATTTTTTCTTAACGGAGTCTTATTTCCGACCTTATTTTGAATATTTTTTTCAATTTACACTGCCCACTTATCCCTAATAGATAAGAAATTAAGACTGTTATCACCATTTTGGGACAGCCTGTATAAAAAAGTGAATGAATAAATAAATAAATAAATAAAAGGCACCTTGAAAAATACACCTACTTAATTTTTTTTGAGACTATTTGGAGAATTCAAACTCTGAAAGCCCTCCAATCTATTAAAAAGAAGAACGGGAACATTTCAGTATTGCCGCCAATCCCAATTCTGGAAAATTTTACCTAGGAACCTCTTACGGCCGTATTCACCAAACATTTGGCACGCGGATTAATCCTGAAACGCGTGTTATATTCATCGATAAGATATCTTACCGATGACTTTAACACGCGAGTTTGGTTTAATCCGCGTGTCAAGCGTTTGGTGAATACGGACGTTAGTGATTTTGAAATTTCGACTTCTGGCAAGGAATATTTTAAATGTTACCGAAATAAATAATATTATTATTTGTAATTAATTTGGAAATTTCTATAGCAGATATTTTACATTTTAAAATACCTTTCGTTTCATTCTTCGTTCGATATATATATATATTTTTAATATTTTAAAATAAGTGAGTCTTTTTCTTCTGCACCCTGTTTATTCAGTGGATTGCCAAAACCATTAGGGACAGTTACCAAAGAAAAAAAAAAGATATTTCTGTACATGAGTTACGAAGAATAATTTAAAAAAACGCTAGTTGAACCTATCTGGCTGCATTTTATGGACATAATGACCATACACAGTAGTGTCTCGATTGTTCGAGATTCTCATAAATCCGAGTTAGTGAAAAAATCAGTGTAGCCCCCAAATAATGACCAACACATACAAAGAATCAGACATTTCTGTGCAGTGCTTACACGCTGCTTTGACGATAGCGCGATATTGCTGCACGGAAGCGTGTCAACCTGCTAATGCAGGGATGGGCAAACTACGGCCCGCGGAATGTTTTATCCGGCCCGCAGATGGAATCTTAATTTGCCGGTCCGACAGATATTGAAAGAATATATATATTTATATATTATATATCCATATTAAGAATTATGAAGATGGCTTGAAAAAAGTGCATTTTGAGTTCGAACGCAGATTTCAAGATTTCAGTGCCATTCAAACAGAATTGGATATTTTTACCATGCCTTTCAACGTAAATTGTGAAGCAGTGAGGTCAGATTTGCAGCTTGAATGAATTGAATTGCAATCTAACAATCATCTCAAGCAGTTGTTTCTAAATATGCCAAGAGTTTTACAAATCATTATCGAAAGTAAGTTTCCCAAATTGAATATCTCACGCCCAGAAAATCAGTGCTATGTTTGCTTCATCTTATATATGTGAACAAGTGTTTTCAACTATGAACCTTAGAGAGAATTCTTTCAGAAGTAGACTGACAGATGAGCATTGAGCCTCGTTCCTTAGAATCGGTGCATCTCACTTCGAACCTCAATATAAGGAACTTTTAAAAATGAAATCGCAATTTCATTCATCTCATTAACATATTTAAATTTTAATACTTGTATATTGTTTTTAAAATTTTAGAAAAATTTATCTTAGCCCGCCAAACATTTTGTTTGTCGATTTTTGGCCCGAGACCGAAAAAGTTTGCCCATCCCTGTGTTCATGCAAAAAGACAATTGACTATCCTTTCCCGATATAACTAACCCGTTCTTATCATCAGCAATGCAATAATACGTAGGTACATTCTTCATTCAAATATGCACTCATATTACAAAAAAAAAAGGCTTTATTTCCATTTGTATTTTGTTCATTAAATTTTATTATTTAGATCATTCGAGGCTAACCCGCTCCCGTCCAGCCCGGATTATAGAGACCGTACTGCGTTTCGTGCAAAGGCACGCGTGCTTAAGTGAAACATAAAAGCGCGCATGCAAACCTAACCATTTCGCGTGACGCAACAAAGGGTGCTTCGAAAAGTGCGACCCTCACGTGACGTCGTCTTTCTAAAAAAAAGTGTCGTCACCCTGAAGGAAAAAAACGATACTCACGGCGAACATGAAAGTGTCCACTTCCTCCCGGATGTCCTCTTCGCTCAGCACGTTGTCCTTGATGTGCAGGTCCAAGAGGAGGTCGAGAAAGGCTTTCCTCTGCTTCCTCGTCTGCACGGGATCGTCGCTCCTCTCCCTTCCTAAAGACGATTGGCCATCGTTCTCCCCTTCCTTCTTCTTATTCTCCAGTATCTCCGACTTCCTCTCCCTGATGACCTGTATGGTTTGAGAATCTTAATCTTAATATATATATAAAATGCTAATGTTCGTTTGTAAAGACAAGGTTTTCTCTATCACCACCAACTCGAATTAACTTCCAGTTGTGGGTGGTAAATACCCCTTGGCCTCACGGTGAAAGTAAGGGAATTTGGTCGTGGTGGGTGGAAGTGGGTGGTTGTGGGTGGCGAATCTTAATCTTAATATCTTAATATATATATAAAATGCTAATGTTCGTTTGTAAAGACAGGGTTTTCTCTATCACCACCCACTCGAATTAACTTCCCGTTGGGGTGGTAAATACCCCTTGGCCTCACGGTGAAAGTAAGGGAATTTGGTCGTGGTGGGTGGAAGTGGGTGGTTGTGGGTGGCGAATCTTAATATATATATATAAAATGCTAATGTTCGTTTGTAAAGACAGGGTTTTCTCTATCACCACCAACTCGAATTAACTTCCCGTTGGGGTGGTAAATACCCCTTGGTCTCACGGTGAAATTAAGGGAGTTTGGTCGTGGTGGGTGGAAGTGGGTGGTTGTGGGTGGCGAATCTTAATATCTTAATATATATATATAAAATGCTAATGTTCGTTTGTAAAGACAGGGTTTTCTCTATCACCACCCACTCGAATTAACTTCCCGTTGGGGTGGTAAATACCCCTTGGCCTCACGGGGAAAGTAAGGGAATTTGGTCGTGGTGGGTGGAAGTGGGTGGTTGTGGGTGGTGAATCTTAATCTTAATATCTTAATATATATATAAAATGCTAATGTTCGTTTGTAAAGACAGGGTTTTCTCTATCACCACCTACTCGCATTAACTTCCCGTTGGGGTGGTAAATACCCCTTGGCCTCACGGTGAAAGTAAGGGAGTTTGGTCGCGGGTGAAAGTGGGTGGTTGTGGGTGGCGAAAATGTAAAAAAATATATATCTGTCCTTTTCTAACTCATGAGAACTTCTGAAAAGTTCTAAAAATTCCTGGAATGACCTAGAAAACTCCAAAATGTGTGCAACTGTTACAGTCAATCTAGAATGTTCTAGAAGGTTCTAAAAATTTCCAGAAAGTTCTAGAAAGTTCCAAAACGTGTGCAACCGTTCAAATCGATTTAGAATGATCTAGAACGTTCTAAAAACTTCTGGAATGATCTAGAAAGTTCCAAAATGTCTGCAACTGTTAAAATCGATGCAGAATGATATAGAAAGTTTTAAAAGTTTCTGGAATGATCTAGAAAGTTCCAAAATGTCTGCAACTGTTAAAAATAATCCAGAATGTTCTAGAAAGTTCGAACAATTTCTTGAATGATCTAGAAAGATTCAAAATGTCTGCAACTGCTAAAATCGGTATGGAATGTTCTAGAAAGTTCCAAATTGTGTGCAACTGTTAAAATCGATATGGAATGTTCCAGAAAGTTCTAGAAATGTCTGGTCGAGTGAAGATCAATTGCGATGGGTGATTGTCATTCGGAAATTTTATAGCATACTGCTTCGCAGCCTCTAGCTTATTCCGATGAAATTCTCCGTAAAGTAACACCATTTGAGTGTATTCATTAGTATTAAACATTATCTTTCGTTTTTTATACTCAATAAGCTACGAATTCAAATAGCATGAACTTTAGACAAACACTAACAAAGTAACTTAAACAACAGTTTTTCAACTCCAATAAAATATTAAAATTTAATGTTTATCGTCTGTTGCCATATCAGCAGGAATACTTTCTATACATCGCATGTTTAATGGTCGAATAAGTCTCTCAATATCTAAGATAGAAATCTAAATTATCTACGTTAAAAATGGATCCTTAAATATCTTTTATACCATTAAACATGCGGTGTATTTTAACCCGAGCAACGCCGGGTTTCGCTGCTAGTTGATATATACAATAGAGAACATAGTCATGAGATTTTCGAGAAGACTCGGTGTGGATTACACGTACATTGCGCAGTCGATTCGCCGTTTAGTTTTAAAACACATGTTTGCTGATTACAAGCGAATTACCCGGCTTAAAAAGGTTATACAGAGGGTGTTCACACATTTTTGTAACAATTTTGCAAAGATATATATATAAGACTTTTATTTTCTAATGTGTTCAATCTGATAGCCCTTTCTTTGAACTATCCTATTACATCTTGATTTCCAAAATAAAAGTCCTTTGCTTAAAACATCTAGGCTGATATTGTTCCACTCCTCCTTCACAATCTTCCGAGTCCATCCGATGTTCTGGAATGGCGCTAATAAAGAGCTTATTTTAAAAGTCCAAATGCCCATAATACATAGTACGACACGTCAGGGGACTTGGGTGGGATGCATTTAAAAGTCCCGCAGTGGACTGGGCGCTAAACTCCGTTCCCATAAGAACACGGCAAGTGAAGCAGCATCTGGCTTGGCCAGTGCTTGGGAGGGACTTCCCCCTCTCGGCCCGTCCGCTGTGGAACCGTGTACGCTAATGGGAGCTGGTGCACGTAAAATCCGTCGTGGCTCCAAAGTCCTCCAAGTTGTTAAACGATACCTCTGGGGGTGCCGATTTCAGGGGGTTGGTCGCTCCTCTGGAATGGGTTCAAAATTACGGGACCCCGAGCTAAGACGGACTTCCTCCCACTGGGGCTCATTGAAATGGAAGCCGCTCCTTCGGCCCATCGCCTGCCTATATATAGGGGGATCTGTCACCGCAACGCGTTTGCCAGAGGGCATTAGCAGCAACAACAAGCATTTAAAAGGAATAGCTTCAATTTCAGTTTCATTTCTCATACGATCAAAAAATAGAGCAGTAGATTTAGAGGTATGGCTTGGAGCTTTATCCTGATGGAACTTAACACAGTGAAGATTGTTTGGATAAAGGGATGGAATTTCGTCTTTAAAAATAGGAGTTAAAACACACTTCTGATAGTAATACGAATTAATGTTGACATTTTTTCTACTTTCCTTATTGTACGTTTTCCGTTACAAGAAAATCCAGTAATAAGACCTTTAGAAAAACTTTCCTTGTTTTCTCTAAACCAACTTGTTAAGTCGTTTTCTCCTCTTTTGCGGTAGTAAGTCGATCTTTTTCTATTGCACTCGGATAAATGTATCCAAGTTTCATCAATTGTAACTGCTTATTTCTATTTTTCACCTGCCGAATAATTTTCGTACAACAATCTACACATAGTCTTGCGCTGAGAAACATGTTTCGGCGTTAGGCGATGAACATCGTGTTTTTTTTTTTTTTGCTTTGATTAACTTTAAATAGGATTTTATAATTTTTTTCACAGTTCCTATAGAGATATTTAAAGATTTTGCGATAGTTCTTTAGGTGGATGGATTTTCCTTTAAAACATGATATGCGACTTTAGATTTAATAAGAGGTGTACGTATCTTTGTTGGGTATGTATTTTTTGCCTTTTCCCCAGTGAAATATAAACTTTGACGTTTCTTTCCTTTCATATTAATTCTGTCACTTATTTTACGAGTAGAAATATTAAAACCATGATTTTTATATATATTTTTTTAATTTGGTCACAGGATAGATGGTTGCTCAACATAAACTATAGGAGTCCAATTTTTTTAAACATTTTTATTAGATTTTGAGATTTTGTGAAAATTCTCTCAAAATACGTTTATATTTTTGTCAAACATCACGTAATAACGACTCATACGAATGATACGAAATTGAGTGATAGGATAGGTAGTTGGTAATCTTAATTTATAGGCGTTGAATTTTAAAAATATTTTGCTTACATTTTGAGATTTTTCGAAAATCGTTTTAAAATGCTGAAAATTTGTTCCGGCATCACGAAATAAAGACTGCAGGGAATGAAACGAATTTGGGTGACAGGATACGTTGTCACTCAACTTAAATTCTAGGCTTCCAATTTTTCAAAAATGTTGATTAAATTTTGAGATTTTGCGAAAATTATTTCAATATGCGTAAATATTCGTTCGCGCATCACATAATTACGACTAAAGCGAATGAAATGATATTACTTAGTGACTCTCTAACCTGTAATATTTTAACAATACATGAAAATTATAACTTCGCTTTCTTTACTTTGGCAACATACTACATCCATTCTGTGTACTCCTACAATGCTGACGAAAGTTCTTGCTTTTTGGAAATTTTCATTCACTAACCTGTCGAGGACGGGTACTTCAGCTAGTAACTGAATAAGAGTATTTCTCTTCGGATAGCGCAAAAATATAACCTTCGGTCCATTGTTCACTTTTCAGCGACATTTTAAAACAAAGAATATTTTTAATGCTGCAGACGATAAATAAGCCTTATTACAATTTGATGCCAATCACATTTTTATTTTCAAATTAATATTCAACTTCATGGAGAAAATCAAAATCGTTACAAAAATGTGTGAAACACTCTCTGTATCTTCTAAAAAATTAAATGTGGCTTTCCATTTCTTATATTGAGAGGGTTTGTAACGTATTGAGGGGAGCATACAGTTTCATTAATTTAAGTACAGAGGAGTCTTGAATTACGAGAGGGAAGCTTTACAAGACCCCTTGCGTAAGTGCAAATTTCGCATTGTGAAATAGGGTATGTATTAGAGATGAGACGGGCTCAGCCCGAGCCCGAAAGCCCGAGCCCGATCCCGGGCCCGAACCGGGCTCGGGCTCTGTAATTCACAATTGCGTTCGGGCTCGGGCGGACTCGGGCTCGTGAAAAATTTCTCCTTTATTGAACATACTCCTTGAAACATATTTTAAAAAGTGATTCACGAGGAAAATAAAAGTACAGTCAACTCCGGTTATAGTGAACCGCTGGGGACTATCCAATTTCGTCCACTGTATCTGAAGTTCACTAAAACCCAAGTGTCTTCATGATGGATAGAGATACTGTATGTGAATTGGGACTAATGGTTTGTGTTCACTGTAGCCTTTGGTTCACTATATCCGGGTTCACTATAACCGGAGTTGACTGTACTTATAAAAAAAAATAGCGGCACTGGCGCCTAGAAGGTGCGTTAGGCTCTTTGGATATTTCAGAACGGCGGCTTATATTGATTACTTAGTCGTGAGATCCGACATTATTTGATAAACATGGATATATAAAGAATTAGAAAGTGCATAGAGAGTTTGCAACTCTATTTGTCTTTAATTTGCACAAACGACAAAATTCATTGTATTCTATCAATGAAGTAATTGGATTTTTTTTATCATAGCTGAAATTTTGGGCTCGGGCTCCGACTTAAATAATATTGCTCGGGCTCGGGCGGGCTCGGATTAGAAGTCCTCGGGCTCGGGCGGGCCCGGGCTTCAAAAAATGAGCCCGAACTCATCTCTAGTATGTATACGACTTTTTGAAAGTCACACACTGTTAGTTTAGACACTTATAAACACCCCATCAAACAAATAATTAAGGAGGACACAGTTACACGAAAATCCTTATCTGTTTAGCACACAATTTCCCGTAAAACTATCCGATTATTTGTAAAATGGATGTCAGAATTGCTGCACCTGCACAGCCAGCTGTGTCAAACATGTCCTGTACCTCTGTGGTACGCGATGGACGATTCGATCGAACGCCATATTGCTGGTAGTTAAATCTAATGGTAGTTAAAAAAATTTATTGCTGTGTGGGGTCTCACTAAACAGTCCAAGATGTTAGTTTAATAGAAAATAATAGCTTTATTCAACTATTATTCCAGAAAATCGTACCACCGCTTCCACAAGAATGCATAGATCTTGCACAAAATAATAAAACAAACAATCAATAAATCGTCAATAATAGCAGCGAAACGCTCGACTTCTAATAACTATCCACGAGCATTTTTAAATCAACTCACTCAAATGAACTGCAACTTTGAGCTTCCCCCATCTCTTTTGTAGTTTTCTGGGCAGTATGTGACCTCACAAAGGAATTTCTGAAAGATGCTTCGTAACTTCCCTCATGATAGAAATAGACAGGCAATTCCAGCACTTTCGAGAATCGTCATTTTTGTCGCCAAACGGTCGCCAAGTTCGTTGCCTAGGTCAAAGGACATTGGTTTGAAAGGACCACACAATGCCTGTAAAACTCATTTCTCCACAATAATCCCCGTATGACGGGAAAGCGACAGTACAGTTTTGCAAAAATATATTTTCAAACTTCGGGTTTAACCCTTTAACGTGCAGTGTTCCCGCTCTGGGAACAATAACTCTGACGTTTTGACTGTTGACAGTCACGAAGAATAGATTGGATTTCTATAAAAATAGTTGCGGGTGACATAGCTACACAAGAATCCTTTACTTTTGAGCACGTCCTTTCCCGTCAAAAAATGGTCACGATTATTTTGGCACTGACATCTGCCGAAAAATGGAAGAATGCGAAACAACTGGATAGATTGCCCAATGCTGAAAAAAGGGCAGCCGTTGCCATCGCTCGACTTAACTACCAGCAAGATGGCGGACGATCGAAACGTTCATCGCGTGCCGCAGATCTAGAGACCCTTTTTTTGACGCAGCTGGCTGTGCGGCACAGCCAGAAAAAGCCTGTCGTCAAAAAAAGGGTCTCTAGATCTGTGGCACGTGATGAACGTTTCGATCGTCCGCCATCTTGCTGGTAGTTAAGTCGAGCGATGGCAACGGCTGCCCTTTTTTCAGCATTGGGAAAGGGTTGCGCCTCAAAGGGTTAAAGAAAACATTTGTTTCATTTCTTACATTTTGAAGTTAATTAGCACCATTCGTTTAAGATGAAGAATACACTGGTTTAAGGTCGATAACGTAATTCTATACGAAGCACAAAGCTACGGGTTTATTAATTACCGCACAAGGAGATGTTCGCACTAAGCTCTTTTGGATACCAACTCCTCAGTGAAAAGATGAAGTGAATGTGAAAAGCAAACACGGACGTCTTTGGGACACGGATCTACGAGGGAAGATCCGGAGGATTTCCTTAAGCTTCGTTTCGTCTTGATTGCCGACAGCACCCCCATCTCGGGGAGGGAAATGTTATTATTTGATTTTCCTCCCGACATTCTCCCCACTTTCTTCTCTCGTGCTGACCTGAATGGAAAATTAATGGAAGTGAAGGGGATGTGCCAGATTTGCGAAAGCTTGTAAGGCTTAGGATAAGGAAATGAAAATGTGTTTTATCGTCCGCAGCGGTCGTGCTGTTAGAGTGGTTTTTAACCCTTTGAAGCTCAACCATTTCTCAATGCTGGAAAAAGGGCAGATGTTGCCATCGCTCGATTTGACTACCAGCAAGATGGCGGTCGATCGAATCGTTCATCGCGTGCCACAGATCTAAAGACCATTTTTTGCGCCCACAGCCAGTTATATACTCAGTTTACCAAAAACTGTGTTTTAAAAACTTCATTAATTAGTAACCATTTATTCGAAAAAATCACTAACAAATACTTCTTTAATCAGCTTATATCATGATTGCCTCTCCTATTAAAGCAAAATTGTTTTAAATACATAGCTTTCTGCTCACTTTATAATGAACAATTGACAATATCAAGCAGAAACTTTTTTTCCGTCTTGTATTAGATAGGCAATGAGTGGTCGATACCGATTAATATAATGCAAAAGACACTTGCGTTATATAGTAAATATTTTAATGTACCTCCAGTATGGCGGAAAATATCTTTCAAGTGTCATTACTTTAACATAGGTGTGATATTGTGAGCCTATGTTAGTGATGCATGTATGCGGGAAATGTCAATTTTTATACTAAACAATCTGTTAGGACGTAATGTTAATTTTTTAATAGTCTCTTAAAATAATGATTGTTAATCATTTGTAATTGTTTAAAATTCAGTTTTCAACACGATCTGTATATTTCAACTGGCATTTTATTTCCTTAAGAGAGATAACTTCACTTTAAAATTAAATCAATATTTACAGTATGCTTATGAAGTGCAATGCCATTTATAATTATTCCTATATTTAAAGACACATACAAACAGATTACAATGAATGCAATGATTTATGGGGAGCACATTTGTATCATTTCCTATCATGAAAATAAATTATTTCATCAGTAGAACGCAGAATAACGAATGCATAGAAATTTTCAGCGGTTTGGTTATTGCCCTAATTACTTTGCAAATTATACTTGGTGCACCGTCTAGTAGCTATTCATTGAGAGGCAACGTAATATCTTTATAATAGTCTAGTACGTGCTTTGATTTTGCAATAATCTCAGCTAATACTGGGTGGTTAATTGTCGGAAGTTTTGAATACATAAAAGGAAAAAAAAACTCGTCTAAAGAACAAGTTCTGAAATATTCCTTCCGTAATTAATCTTTCACTGCTGCCAATCAACTCATTATGTGGGAAAAGAGATTATTTTATGAGTAATTCACAGTAGAAAAGTAAAATAGTTTTGATAGGAATGCCATTTATGAGATTAAATACTCTTTTATATAAAGGTTTTTTTCTATCTTTTTTAAAATTCAGTTAAAAAATGGAATCATTTTAAAATTAAGATGAAGCTCGGTATAGTAACACACGAAGAGGTGAAATAGAACTGGAGATGCCGAATCATTGACGTTTTTGTGATAAATTCATCCTAGAGAAAGTTTTAACCAGGTAACTGGATATGACGACATTTTTGGTTATGTCCATAAGATTACCAAAATGTGAATGGCGACATTTTTCCTAGTTAACCGCTTAACATGAAAGGTAATGGGCTTAACATAATAATGTTAAGCGCATTATCTTTCATGTAGTAGTTATATGCTTAATTTTATCGTGGTTGTATGGCATCACATTGTTGACGAGTCATGCACACCCTCTCAAAAAAGTATTCTAGCGTAAGTCAAGTTACCAATGTCAGTTACATATTGTTTTCCCGTAAAAGTTTTTTTTTTCAACGGCGGGCAATTGCCAACTAGGCATTGCCCTCTACAAATGCTCGAAATGTGTTGTGTTTAAGTAAGGAGAAGTTAACATCCATGCCCAAGCAGGGATTCGAACCCGAATCCAAGACGTCATAGGATGGTTCTTAACCCTTTGAGGTGCAACCCTTTCCCAATGCTGAAAAAAGGACAGCCGTCACCATCGCTCGACTTAACTACCAGCAAGATGGCAGACGATCGAAACGTTCATCGCGTGCCACAGATCTAGAGACCCTTTTTTGACGAAGCATTGGGCAATCCATCTGTTCTTGCATTCTTCCATTTTTCAGCAGATGTCAGTGCTGCTAAAAATAACCGTGACCATTTTTTGACGGGAAATGACGTGCTAAAAAGTAAAGGATTCTCGTGGGAGCTATGTCACCCGCAACTATTTTTATAGAAATCAAATCTTTTCTTCGTGACTGGCCACAGTCGAAACGTCAGAGTTTGGTGTTCCCAGAGCGGGAACACTGCGCGTTAAAGGGTTAAGCCACTACACAGCCTGGGACACGAGATGTCTATGCTGGGACACCAGGGACACGTGATACACGAGATGATTTTTCATCTCGGGCCCATCTCTAGAAAGTCGGTGTTGTGAAAATACAGATTTCTAAAAAAAAAAGAAGAAGAAACAAATATTTTACTCACCGAAGAAGTAAACTTCAACATAGTGTCAACACTCTTTTTGTAGTTTTTTCCGTCTTTAGTGCGATAATACAATAGGTCGGACCACACCCAAGGTTTCATCACTCGGTCAGAAAACTGTTCGGAAGCCCTGTGAAAATAATATATGCCCCTGTAGAAACTCCTCGTTGTTTTTGTTTAGTCAAGAAATCATCACTGTACGAACATGTCAATTTTTAATATGTATGAGGAATGTGCTAAAAAAATATGAAAGGATTTCTCACATTCTGCTAAGTATGAAACTACTGGGCTTGCGAGAAAGTAGTTTCGGTTACTCTAAAAAATGTGCCAGTTCATTTGCTATCTAATATTTGTTCCCCATTTGAACTGAAAAACCCGTAACTTTCTTGTTAACGCATTATATTAGACATACAGTAAATGTATGTAGGGGGTTAGGTGAGGTATTTACGACTCCTTTATGGAAATTTCAACTTTGTAAATTTTTAAGTCTTTTAATTATGATAGAAATTGTTATCATTAATCAGGAGAAAACTTTGACGTTTTAAAACACCTAGTAAAAATTTTGTTTTCGTAGAAATTTGCTTAAAATTTAAGGGGGGAGGGGATCATAATTACGCAAACAAAATGAAAAAATTGAAAAAATAGGGGTAATTATGACCACTTTCTTTCTTTTGAAACATACTTTTACAACTTTTGTTGGAGTATTTGACACTACTATTCTTGTTTTTGTTAGTGATTAAAGTTACCTTGGTGGAAAAATAATTAGAACAAATAGAGTAATAAGGTTATAATTTCTACTTATTAAATCAAAATGGCATCTTTCTGTCAAGATGCGCTGAAAGTCAATCTTTTTATAAAAAGGAAAATATGGAATGTGAGAATTATTGAAAAAATTGAAATACATTGCATTTAGTAATGTTTTCTTGATATTTTAAGAACAAACACGAAATAAAATTCAAAGAAAGAAAAAAAAAGTCAGAATAAATATTACTGTTCTTGATATGTTTTCTGATTTTCTGATTATTCATTTATGAACAAGCAACTGTTTATTTAAAGAAATGTCTATCTAAATGAATTTTTTTGCATTTCATGCATCTCATTCATTTTTTTACACGTTCTTATCTGATATGATTTTAATGTCTTGGGATGTACTTCTGTTCACAGACCATGGCAGCAAGTTTTAAGTACAGATATTTTTTAAAAGAATGATTAGCGAAATTTCTATTTTATAAAGTATTTTTAGTTAAAAAAATAAGAATAAATGGAATATTTTAAATTATGTATTCTTAAATCTTTTTATGTGATATAAGACAAGCATATGCTTTTACAGTCACAATAATTTTTTTGTAAAAATTGTATGCTTTTATTACACAGTGTAGGTGTAACTGTGGTATCAAAGTTTATGAAAGCTTTCAACGCGACATGTTACAGAAATAAAAAAGCTTTGAAACTTTTTATGTGATGTTGTAAGCACAAAACAAAAAGAAAACCCTACCAAACTTTTATTTAAAGTTTAAAATAACCGTTTAGCGATTTTCATTTTATTGTTTTTCAAGACATGTTAGTTGCAAATAAAGTTTAACAAGAAAATTAATGCAGTTAGCTATGGTTGACTAACTCTGCAACTGTCACTAACTCTGATAAAAAAATGTGAAATAATCGACAAATAATGTAAATGATGATTCAGAACTCTTATAAAATATTTTAAGGGGTGACAGAACAGCTCACGTGTAGCCTAACCAACATAAAACCCCTGGTCTATTACCATTTTCCCACTGTCACGAATAGAATGAAAAAGCACAAAAACTTAGTAAATCCCTCATTCCTGTAGTTTCTAAACACCCTAGATATTTAGAAAGAGCAAAAAAGTCCTATTAAACAACATTAACCGTATTGCAATATCTAGATTTGATGGCGAGTTACAAGCAAGAAACAGTGAAAAAATGCAAAATGAAATATTTGCCAACATTTTTAAATGTTTATTCCTCAAATATCATTCAAGATACAGTCAGTAAAATTTACTAAAAATTATCCCATTCTGACAGCTTTCCAGAAAGCTTACAGTGAACTATATCCATTACCTTGCTCAGAAGAAATTAAAAATGTTTCTTTGCTACAGATCACAAAATTTCTGGTTTCTTGCAAAAGTGGCTCCGCGCACTCAAGTCAGTTTTCGAAATTCTGCGGTTTCTGAATTTATTTGTTTTTGGTTTTGAATCCCCCATCCCCCCAAAAAACTGCTTTGTAACTTTTATAGAACTTCTAGATGCGGACAAAACTGCCAAGACCAATGATACGAAAATAATAAAGATGGCTTGAAGTTGTTACAATTTTTGGGCTTGGTCTCTGTCTTAGATGCAGCATTTCGGGTCCTTATTGCTAGTTGAGCAGAAACTCATTTCTTACAGCCAATAATCTAAGAAATGAGTTAAAACTGCTTTCAAATATATCGGACCTATCAACAATTGATTGTAAGTCGTTTTGAATTCAAATGTTGGAAATAGCAGGAGTCAAGAATGCTTTCCTGGATGATTGGAATCTCTTATTCTCTCTGCTACGTAATGCAATTTAAATTTTCATTTGAGAATTCTACTTACACCTTCAATGCATTTACGTATTCAGAATTTTTCCGCTGAGCTTGGATTTTTATTCCCATTGCTGTTTCTGTAAAATAAAGAAATATCCTTGTAAAATCCAAATGAAAAAAGAATCAACAGTGATGTTATAATGAATCTTGTTTAAGTACTCTTAAATATGTAGTTTCAAGTGAATGTTCACATTTTTTAAATTTAACATTCGTTTAAATAAAATATAGATAATCTATATATTAATATTTGAAATAGTCAATAATGTTAAATGAATAAATGATACATACTTTCACACAAACTGAAAACAATAATAACGAAGAAATAGAAATAAAAATAATTCCTAAGACAATAATTAGTGTTCGTGCACAAAATCAGTTCTAAACCTTAGAATCAAGGCCTACATAAGAAGTTTTTAAATTGAAAAATGTATACCTGATTGCATCTTCAGCCCACTTTTAAAATGTGAAAGCTTTATGAAAATGTAATCATCAATAAAAATAAGAAACATTCAAAAAATCAATGCTAAATATGTATAAATATTTAATTATTCCTTAAACAGCAAATAGTAATTGCTTTTGAGCTTATTTTGATTGCGTAATAAAAAGTCATAATTTGAGCAATCTCTATTGATCACTTCATTTTTAAATAATAAAGACATGATGAAGGTCACTTATAGTTTTTACACTTACACAAAATTTTCTTAAATAAGCTTTAACCCCAACATTACCGAAAAACTCGCTATATCGAACGTTTTAATGGGGCCAAGTGATTTAATTATCGGGAGACATCGTAATTAATAAAATGGGCTATGCAATATTAAGTATTAACCCATTCGTCTTGGTCTTTGGAGCAATTCTATATCAGAGCGACGCGGATGCATTAAGCAGGGTGTTTGCCTAAATTTACTATACGGTATGTTGCGAGTGAGTCCATGCATACATTAAGCTAGAATATTTACATTATAAAAACATAAATGAATAAATAAAAAATTGCAGCTGTAGAAAGTTAAATTATATGAAAGCGTCTATTGTTTTAAGTCAGTTTCACCCCAATGCAAAGTGCAAAACTATTCCATGAGTTAAATATTTGAATAGTTGATCAGTTTAACACTATATTCGTTTTCGTTGATAATATTGCAGGCATTGCTAAGCAGCAACTGATGCAGCTTATAACCATCCCATACACTCGGAATTTCTTTTTACAGTGTGTCTCTGACAAAGCTATACAACTGTAACTACTCAACCATATTTATCACTTATGTCATTCTATTTCTTTCTCATATGGCTTGTTTCAAATTATCTCTTCTATATTCAAACAAAATTGGAAAATATGTTAGAATGTTTTTCTGTTTAACTTTGAACATGTAAATTTCACTTTAAGCAATTTAAAGAATGATTCTTTTAATTATGAATGTTTCTTTTTGAGTGCACATTACTTTGGACTAAAATAAATAAATTTATGAAAGAAAAACAGCAGTACAAAAATGTGGACATATTTCAAATTACACCTCTGAAATTGAACAATTAAGGCCATATAATTATAATAGTTTACTGAGAACTTAATTTATTCCTTTATTTCTTAAACTATAAATATTTTTTGTAATAAAAAATTATGATAATGATGCTGAAGCAGATCTAATATATCCAGTGTTCTCTAACGTATACCTTACCCACTTTTCTCTGCTTCGATGTTTCTAATTAAAATGAAATTACAAAAAAAACCACGGAAGAAAAAAATCACTAACCCTCCTATTCATTTTATTCCTGTATAGTAGAAATTACGGATTTGAAAAATCCATATTCAAACTTATGGAAGAATTTGTATGATCTGAAAAACTTCCCTTTAGAGAATGAACATTAAAATATTTTTCAAGAAACTGTGAAAATTATTTTCGTTGTCTATTCTTATGGAGATCGAATTGGAGTATGAAACGAATTGGAGTATGTTATGGCTCAGCAAATAGTTATTTTCCTGGAAAAATATATAAAAAGGGTTTTTCTTGCGTTTGAAGTAATAGCATTCTAATGTTAATATATAAAAAATTTCAGAAATCGATCATCGACTAGCAGCAGACGGGAGAAATAACGTTACCTTTTCAGAGGAAATACTCGGCCCCCTTTTAATAATTAGTTATGTAAGCGCCCTCTAGCGATGAATCATGATGCAATCTACTGACGCACGCAACTAACACGCGTACGCGCATAACATAAACTTAAAGCGCCATCTTACAGGCAAATTTCGCTTAGCTTAGAATACGTCGATGATTGTCCTGCATGTAAGTTTATATGGAAATCCTTGATATATCTACTTATTTAATTTTTGCGAGGAAGAAACTGGAACCATACGAACCACATAAAATATCCAGCGTACACAACGTGATGGGTTGCACAACGTCGAAGACTTGTCCGCCCTTTTCTTCGAGTACTTGGCACAGTATTTTAGACTGCTCATCGATGACTGGCTGGAAATCGCTCAGAATCCGAAAGTGGAAAGCCGGGGTCAGCAACTTCCTCCTCACTCTCCATTTACTGCCCCCACTGAAACGAAAAAGATGATAAAACGTGAGATTCGAGTAAACATAACGAGAAGAATGGATGTCACATGATCGGAACAAAACAAACCTGTTAAACTGACGCTATCAGCATGTTTCTTAGACAGATTGTTCAATCTTTCCTGTGGCTAAAAGCTGGAAGGTGTTTGCCTGACTGGTGATATAGATTGTTGCTGTTCTTTTGTAACGAAAGGACAGCTTATGGCACCAATTGTGTGTTTTAGGGCTACTTTGTTGTCCCGCAGTGGTCTGGGCGCTAAACTCCGTTCCCATAAGAACACGGCAAGTGAAGCAGCATCCGGCTTAGCCAGTGCTTGGGAGGGTCATCTCCCTCTCGGCTCGTCCGCTGTGGAACCGTGTACGCTAACGGGAGCTGGTGCACGAAAAATCCGTCGTGGCTCCAATGTCCTCCAAGTTGTTAAACGGTACCTCTGGGGTGCCAATTTCAGGTGGTGGTGGGTCCCTCATCTGGAATCGGTTCAAAATTAGGGACCAACAAGTAGAAGTCCAACACCCTCGGGGGCACTGGCACCCCTCTTTCCATGGATAGTGTCGTCTATTCATGGACACGACAACAACACAACAACAACAACTACTTTGTTTAATTATAAAACTATCGCTACAGGTGTGGTCAGTCTATCGAATTTTCCGAAATGGCACATTGCAAGGATACTTTTAGATTTTATGGGTCTTTGAACCTGTTCGTGCACGTCATTTTAAAGACACTACGAGATATTCGACTTTTCCGTCGAACGGTCAAAATGGATAGTGGGACATTCAAAGATCAACACAAGAAAACAGCTTTGGATTCAGAATTTGAATCTCCGCCGTTGCGTCTTCGCAACTATGGGACAGATCAGGTTAAGACTCGTAACCTCACCTTAATATAAAAGCATATAAAAAGCTAACCGTAAAGCGCAGCAATAAATTCAATGATAGATGGAAGAAACAACTTCAGTTGGATAGCTAATGTTTTGCGTTTCTATCATATGAACAAATATTCTTATTATATTTCTTATATTTAAAACAAACGTATTAAAAATAAGTTTTTAGTTAGAGAAATTAGTATAACAAAAGACATCAGTAGAAATATCAATACGGTTAATATATTTACAATTTCAATTTTTCTCTCCTTCTTTTAAATGAGGTCGTGAAGCCGCTAAGTTCTGTATATCTACTTCCACTTCTGATCCAATTATACATATTGTTTTTCTTCCTAATGATTTTTAAAATAATTTTCAATTTAAAGGGAGACTTCGGCTTCGACTTCAGATAAAAAGTTTATCTGTAATAAAATCAGATTACGAAAATTTGCTTAAGCATTGTAATAACTTGCAACAGCCGTTGAGTAATCAGCACAGCCATATACACTCATGTCCATAAATTAAGGATAATTCAGAATCACACAGAAATTGATCTCTAAAATAAAAATTTCAATTGTGGAATGATCACACACATCTTGAAGAAGAATATGCAAATTACAGGAAACCACCAGATGGCGTGTATGGTACGTCACAATGACGAGAGTGTAAGAGAGGGGGTATATAAGGAATGGTGGCAAAGAAGTAAAATTGTTCACAAGCGCTGTGAAAGCCTTTCAGTGCAAAAACCGCATAGTTATGGCACAAAGGAGTCATTTGGATGATGTTTTACGTGGCAGAATTATCGGACGACTGGAATGTGGGCGTACCCAGCTGGAAGTATCCGAGGAACTTCGAATCGCCCAGAGTGTCATCTCCAGGCTTTGGCAACGATTCCAAGATGATGGTAATGTGAGTAGACGTTACAGCACAGGTCGACTCCGAGTTACAACGCCGAATGAGGACAGCTATTTGGCAGTTACTGCCAAAAGAAACAGACGGAGTACAGCATCAGACCTGTCTGGTCAGCTCTCTTCAGCTACCGGTACGACAGTTTCAAGGCAGACCGTGTACAGACGCTTAGGGCACATTGGTCTATATGCTCGTAGGCCTGTCAGATGTGTTCCACTTACCGCAACTCACTGTCGCCTGCGATTAACCTGGAGTAGAGAGCATGCATTGTGGACACCGCAACAGTGGTCTTGTGTGATGTTTTCCGACGAGTCCAGGTTTAGTTTGGAGTCTGATTCTCGCCGGACATTCATCTGGAGAGCGCCAGGTACCCGTTACCACCAAGAGAACACCATTGAAAGACACCATTACGGTGGTGCAGGATGGCTCGTTTGGGGAGGAATTATTCTTGGTTCCAGAACTGACCTGCATGTTCAGAGTGTAACGATGACAGGCCACATCTATCGGGATGTCATTCTGGAACAACATGCACGTTTGTTTCGGGGCGCCATGGGTGCTGAATTTGTGTTTATGGATGACAACACCCGTCCTCACCGTGCAAACATTGTAGACGAATGCCTTCAATCGGAGGATATCACCCGTATGCATTGGCCAGCATACTCACCGGACTTGAATCCAATAGAGCATGTGTGGGATATGCTTGGCCGACGAATTGCAGCCCGTCAACCCCCTCCCACCTGTCTACCGGAACTTCGGAGTGCATTGCTTGATGAGTGGTGTAATATTCCCCAAGATCAGATTGATCATTTGATACTCAGCATGCCTAGGCGTTGTCAGGCCTGTATTGCATCGTCCGGGAGACATACTCCGTATTAACCATCCTACTAACCATGTTATACTGTTTTTTGTAAATAGGTTCTTTTTTGAAATTTGGTCAAGGGAGTAAAACTTGCAATTTTTATTAATTATGTCAAACATATAGCATCTTTTTTGCTCTTTACTTTTTGTTTAATAAATAGACTTTACAAATAAGTCAAATTTGTTTTGCTTCTTTCTCTTTCTTTGCCTGAACTTCATTATCCTTAATTTATGGACATGAGTGTAGTCCATGAATTGTTTAAAAGGGAGAGAATGGCAACAACATCCTTGTTTCAAATGAAATATACTCCAGCAGTGTTCTGTCTGTCTATTAACGGTATATCATCTCGTCTCTAAAAAAAGCTGTAAAATAAGCGCTGTTACCAACCGAGGAGACATGACAAGATATTACTGGACACGTCTCTGTCTATTTCACTGCCAGATGAACTTTTACTACATGCCAGTATTTTTCTCTCTGCTGTATTCCGAATGGTGAATTGTATTCTGCCAACAGATAATGGTTAACTATAACTGGCATCGCATTTTTTTCTGCTTTTATCTTCTAAAAGATCTATGATAATGAGCCAAAGAGTCTGAAACATATGGGAATTCAACTGTTCTACTTGACGCTTTACTTATAAGCTGCACCATTGTTTACGGTTTCTTTCTTTAACTTTTTACGTCATCATTCTGATTATATGGATTTATGTGTACATTCTACTAAAATTGAGAGGATTTGAATCCTTGCTTAGAAATGTTTTGTGAACGAGTGAACTTTCAAGGAATATTTTGCGCTGTGTTTTAAAACAGTTACCACTTCTTTTGAAAAAACTTTCGAAGCTTTTAGGACTTCTCATATTTAAAAACGGATCCAAACACTATTATTTTCAATGATTGTGTAAATATAGGGAATAATTTGAAAATATAGCGAATAAAATAATAATATTTATCCAATATTTTCAACATAAATCAGTCAGATTATATAATCGAATTATCTTTAAAGTTAATAACTCAAATATCCATACACATGTACTTTAAAACGATTTTGATTTTTTCGTACTTAATAACTCTATAATTAAGTAATTTGTTTTCGCTCTGAAAATAAATAAATGGTAAACAGAGAAAATGCAGCTTCGTTTAGAGAGATTGAAACTTCTTATTAAAAATTTCACTCTCAACAACTTCAAATAAAAAACAAAACATCCAACAAAAATAAAGATCATCAACTATCTCGTTAATTACAGTTCGTTGTAAAAAAACATATGAAGCAAAATGTTTCATTACTTTAACCTGTACTTTTAACTGCACAAGGCTAACAAATCTTACGAGTATTTCAAAATCTCTTTATGTCTGCAGTGAAAATGTTCAGCAAACACGAACGTCTAAAAATAACTAGAAACTTAAACAAGAATAATTGATAATCTGTACAAAAGAGCACAAACTTGAAAGTGGCGTGCTCTGCTCAGTCCCCTGACTGTCATTTGTCACGCAACCTGTTGAAGACCTGTTCAGTGTTCATCATATCTTTTTTTCCCCTAAAAGAACATTGTTACATCTTTATCTTTGTATGTGTGTGTGTCTGTGTATTAGCATCTAAGCGAATATTTAAGCAGAGGCATGCAAGGAGATCATTTTATTCTCAGTCAAGGCAAATGTATACTTGCAGAGAACGGTCGTTCTAAGTGCGTGATGTTTTGTAAACATTAATGGAACGCCTAGAATAAAATATTTTGTTTTTTTAATGGTTGATTAAAATGGTTTAAATACGTTCTATAAGATTTTTTTGACTTTTTAAAAAAGGATAATTTCATATGATTAACGGCAAATGATGAGAAACACAAGTTAAACAACTGTCTGAAGTTAAACAACTCTAAAATCTTTCTGCTTGCCTGCCACTCTGAGCTCAAAATTGCTCAAAATTTAAGAGATAAATCATCAGCATTATCTGACGTTTATTCGTCAAGTTTTGGGCACTATCGCAATAAATATAGAATATAGTAAAATCTAAAATCTGTTGTAAATCTGAAATATATTCAGTTTATAGCTTACCTTGTGATTAATCCTTCCTTAAACCAGCAATTGAGAAAATCATACATGAACGTTTTCTTGAGAACAGTATTGCTGTTTAAAATGACCTAAAATAAAGAAAATCAACTATTTTTAAATTGTAGAAACCAGTAAAAATACTCTTTCTAAAGCATGAAATTCTTTGCTGGAATTTTTATACAGTTTTGCAACTTTCAAACGTCTAATTCAGAAGGCGCTTTGAGGCACTTGTCCCTGCAGCTGACTTGTAGCAATATCTCACGCTCATAATTCTTGCACATCCAACTCTGCTTAGTTTTCTATGGAGCACTTATGGCTAGCGCACTCCTTTCCGTTTCCATTGTTCAATTAAAAAAAATGGCTCATAGCTACTCTGCATAGGAATGCAATTTTTGATTCGTGAAAGGTTTTGAAATAACACTTCATACAAGAGTACTTTTTTTCTTCATTTTTAAAAAAAATATTTTTTTTAATAAACGAAGAATAAGTGTATCCACATCCACTTAACTTTTTTAGGCTATTTTTTTAAGTCAAGAAGGCTTGTCATGCGTGTGTTGACAGTAACTTTCGCTTGCAGTTTACACATACTACTCGCCAAATGTGGCGATAAAGCACAAGTCTAGCCTCCCTCCTCGTGACACAAAGCTCATTCTGGCCTCACATTTCTAACGGATTTTGAATGGGGGTGCTGTCTCTAGCATATTTCTACGCTCTGAATAGCTATGGCATTATTTTTCTAAGAATAAAAATTTGACAAGAATGACAGTACGATAATCCACTCCAGCAATATTATTCTTGACAAAGTAAGTTTAAAGCCTATGACGACCAAGAAACGAGTTAGCGACCACCTGTGAAAATAAATATACATATTCAAACTATAATAAATATACGCAGACAGAATAATTGCTGTTATATATATAGTTTGAGACCTTGTAGCCCCGATATATGCGTGACCAATATTAAACGATCCCCTTTTAAAGTTGTCTACAAACAAAACTATTGTTGAGAAAGTTAGGAAATTTTGTGTAGGACATAAAGGAGGTATGGGGATTTATTTCAACGAGTAAAAATAAAATTAGTTCAAATGTTCACCAACAGGGGGTGTTTTTTTTAAAGAATTACACTTTTAGCATATTTTTATGATAGTTCACAAATATTATTATAGCAAAACATGTTCAACATGATGGCCATCATAGTCAGCTACCATCTGGAATCGTAAGAGAGCATGTTCCACTGCTGACTGCAGTGTGCTCAGGGAAGTATTACGAACATGTCCTTAAGAGCAGGCTAAGTTCTTGGATTATCACGACATACCAAATGGTGGCGAGGGCGACTATTTGAACTGATTTTTTTTTATTCGCTCCAACAAATTCCCGCACCTTCTTTATTTCCTACACAAAATTTCATAATTTTCTCAACAATAATTTCGTCTGTAGACAGCTCCAAAATAGGATTTTTTTTTTGTATTAATTTTGTATAACCGATATTTGTTTGAAATAAGAGTTTTTTTAAAACTAGCAAATAAATTTTACGTGATTGATAAATACGATCCAATCCAATTCCAAAGTAAACTAAAATGTACATTCTAATTGTAAATAATTGATTTTAAATACTGAAATATACACTATTGTTCGATATAAACTCGTCCGCGTTATCGGAAAAAGCGAATAGACGAATTATCGATTTTTTGAACGAAGTAGAAATTTTCAGTCGAGTAACAATACGGTGTATACTCCCATCCGATAAGTAGAGAGGAAGATAGGTTTCAGACCCACACACACACACATACTCAGATGAGTTCCAGTGGTTCTGCTCTTGTATGACATGTTGAAGATATCGGAAATCAAAAGTCGATAGTTTTGTTTCGACAGATATATTTTAGTTAGCCCATTGTGGCATTTCTATGTTAGAAAACTCATTGTCCATTTTTAGAGTTGGAAATAAATGAGTATAAAGCCGAAATGAAATGAATTAATCAATTCTACTATATAGTCAGGCTGATTTCTGACTCACTGATTCGCCGATTCTGTAACAATTCCAGGCAAACAATAAAAAACGCAATAACATCTGTACCGTTTGAACGATGCGCTTGAAAATTTTCATAATTATGCAGAAAATCGTAGAAAGTAATCTGCGCTACTATAAAAATATGAAAATCCCCCCGTTCCTTAACTTTTGATTAAGAGATTTTTCGCAATTTTCATCTCCATTTTATATCCGAAAGTAAAAAACGTAATCGTTTGCGTGACAAATAAACAAATAAAAATAAAAAAAAAATTGTCTAGAGTTAAACTTGTTAATTTTTTTTATTATGGTATGAAATATTTTAATGAAACATTTTTAAAATTATTGTTCTATCATTAAACTATATAGCAAAAGCTTATTACAGGTAAACATGATAATTGTAGGCAAGCATGAGAAAATTAAGTTATTTTACTGTCTTGACAAAGGTTTTTTTTTAAGAAAGTAATATATATATTCATATATATTCAAAATTTCAATGCATTTGAGGCAAATCAAGGCAATATTCTACAAATGTTTTGTCATCCAAACTCAGTGTTACAATTTTGTGTTTTCTGCAATATCTATCATGGAAAACCAACAAATAATTAGGGGAATTTTAATAAAATTGTAAAAAAAAAAACCAGCATATACCGAGCACGCATTTTCAGCAAATTAAGGAATTACCCCATAAAATTCATTTAGTTTTTTGAACTGAGTGCACCTTATAGTACCTTTTCCCCACTATCTAACACCAAAAATAGACTGAAAACTTTTTTTTTAACCGACCTCATGTAGAACAGGGTGGCTGCAATTAAACTTCCCGTGTAAACAGCAATCTGCAGCTGTAGCAGATGAGCC
This sequence comes from Cheiracanthium punctorium, assembly GCA_038373885.1. Taxonomy (NCBI): domain Eukaryota; kingdom Metazoa; phylum Arthropoda; class Arachnida; order Araneae; family Cheiracanthiidae; genus Cheiracanthium; species Cheiracanthium punctorium. The sequence continues at coordinate 358,473 of JAWZYV010018190.1, forward strand.
GACACAAATTGCGCTGAAGGAAGATTTTCACAAAGTTTAGTTCAAAAAATGTCCACTCGATACCACTAGATGGTGCTTTGCATGGTGAATCGAGATCAAAATTTTATTTAAATTGGTTAATAAGTGCTAATTGGTTAAAACTATCGTATTAATGTTAATACCGCTTGTTGCATTTCGAATTATCCGTTTAAATTGTTAAATTTAATGTCCCCCCACGAAAACGCTACCTTGTGGACGCTTCTTGAACTATTCTTTTTCAAAATTTCCTGAGCTCATGTTATGTGCAGTCTATAGACCAAATTTGGTTACAATCCGTTCACCCGTTTTCGCTGGAGAACCTTGTTTAAAAGGGAAGTTTAATCATAAATCACTCTGTATAGAAGAAGTAGCAAGATAAAAATTTCGGGTTGTGCCCAAAAAGTGAAAAAAGGTAGATTTTCCCACGAAAATGCTTGATTTATTGACATCCAACTAAGAAAAATCCAAAATTTAGGGCTGTGCCCAGGCCTCCATGGCAGCCGCCCCTGGCTACATCCCTGTATATGTCACTCAATATTACATAATGCATGAAACTTTGACCTCTTTGAGGCAGCCGTTATTTAAGTTTAAAATTCCTATTCTTTTGCCATTATATTTTGTTTTTGTTTTTTTTCAAGCGAAAAGGAACATAAAATTTGGAGCCTCAATCAAATTGAAAAGTTGATATTTTAGAATCACCCTGAGGGTTCAGTTATGGTTACTAATTTTTGTTGTGTTTATCTTCACGACGGGTTGATGGCAATGGTAACCCATGCTCCTGTTGCTGTTTCTCATGCCCTTTGGCAACCGCTAAGCGATGTCAGATCCTCCATATAGGACGGCGATGGGAGAAAAGAAACGGCTTCCATTTTAACGAACCCCAGTGGGATTAAGTCCGACTTTGTTCGGGGTCTCCCACACTCGAACCAATTCCGGATGAGAGACCTAGATCCTGAAATCGGCACTCTCAGTGGTATCGTTTGAATAAGGCACGAATCAATTTTACGTATGACTAGCTTCCATTAGCCCACACGGTTCCACAGCAGCCCAACCGAGAGAGGTTTTCACCCCCCCCCCCCAGCACTGACCAAGCCGGTGCCGCTTCACTTTCTGATTTCTTATGGGAACGGAGCTTAACGACTAGGCCACTGCGGCACAGTGGTAACCCATAATTACTATTACGCAGATAAAATTTAATTATTCATGTTTTAAAATAAATACATATTCTTTTACGTGAGGGAAAATAAAATTATAAACTATACACTATGCAACGAAATATGCAAATTAGCGAATAACCACAAGCGTGTGCTTTTCAGAATAGAAAGGAAAAACGCCCGACAAATAACACGTATGAACTGCTAAAAGAACTCAGATTAGCGTGATGATGGAAAGCCGCTTTTACTGAGCAGAAACTTTGTGCATTTTGGCGAAAACATTCATTATCATCGATGAAAGTTCAAAAGAAGGAAGAACACGTTATTCTCAGTCTAACTTCCCCCCTCCCCCCTTGCCTCCTTTCTGTTTAGCAGACAACAAATTACAAAACCAATACTTGGGAAATCAGTGATATAATTAAGGCCATCAGATGACTTCAGCGGAAACTGCTACATTTAAAGTTAATGGGATTATTTTAGAAGTTTTCCTGTAATGCACTGATTGCTTGAACTTTTACAGATAAAATGAGGGCGTGGATTAATCGCGGTACTTGATCAGGAGATCAATGACAATTACAATTCGAAGGATACTTTCGAAGTTTGTTGTTGCTGAAGGAATCATAATTTGGTTAAATCGCACACAGAAACTTTTGTGAAACTACTAACTTCCTACCTAAAGATCATTTCCAAAGTTAAAAATCATACCTGACGCATATCGTAAATAACATGTATAACATCGTAGACACATCTTATTTTTTGTGCAAAAGTAACATTTAGCCTGAGCAGTGGCGCACCCAGGATTTTAGTTTAGGGGGGGCTGAGCTGAAAATACTGCTGAACTCGGTTATAGTGAGATCGATAATAGTTACAAACCTCTTATAACGTCAAAATATTCTGTACAACTTGATTTGCCCATACAACACGAGCCCACAAACAAAAACTCATTATAGAGTCATAAATAATTATCTGATATTTTCAGTGATATTGTAACAGACTTTAACAGTGTTTCATAAACTCTCTGTAAGTATTTATTTAAAAACTAACATATTTCTAGGTAAAAAATACTTTAGAAATAATTTGAAGACAATAAATAATAATAATAATAATAATAGAAATAATTAAATAGTGACAATTTTCATTTTTTTAAAGTTTTTCACATCTAACTGTTCGCCTTTGGGGGGGGGCTTGAGCCCCCATAGCCCCCCCCCGTGGGTGCGCCTATGAGCCTGAGTGAAAATCATATTAGCATTTGGAGGTGCCACCCTTAGATGCAACTGCGGCCTTTATACGGGACATACTCACTACACATGTATATTTCATGTTGTTGAAGTTCCGTATTGTAATGCAATTCTCTGATTTGACTTTCCATCAACTCCAGCTTTAATGGTGATCAGTTCTTTATCAATCCCCTAGCTTGGTGAGCTCCCAGATGTTCTCTACTGCGGTAAGCTTCCCAGCCACTTGTACACTTAATACGCAATATCGACACATATGAAAAACAACCGCAATGATAACAGCTGTAGAAAGCAAAGTGCTTTATGAGAACAAACTAATATACTCAAAAAATTGCTTTAAATTTGATACAACAAGAATTTAAGCCGTGTTTCTAGCAACTTGGCCACTTATTGTACATAAAGAAAAAGACAGCTGGACAAATGCATCTTCAAAATTAAGAGAGTTATACTTAATTGAAAGTATAGAAAGTCGTGAGTGAGGACCATCTACCAAATTTTTCTATCAAATTAGAAATGTAAATTTGTGAAATTTCACAAAAAACATAGAACTGGGTGATCACAGCAGATTGTTTAAATTTTCTGTACACTTAGATGCTTGAGAGCATGGGACTGGCCAGTGTAAAGAAAGGTTAAGACCCCAAAAGTTTAAAAAGGCAAAATTTCTCATAAAAAGGCTTGCTTTTATCGTTTTGTTAACATAAATTAAAATGTTTGATAAACAAAAAATAAACGTAGTTCCTAATTAGGATTGACGGAAAAAAAGTTTTGTTGGCGAAATTACAAATCACAGTTCATGTACTCTCATTCTAGTTTAGTAATAAAACAATTGATTTATTCAATTTTATGATATTAAATTAAAACTTATATTTTACTTGCTTTAAAATTACAGAAAAAGTCTTACCAAGCAAAATTCATTTAATTCGAACTTAAAAAATGGAAATTTAAAAACACTAATACTGACTATTTCAAATTTTTGCAGCCCGCAGTTTAGAACAAACTTTGCAGTGACCGGAGGGTAATTTAATATTCAGTGTAATCTATAATGAATAGATGGTTGTCTGTCGTCATTCTGAAAACGGAATATTAATTGGAGGGGCGAAAATGGACTTCAGACCAGAGTGAGTCCAAATTATGTACGTGTTCTCTTCGCGTATGTCAATTCATCTTTCAATTATGTAGCTCTGTTATGATCCCCTCAACCGAAACAAGCATCTTATCTATCTCAAACAATACAAAGTGAGACCGATGGACAATAATTTGGTAGAGATTATATACATAAATTATGAAACATAAGGTAATGTTTGATTTCATGATTCTAACTTGTGGTTTCAATTACAGACTGCACACTGAATGCAGAGAATGATATCGCAGACTGAGTGGAGTGTAGTTTAAAATCCACAACTTTCATGCTCTGATATGTACAGTTATATACAGTACGTATTAAGTATATGTACAGAAATATCAGAAGTGTTACTTCTGTTTTTCTTTGAAAGCTAGGAGAGTGCTCAGTTTAGACATTTGTTTTTTATTCATAAAAGAATGATGAATTTTATGATTAACCCATTTATGCCTAGCGTCCCTTTTTTGGGACGGCATTTTCGCTATTAGTCGAAAACGTTATTTATTTTTCCTAGCCTTTATTCATGAGTATTGAGCCTCAACTCCTCACAATATTTTAACATGACCAAGTAAGATGTTGATATTTCGATTTTTATGCAAAATGATTTTAAAATAAATCATTCCTTGTTCAAGAAGTTGACATCAGAAATTTATCTATTATTTCTGTTATCAGTAAAAATCGAAGAAAGTCGCAAAAATATCCAGGCACAAATGGGTTAAGCTTAAAGGACCCATATTTAGATTCTTTCTTTAAAAACTGAAAACTACTGAAAAGCACTAAAAAAAAATATTCAGTTATATTTAAATCACTAATTTATTTAATTTTAGGAAATAAAAATGATAAAACTCTAGTATTAGATGTATTAAAACTTATCAGTTACAGGGTAGCCTGCTAAAGTGACTACCTATCTATCATGACCCCTTTTGTACAATTTCAATTTTCAACCACCACGATTTACCACCTGCACGAGGTGACCAATTTTTTCCCCTCTCGGAAGTGGTTCTCTAGACAGGTTACTTTAGCTATACACAATCAAAAAAGTACTCCAGTATAAATGAAATTTTCAGCGTTCGTTTTTTAAACATAAAAATACAGTGAGAAATAAAAAATTGTAATTCAAAGTAAAACATGAAAAAAAGAAATTTTTTCCGAGTTGTAAATTTTGACATTAGTCAGTAGTAATACTTCTGTACTTTTTGATAAGTATATTTTTATTATTGTTAGATGTGTATCACATAAATTTATTTATTTTTATTGGTAATTAACCACTAGATTAGTAGCTACAGTCTGTCAATTAAATAACCAAATGTCGGAACCGTATATGAACAATACAGTTGTTGGGACATTTTTTTTTGGACTCCCCCCCCCAATTCTATTTAAAAAAAATAGTTATGGGTGACATAGCTCCACGAGAATCCTTTACTTTTTTTATGAAGTATGTTATTTCTCGTCAACAATGAACAACAACAAAAAAAAATAGTCAACATAAAATTATAACAAATGCATTTTAACCCTTTGAGGCATAACCCTTTCATTTCCTCCCCACCCCCCACCAATGCTGAAAAAAAGGGCAGCCGTTTTATCATTGCTCGACATAACTACCAGCTAGATGGCATATGATCAAAATGTTCATTGCATACCATGCCACTTATATATTTGCCACTTATATATGTTAAATATATGTAGTGAATCGAACCCAATTCTATTTAAAAAAATAGTTATGGGTGACATAGCTCCACGAGAATCCTTTACTTTTTTTTAAGTATGTTATTTCTCGTCAACAATGAACAAAAAAAAATAGTCAACATAAATAGTCAACAAAAAAAATAGTCAACATACTTCAAAAAAAAAAAAGTAAAGGATTCTCGTGGAGCTATGTCACCCATAACTATTTTTTAAAAATAGAATTGGGGGGGAGTCCAAAAAAAATGTCCCGACAACTGTATTGTTCATATACGGTTCCGACATTTGGTTATTTAATTGACAGACTGTACATTGCATGGTTACATTAAAAAAAATATTCAGTTTAATTCTATTTTGAAACAAAACTTTTCACAGACAACTTGTTTACATAAAAACTTCTTTAAGGGCACATACTGGAAACAATTTTATTAAACTCCGCAATACTCTGAGGATCTATGTCCCGTATAAAAATTGCATCGAACAGCATCTTAATTAACTATATGTACTCTGTACAGAAAGCTTCTCTGGTCATTTTAGCATAGTTTTGAATATGGAGAAATTAATTGGAACGGAAAAACAGGCATTCGAAAATGCAGTTGTTGCCATAGTCCACGCGTGTTGTAGCAAAAGTATATTCATCAATATATCTCTGTCACGATCTCTGAAAGCGAAATACGCATCGTAAAGTAGCCCAACAATTTGAAATGAGATTGATTGACGAGAATTCAGTGTAGCGTTTATATATGCAAATTAAGGAATATTTGATAGAGTTTGATTTTGCAATTCCACAACTTGTGGTTTCAATTACAAATGCTTTCGTGCGAGCTACTAATGCTGACATTGATGAAGGGATATATTTTAGCCTCTCAAATTATTGGTATATTTATGATTGAACTATCAGGACTGGTTTAGTTAAATCCTATTCTTAAAAATGTAGACATGGTTTGAACTCTACACTTTTGATTGATTAATAATCGTCTTTTAGCGTTATTGTTAAGTACAAGTTAATCTAAAGCTTTCAGAAAAGAATTATACTTTTAAATTAAGTTATAACTACTATTCTTCTTAGGAAATTGTAGTTAGATTCAATATTAGATGATAGAATGTATGAAATTGTATGCAAATGATCTGTGCACAAGTTTACCTTTTTCATACTATTTGCAAATAAGAAAAGTTTTACATGATTATTTACAGATATGTAGTTTTAAAGAGTACAGCTCAATTCATCCTTTAGAGCTTCTTGTACCAGATTTTGTTACTTATTAATAATTTAGATATTTAATATAAGAGGGCGAAAAATCCTAACTACAATCGCCGCTCGTTTTTACGAGCTTGCAGGGAATATTCAAATAGTTATCGAGACGTTAGAAATTGTCTATGGGAGTGTGTTTGGGATCACGTGTTAGCTCGTAAAATGGTGTTTGTAAAAAAAGGTTCGTAAAAGCGAACTTGTCTACTGTATTAGCACCCATCGAAAGATGACAAAGAGACTGGAACAGACTTCCAGTGGTACTAATTTACGTCCACAAACTGTAAAATAATTAAAACTCTGTAAAATAACACATACAAAAGGTACTTATTAATATTTACACTTGTTTCGATCGAAAAAATTTTGATCTTCGTCAGCAGCAGACGTCCGTGCACAAACTGGAGTATGATAGCATCTTTTAGGTGTATTATTTTACACCTTTAATTATTTTATTTTTTAAATACGAGTTTCTTTTGATCAAGTCTGCGTAAGGATTTCTGATGCTCTTGAAGAAGATCCAAATTTTCTTGATAGAAACACGTTTACTGATTGATAAGTATATTTTATGTGTGTTATTTGACAAAGTTTTAATTATTTGAAGCTTTTTAATGATAATTTGTATTTTGTCTCTCCGTCACCGTGTCACGCTTGAAAACAAGGCGCCTCTACTTCCTAGAAGTTAGATGTATTGAAGCTCTCGCTAAATCCCATTTGGTCTTGTGATTAGGATACCTAGCTTTCGCCCAAGAGACCCGGGTTCGATTCACGGTGGAGGAAGAGGTTTTCCATGGTGTAATGGTTAACTTTAATGATAATTATCAGAAACTTTCATAAAATAATGAAAATTTGCTTTTTAGTTACAAATGAAACTTTGCTACGAATACAAACTAAACAAACAAAAATTTAGTTACAAATAGCATCTAACGAAATCAAAAGTAACATCTAACGAATAATAATGGACATCTAACGAAAAATTATATTGCTTTACTTAGACTTTAAAACTTTAGTTACAAATAGAATATGTCTTTCATTTGTAGCTAAAAAGCAAAAAATAAAATTAAGTAAAAATGCAATTTTTAAAAGCAGAGACTTTTTTTGTGGAAACCTAAAAGGCATAAAATAAAAAAATATTTTTCCAAAGATATGCTATAAATGAATGAAAGTTTTAAAGCTAAAGAAGCTTTTGAGAAAAATATAGATATTTCACTCTTGTAAGAGTTGAAAAATTTTAAAGGTTCAAAATATTTTAAAAAGCATTCGAGACCTTTGCAACACAGATATTAATGGCTAAATCAATACTTTACAAGTAGATACAGCTCTAGTAGAATATTAGTCTCGAATGATTTTAAAAATATTTTGAACATTTATAAGTTTTCATCTCTTGCGAAAGTGAAATATCTGCATTACCAAAAATTATTTCTTCAATTCACGGAAATTTTGAGGCAGTACTGCCTGAATATCTCCGTTTTGTTTTCTCCTGTCAAATGAAGAAACTTTTTCAGATTGAACGAAATTTTTTCCTCTTTTTTTCAGATTTTCGAGAAAAATTCACGAAAATATAACGTTTCCAATTAGTACCGAAATTATTTGTGGAAAAATGAGGAATAAATTAGCGTATAAAGACGCACTCTCCAAAGCTATTTCGGAAAATTTTTGGGCAGGAGGGCTGCTGGAATATATCCGTTATTTGTCGAATATTCGTTTCGTTTTTTTCTCCTGCCAGTTCAGGAAGCTTCTTAAGATTCAACGGATTTTATTCCTCTTCTTCAGGTTTCACAGAAATATTACGTTTACCATACAGAAAAATCCACCAAAATATTACGTTCCCATCGAGAATAGAAATTATTCGTTGAAAAATGAGAAATAAAGTAGGGTATAAAGACGAATTTTTCTGAGAGTGCATATGTTTCTCTAAAGTTTTCTTGGTTTTGAAACTTCGAATTATGTCATTCATTCATAGCATATCTTTACAAGGATACATTTATATTTTATTCCTTTTAGGGCTCCCCATCAGTGATGGCGCCAGACTTTCCCCGACGGGAGGGCCATCTTCTCCGACAGGGGGGGCCAAACGATAACCCCCCCCCCCCAAATTTTACGTTTCAGTACTTGTACAGCCTCTCAAAAAAGTAAACGAGTAAGAGATAAATGTCTTACTTTGGTTTCGTATATTAAAAATTATTATGATGAGATGGTCGTTAATTATCTGTTCTTGGTTAACAGGAAAGCCCAGTCATTTTCACCAAAGTCGTAGTTAAAAAGGTCTTTAAACAGGTCTTTGAACAGGTCGTAGTTAAAAAGGTCTTTAAAAATATTTTGAACATTTAAAAGTTTTCATCTCTTGCGAAAGTGAAATATCTGCATCATCAAAAATTATTTCTTCAATTCACGGAAATTTTGCGGCAGTACTGCCCGAATATCTCCGTTTTGTTTTCTCCTGTCAAATGAAGAAACTTTTTCAGATTGAACGAAATTTTTTCCTCTATACGAAGGCAATTGTCAGCAGATCAGGCAACCCTGCTTACCCTAGAAATGTGGATCTTGTTCGCTGGTTCCTTCGAATGCCGAGAAACATTCTCCGAGCTGCATATAATCAATATTCAGTATATGAATATCGTATAATTCCAAGCAGAATGAGAATGGAAGTGAACGGAACCTCTACGGTCGGGTCAGACACTTTGAATGGAATTTTTTATCGGGTTGCAAAATTTCCTTCGTGTTTCTAAACCAACAAATTCTCTAAAAAATTCCCCGACGACACTCCCCGAAAGGGGGGGCCAGTGATCCCCGACGGGGGGTGCATGGCTCCCCCGATCCCCCCGCTGGCGCCACCCCTGCTCCCCATTATGAAGCTCCTGCTTTTAAAAAGTGAATTTTTACTTAATTCTTTGTACTAGCAACCAAGGCGGTCAGCTTCGCCGCCCCATACCTTACTGTTCCTTATAATCAGAGAAGTGTTGACCAAATTTATAGACTCATTTCAATGAAATGAGTCTATAAATTTAGTTTTAGACTTTAGTTTTAGTTTTAGTTTTTAGTTTTAGTTATTAAACTTTTGTTTAGTTTTTTAGTTTTTTTAGTTTTAGTTTTAGTTTTAGAATTTAGTTTTAGTTTTTTTTGTTTTAACAGCATTTATCATTAAATTTATTTAGGTTGGGATTGCTAAACATTTTGGGTGTCATCATAAAAGCCATGGCTAAAATGTGCTTTAGTCCAATGCATGCTGACATTATTTAGATGGGCGATGAATGCGCCAAGTATTGTAAATTCAATACTTTAAAGATGTGAAAAAAGTCCGAAAGATCTTGCATCTTTGTGTATCCATTATTGTTATTATGCAATGTAGCTACTGACTGACATAGGCTTGCTCCATTGGACGCCACTGAACTGTTAATTTGGATTTTTTAACATGCGTTAATGCTATTGCACACATCTAGCTGTTGCCGTTCGCAGCGTGGGAATATCGTCGATTTTGCTACCGCATGTCCCCCACGGAGGGCAGTCCCACCCCCTCGGCCTAGAGCCCTCGCGTAGCTAATCGGCCGTAATCCCACAAACCAAACTTTGCTACCGCATACGTTAGCGTATTATGCAAGTAGGTCTTTTAAACACCAGTCTCTCTTTAGCAAGTAGGTCTTTTGCCGACAGCTGGCTGTGCGGCACAGCCAGCTGTCGTCAAAAAAGGGTCTCTAGATCTGTGGCACGCGATGAACGTTTCGATCGTCCGTCATCTTGCTGGTAGTTAAGTCGAGCGATGGCAACGGCTGCCCTTTTTTCAGCATCGGGGTCAATCTATCCAGCTGTTCCATTTTTCAGCAGATGTCTGTGCTGTTAAAAGTAATCGTGATAATTTTTTTTACGGGAAATGACGTGCTAAAAAGTAAAGGATTCTCGTGGAGCTATGTCACCCGCAACTGTTTTTATATAAATCAAATCTATCCTTCGTGACTGGCAACAGTCAAAACATCAGAGTATGGTGAAAAATCACTCAAAATACTGGTGTTAAACGATAAAGTAATTAAAAAACTTTGTAAAAAACACACATAAGAAGTAATAGGTAAGAAGAATTACACACGTTTCGTTCAAAAATTGTTTTGAACTTCATCAGTCCAAGCCCTTCGACGTAAAGAACACAGGGAACTGAAAAGAGATAAACAAGCAAGATATTGCCACAAGGGGCAAAGAAAAGTCGAACAAAACACAGGAGAGGCGAGAAAAAAATTAAAATAAGGGGTAAAAAGGAAAGGAAAGAAGCACAAAAAATACAGAAATAAAAAGGAATAAATAAAATAATAATAATAATAATAATAAAGGGAACACACGAGTACAAACACACACACAAAAAAGAGAAAACAGAACAAACAAAAAAACAAAAAAAACAAAAAGAACACTATTTTTTTTCTTATGTGTGTTTTTTACAAAGTTTTTTAATTACTTTATCAGAGTATGGTGTTCCCAGAGCGGGAACACTGCGCGTTAAAGGGTTAATCCACCGGATTTACAGACTGCTTCTTCATATTCAACATTTTCCACAGGCACGCAGCTAAAGACTGGACAAAATAGAGTCGATTCTGTCCTGCAAAGCGTTCCCCAATCATTCCAGACTAAAATCCTACATCCATTGTGAATAAAGGTCACAGTAAATATTGTCCAGAATGCGAGAATCGATTGTTCTCGGGGAGCGTTCCGAATATGGAAAATTAATTGCAACGCACAAAATGGCCACCCACGTCACCATGCAGTTATCCCAGTCCGCGTTCCCCCCCCCCCCTTAAATATGTCAAATCAGGATTCAATTATGTAGCTTTGCCGCGATTTCTCAAACCTGTAGTCACATCTTATATGCCTCAACAATTAGGAGTGAAACTGATAGACTAGAATTCACTAGAGTGTTATGGGCAAATTATGAAATAGATGGCAGTGTTTTGTATCGATAATTGAACGTGCGGTTTTAGTTATTATAGACGATTTGGCAAAGCCCAAAAAGTCTTGGAAAATGTAAATTTAAGGTGTCATTAATTCCAAGTTTCGTTATTTATTGTTGAAATGTTACTAAAACTTTAGTTTATGTTGTAAATTTCAATAGCGCTTGATGCAGCTATACATTTACAACAGAGAATAATAAGAGTTAATCTCAAAGAAAGGGAAATATAGATATGTGGAAGGATTAATTAAAAATAATATTCTACTCTAATCACATTCTCAGGCTTGTATTGTGTAATAATTATCAAACAACAATTTTAAAATATAAAGTATTATTGAAACTTTCTTTATTTATAATTCAGTTGAACACATTCAGTTTGATCTTGACTTGCATTAAAAGATTAAAAGAGAATTTATTTACATTTAAAATGTTGAGTAGGCACTCTGTGGTTGTTTTCTAGAATTTGATTCCACAAAAGATTTAAGAGAACTATTTTAGGGCAAAATTTACATTAGTTCTACCACTTTAATTAATACTATACATTGAGTCCAGACTTAAAACATCAACATTTTTCACGTCTCATTTTGAAAATGGTACATTAATTAAAAACAAGAAAAGGGTATTTCATGATGCGGTTGTTGCCATAATCCATAGCGTGTCTATTCTGAGGTCCACACAAGAAAATTCATTATTCAACTACAGATTCCTAACGTGTTCTTGAACATTCTAAAGTTCAATCACATGTGATAATATTGATGGTGGAAAATTAATTCTAACTTAGTGTGTTTGATTGAGAGAATGAAGATTTTCACGTTTCTAGCTTGGGGTTTGATTTGCGCATCGCTTGTGTTGAGTGCTAATGACTTCTGAATTAGGTTCTGTATCTTGTACGGGAAATGATCTTGGAACCGTTTTAAAGTTAAGAGTCCCCATCCTAAACCAATCAACCAGATAATATCACGCTTTGTTATCTGGCAAACCGTCTTGAAAAACCAATTACATGGCCTTGGGTTTACCCTATATATATATATATATATATATATCCAGGGGTTGCGCTGGCTCTTTTTAAAATTTCGCCAAATTAGATTTTTCCGGACATCATTAAGAAAAGCAATTGTCAATATTTTCGCGAAAACGTATTTTCTTTCGCCAAACTAATTTTATTTTCGCAATTTGCGACGTTGGCGATCGACAGCGCGACCTCTGTATCTATCTATCTATCTATCTATATATATATAAATAACAATTCTTCATAGAGATCATTTCACGTTTGTGTATGTTTGTATAGGTCAAGTCTTGAGAGTTATTTTTTTCTCATCCTTAAATTTCTAAACCTACCAACAAAAAAAAAAAAAGGAATCAATGTGTCAATGAAGTCCATTTTATATAAAATATTTAAAATATTTTTTTGAAGATCATCCATATGATAAATTGATTCAATTAGTGCCATCTGCTAATCGATCATCTTGGGCTGAACGTCAATTTGTATAAAGGCATCTCATTTCCACCGAAACGCGTTTGATCGTAAAGCGGCAAAACATTCTAACTCTAGAAATTAATTAGTTAATTTATAATCACTCTGAAAAAGAAAATTTCTATCAATAAAATTCGAACTTTCTTTGCGAATAATCTTTTAAATAACAGGAACGATCAACAAAATTCAAATCAAACACTCAAAAGAATTCAAATCAAGAAAATACTATTTAATGTTTGCGTTAGACGAATGATTTGAAAAAAAAATATATATATAAGGTAATTCAGGGGAAGACGCCACATTTAAGGATTTTTATTTTCAGAAGGGACAAATTTGAAAAGATAAGATTACGAAAAATATATTCATGTTCTTTAGTATTTAATTAGTTATATATGCTTATTAATTGCTTTTACAATTTTGCTGATATAACTAGTTTTAACAGAATTTTAAAACAATATCTAATGGAATCCGAAGACATTCATAGAAAATGAGGAATTATATTTAATACTAGCTGAAGTACCCGTTCTTCGCACGGGAATGAATGGACTTTTTGATATTACGATTTGTGGTGATTACTATTTATTGTAATAAAGAGATATAGCAAAATGGATATCGCTTTATATTGTGTTCAATAACCATGCATACCGAATTTCAAGGCAATCGTTTGTACGGTGAAGAAGGTCATGCGGCGTAGCGCAATCTAGTGGCGAGTTTTAGCAAAACGGATACGGCGGAAATATTCTTCGCATTCAGATATCGATGAATACGAAATTTCAGGACGATCGGCTGGACAGCCCTGTGAAGTTCATATGTTGACGCGACATCTAGTGGCAAATTATATAGGAAAATGGATAGCGCCAAACTCTTCCCCGTGTTCAAATATCTATGTATGCCTATTTTCATAGCGATCAGTTGCACAGTCAAGAAGTGATGCACTGCAGCGCGATCTAGTGGTTAATTAAAGTAATGATTTGCTACAGTGCCGTCAAGTGGCGAGTTATAGCAAAATGGATAACGCCAAAATATTCTCATTGTTCAAATAGCTATGTATACTGATTTTCATAGCGACCGTTTGAATGGTCAAGAATTTGGCCTGCTGCAGCGTCATCTAGTGGCGAGTTAAAATAATAATACATTGCAGTGACATCTAGTGGTGAGTAACATCAAAAGGAACAAAGTTAGAATATATTCTTCGTGCTGAAATGTGTAAGTATAAGAAATTTTATGCCGGTCAGTCGAACGGTATAGAAGTTGATGCGTTGCAGCGCCATTTAGCGGCAAGTTACAGCAAAATGGATACTGAAAAATATTCTCCGTGTTCTAATATCCGCGTGTACCAAATTTCATCGAAATCGGTTGGACGATATTCGCATAGTAAACGGCTAAACGGAATAGAATTTGACGTTCTGCTGCGCCACCTAGTGGCAAGTTAGAAGAAAACGGATAGCATAAAAAGCTTCTCAATGATAAAAGACTTAGGTGAACCAAATTTCATGGTGAAACGGTGCTAGAGTTTTTCAACCTCATACACACATACCAACATTCATTTTTATCTATAACCAGTGTCATTATATATCCCAGTCTCAAATAAAATCCAGTTTCAAATCTAAGCATCGCCAAAGTGCCAACATACGCCATTGTGCAAGCGTTTTTTCAGGAAATCATTCGAAGCATTGACTTAGCAGCAATCAATATGGGAAATGGTTCGACCGCGAAAAAGTAAAGCAAGCCTTTATTTCAAAAGTGGAATCCCTTAATACAGCCGAAATTTTTAAAATTATCAACTATAACGTGTTTTATTCATCGTTACTCCGGTGTAGTAAATGAGAAGATTTCAATTTTCTGAAATTTGGCGGAATTCCCCCAACTTAAATCAATGTACTCATTTGGCGAGAATTCTGGAGATAGATCGCTTGAAATCCCTTAACAACTGCATTATTTCTTCACGGATCACTAAAATTTAACGCTGTATTCTAATAAAACCTTTACACTTGTTTTCAAAAATCTATTTCCTTAAGCTCTCAATAAATTGCGCCAAGCCGAAATCTGTGCAAATCGCTAGAACTCACTTTCTCAAAATCGGCATTTGAGCCATTTTATTTTTTCGCCAAACTAAAAAAAATTACCTATTAGCCTCGGAAATCTTCAATTCTTATTGTTTTGCGTATAAAACATTTCATTCCTGCTCCGATTTCCCATGCACACGATATTATAATTTAAAAAAAAATAACCTTACGAATATAAACTAACAAAAAAAAAATCATTATTATTCTTTTATTTTTACTTTGAGAATTTAAAACATCTTATTCGGCAAAATCGCCAGACATGGCAACCACGATCCTTATTTCACACTTTTTTCACTACAGGGGTTACAATTACGGAAAGCTTTTTGCGTGGAGAACATAAAAAATCTCTTAAATTCCGGGAACGGGTGGACTTTCAAAGTTTTAAAGGGGACTATGATTTATTCTATATTATTTTACATATCTGTGCAAAATTTCAGGCTGATATGTCCATTTTTGTGGATTTGTATACAACTCAAATCCACAAACAAACAAACAAACAAACAGAATTTCATTTTTATTTATAAGATGTAACTAATAGGTAGAATAAATAGATAGTAGTAAGACGGTAGTTTTAACGACATTGTGAAGTCTTTTTTTTAGTCTGAGTCACTTAATATTGGAGATGCATTAGTTAACAACAGCATTAGCCTGACGTGGAAATATTGACATTTGCCTGTCGCCACCATGAATACTGAAATTAATTGGATAGCAGAAAACGGTCTTCTAAAACTTCGTTATCGTGCTCCCGTTTTCTATAACCTTTTCCGTGCTTGACAACTCATTATTCAGTTACGAAGATTTTGCAGTGATTTCATGAATGGAAACACGCGCACCTCAACTTCGAAGATTTGAAATTAGGCTGATTAACGGATGTTCAACAAGCTGCGTAATTCGTAAATTTTATTAAAGCATGCGGTGGCGTCTGATTTTAACAGTTGTTAAGTTTTGGTTTGACTTGTTGGTAGGTGGTTGGTTTGAATGACGGAATTGTTAGAGGAGATTGGTATGAGCATGATTTATGTAGGGCATGGCGGGGGGTAAAATGGGTTGAAAATAACCATTTTAAAATATTGATTTGCTATTTTCTGTTACTAATCATGTTTAAAATGCAATTTTTTTTGTGCTACAACACGCAATGCATTATTCGACTTTACACATGAAAATATTTTATATAACTATATCAGTTTTAACTATAAAAATATTGAACTTCATTACAGTGGCGTAACTATATCGTTGAGGGACGTGCAAATTCATCGGACGGGGACCTTCCTTAATGGATCAGATTGCCCCCCTTTATTACGCACCTCAATGGGGCGATAGTTTTTTTTTTCTCTACCTTCAAAACTTTATATGTATTCTTTTGTTTAATTTTTGTATGTAATTCGGTAGGTGATTTGAAAACAAAGCTAAAAATGTTATAATAAATGTTATGTGTTTGCAGCCTCTAGGGAATGGGGTGGGGGTGGTCAGCGGGCTCCCTCCGGAATGGGTCCCATGTCATTTGACCATCCCGCCACCGCATTGTTACACCACTGATTTATTATTTATCAAGAGCTGCTTTTTTCATATAGTATGTTGTGGTAAAATTAGTAATAGATTAAAAGAAAGTATAAAATATTAATACACTTTATCAAAAGATATCTAATTTCCATAGAGATTTTTAAATTATTCAAGTTTATAAATATAATGACCAGGGCTGTTAGCATATAATAAAACGGTCTTAAGGTTACAGATAAACATTGCATTCCGACTTCTCTGTGGTTCAGGGTAAGATGGAATAAAATGAGAAAGCATTTCTTATTGATCAAAATATAAATAATTTGTTTTTAGATGAATTGTTTTACCCCGCACTTTCGGATATTAGTTGGCAATATTTATGCTCATTAAAATCTTTATTAGGAGCATTTTAAAACAGCAGATTAACTAAGTCTAATTGTGTACTCGTTTTACCTTCTCCATAATGAAATATATATAGGAAGAAAATATTCTTGAAATTTTTGATTTTTTTTCTCTGTTAGTAAATTATTTAACCTTTACTAAATTGAAAGTAATAGAACTCAAAATTTGAAGAATGTATTAGTCTCTTGAAAGTTTTTTGGGACACAAGAAAAGAACATGGATTCAGCAAGCAGATAAAAGTTAATATTATGTTTCCAAATGTAATGAATAAACTTTTCAGTGAGTGTATAAACCTTCCTAACTAATGTCTGAAAATATAGTCTAAAAAAGAAATACCATTTGACGATAATTTTTTTATTTTTGATAAAAGAAAACCTACCCATTTTAACTCATTATACCCGACGCGTTAAAAATGTCTTGCTAACAAACAATATCATTTTTTTTTTGGAGAACAAGTGGAAATATGGAAAACTTAAACTATCAAAATTGTCTTGTTCTTAGATCTTATTGGTATTCATTGGACGCTAATAAGGGCATGGGCGACATGCAGTCCTCCCTCTTTTCCTGTCATAGACATAATGAATACTCAGTCGAGTTTACCACTACCGACGTCATTTTTATTGAAACGGGAATATTTAATTTCCAGCCTTATACATAAACATTGAGATTCCAAATGGACAGAACTTCAACAGTTTAACATGAAAACTGAGTCGACTTAACTTTCAGTGCATAACACGAAGAGCATAAAATTAGCAGTGTTCTAAGAACTCAATAAATAACTAAGAACTCAATAAATAATTTAGACTTCGCTCGTGGAGGGAAAGAGCGGTGAAGGAATATAGCTGAAAAAAAAGGGTGAAGCAGCAGGAAAACAAACTAGTGGGAAAAGATATAAAGGCACAATGCTAGGACACATGGGCATCGTAATTCAGTGTCCACACAGTATAACATTCTCTATACCTCTCTTTTATGTACTTTTACACGGTGAAGTTTGTTATTCTGTAGGTGAGAAAAACCCTGCGACTGAAAATCAAACCAAACCAATATATATCTAAAAAACAGCAAACATTTGCTAAAGTTAGAGTAGAAAAAATAGAGGGAGGGAGAAAATCCCAGATCCTCTCAAAGTTTTGCGCTTCGTGCAAGTGCCTAGCTTGCCTAAGGGTAAATCCAGGGCTTCATAGGCTAGTTTATAGTGACTCTGTATCGGCAATATAGTTTACACATGCCCACCTTTTGGCTGCATTTGTAACCAAATATTTTTTTCGAGTTATTTAATTTTGGGATTCTTTTTCTGGATACTCTGTTTCTGGATACCCCCTACACCCCCTATATATACGGGGTGTTTATAATTAAACTTCCCCTATGAACAGTGCTCTATAGCTAAAACAGGCGAACGGATTGTAACCAAAATTGGTATATTGCTATTCATGATATGCGCACAAGAAATTACAAAAAAAAAAAAAACAAGTTCAAAAAGTGCCCACTAGGTGGGGTTTTGCATGAAAACGGCAAATTTGACTATGGAAATGACTAATTCGAACTATACAAACAATTTTAACATTTATTCAATAGTTTTTGGGCATTTATTCACTCACTTGGGTAATATTTGAGCTGATTTATCCATGCAAAGTGCCATCTAGTGGACATTTCTTAACTAAACGCTCTGAAAAATTTTCTCTTGAGCGCATCTCCTGTACAGTCCCTATGCCAAATTGGATAGCAATCTGCTTACCGGTTACAGCTGCAGAATGCTGTTTTGTAGGGGAAGTCTTAACTATAACCACCTTGTATGTAAAACATGGAAATTTGTGGCATACATTGCGCTTCAGGATAACTTTTAATTGCTTAAGTAATTATTGTTTTTAACGTTGGTTAATACTGTACAATTTTAAAGATAATGCATAGTTTGAGGTAATTTCTATATTTTAATTATTTTAATGCATAAAATAAAAGGGTTGCTTATTAATTATGGTTTTTTTTGTTACTTAAATAAATAAATAAACACTGAAATGAATACAGTCGATGACATATTAATCTATTCAGACACTGTCTTTTTTTCGCATTACCTAAATATTTTAATTTAAGAAAACTGCGTACAAATTATCATGCTTTAAAATGATACGCTATCTGCTAAACATATTTAATTCATTTATTACAAAGCAATTTTCAGCCATGACAACATTTACTACGCGACAAGTGACAGTCAAGATACAGAGGCCACTAAACTATGATAATTTGTCAGAGTGACATCTACATAGATACTATTGGTATTTGTATGGGTCCACCTATGCCTTTAATCTGCACTCTTGTCATTTGGGATTCATAAAATGAATGCTTCCAGGTATTTCATAGAAGCTGCATTTGAAATTGCATCCTGTAAAATGGATGGTTGTTTATTAAAGCAATATCTCTATGTCTATCGGTACATCTAGACGTCTCTTGCTAGAAGAGTGACACTCAGATGCACACACACGTTGGCAGAGTAGTTATTGCGAGTCTACTAAGTACAAATATATTATGCCTCAGTTGATCTTCCTGGAAGAGTGAATGATTTAAATAGCTGAACATGGAATATACGTATAAGGGTGATATTTAAGAATAATTACAAAGTAACTTCGGCGCTAACAATCATGCAAAGTTTATTCCACTAAAACTAACCATTCCTACCAGAAAAATAAATATAAATCTTGCGAATCACGCTGCTTGTAAACATTGGCGTGAATTGTGATATAACATTGGAAAGGGGGGGGGGGGCAAATCTTTTTCTATTGTAGAAAATACTATTAGGTTGTAACAAAAGTTTCCCGCCACCGCAAATATGACCTGCACAAACAGTTCGCGTTGGGGTGATTGCTCATATCTTTCCACACTCTTTTTGGGATTGTGAAAAAAAGATATTTACTTTAGAACATTGTTCAGTGAAATCTGTAAAAAATATATCGTTATAATTAAGTACAAGGTGTCTCAAATGAAACTAACCGGGTTCAAAACATCATTTAAATCCAATTCAGTTGCAAAAAGTCAGCTACAGAACGTCAACGAATTATGTGTACAGCTTTAGGTACTACTGTTGTATCATTTGACACTGTGAAGATTTGGTACCTAAATTTCAAAATCAAGGACTATTGTGTACAAGTTCAATCGCTGGGTGCCTCATGAGCTGCGTCAAGCAGATTTGGCGGAAAACTTTCGTTACAACCTGTTATTTCCAAATAGGTGATATCTGAATACTGTTGATTTTTCTTGGCGGGGGGGAATTGCCCCTCTTGCCCGTAGTTAGTTACGCTTATGCTTGTAAAGCACTTTAAACACCGATGCTGTATTCTACATACTAGTCCACAGAGAATATTCGCTAGAGAATCGATCAGCCTTAGATCTGTTGGTTCCAAAGTCAGGCTATCCGACTCCAGTGAGATTCACTTGCCATCGAAACGGAAAGGAATTTTTTACTGGTTTCCCTTCAGAGATGATATTTTCTCACAATAGAATGATAGAAATGTGTGTGTCCCAGAACGTCATGTTGATACTTTTATGGAAACTGATTTTCGTTGGACTCCGCAGCTAACCTAGCTCTCCAAGAATATCCACCTCTGTCATAGAGCGGAATCCATCAGATTTTTATTTGAATGAACACTCCCTGTACAAAAACCTTAAACGATAAGCTTATTAAGGAAACTTAATGAAAATTTGATAGCTTGTTTAAAATCCTGTCTGCAATCAAAGAACATTTATCTAAGCTAAAACACAAAACAAGCAGAGAGACAAACCGAAATCACTTGCACTTTCAAGTGACTGCATTGTTTATTGACAAGGACAGAAGATCTCATTTCACCGAGCGCACCGTTCCGAGTTAATTTGCAGCTGGAGATTTCTAATACCAGACGTTAACCCTTTAGGCGCAACCCCTTCCCATTGTTGAAAAAAGGGCAGCCGTTGCCATCGCTCGACTTAACGACCAGCAAGATGGCGGACGATCGAAACGTTCATCGCGTGCCACCGATCTAGAGACCCTTTTTGGGACGACAGTTGGCTGTGCCCGCGCACAGCCAGCTGTCGTCAAAAAAGGGGTCTCTAGATCTTCTGTGGCACGCGATGAACGCTTCGATCGTCCGCCATCTTGCTGGTCGTTAAGTCGAGCGATGGCAATGGCTGCCCTTTTTTCAGCATTGGGCAATCTATCTTTCAGCTGTTCTCGCATTCTTCCATTTTTCAGCAGATGTCAGTGCTGTTAAAAAGAATCGTAACAATTTTTTTTTTTTGCGGGAAATGACGTGCTAAAAAGTAAAGGATTCTCGTGGAGCTATGTCACCCGCAATCCAATCTATTCTTCGTGACTGGCAACAGTCAAAACGTCAGAGTTGGGTGCTCCCAGAGCGGGAACACTGCGCGTTAAAGAATTTCTGAGAGTCGGCTCTCTCTCAGAACTGCAAACCATCTCTGAGAGGACTTTTGGAGCCACGATTTAGTGGAACAAGAATATCCCTTGTGCACTGTGAGATTTAGTCGTCGATTGTGAATCGCAACCTTTGCAATATTTAGTGATCGGATATTCTAACCACAAGCGTACTTAAGAAAACATTTTTCTTTTCTGATGCCTGGTAGTGACAAAGTCGCGCGACACTGTTTAGGGACAGTCGCACGACATTTTATCGGTATAGTCGCGATACAATGCTGTGCGTTTGTAGCTAGGTGTAAACGAGACAAGTATCGTGCTAGTCGAAAAACACATTTCTAAAACGTCGCGGAACAGCCCTGCGACTTGTCGAAAGTCATGTTTTCGCGACTTTTTCGCTTTGTGTGTCTAGGGCTTTAAGGGTACTACTTCTGTTGAGAGTTAAAATTTCGTCCTCAATTTTTGTACCATTTTAAATTCTTGGGAGATTTTTAATGTAGGATTACGCTCCCCCATTTTTCATTTCTGTTCCTTGTCAACCAATTTTCTTTCAACTATTTTTCTTTCTTTTCTTCTTCTTTTGTGCATGTGTACGCTGCGTAGATGCTAAGTTTATGTATTGGCGTGTTTTTTTAAATTATTTTATTGTTTTAAGTATAGTGTGTGTATGTTTTCTACTCGTGTGCGTAAAAACTGTTTTGTTATGCGCTGTTTTGTCTTTGAATGTTGTTTTTTTAGGGGTATCTATATTTTTCTTTTGTATCTTTACCTATTTATTATATTCTTTTAATTAATTTTTCACCTTCTTGGCTTCCTTGGTTATTTTATACTTCCCGCGTTTTATTACATGTATTCATTTTTCAAAATGACCACATTCTTTGTTGTCTCATTTTGCTTTAGTTTGCGTTTTCCTACCTACTTTCGAGTTTGCGTGTACATCGCTGCCAGTAAAAGTTTGACCCCTTGTGCCTTTTGAAATGCTATCATTTTGCTTTTATTTATATTCCATATTTAGTTTATTTTAACGGTTTATGTTTTAGTTACTTGCTACCGTTAAAAATGAACGACCTTACATGAAGGTAATTTCAACATTGGTTTTACAAACCTGTTTTTTTATATTTGGAAAAAGTGTGCTGCTTTAGGTAAAGGTTCACCTATGCAGCATGAAAACAGCATCAGTGCGTCACCTCAAAAGTTACAGACCTATTTTGATATCAGTACTACAATTTCATAAAATGTTGTTTATGTTCAGTTTCTTTTATTCAAAAATGGCATGCTTTCAGTTTTTATTTTTCTGGTAAAACGTCAATCTTATTTATCAGTATTTACATACTTGAATCGTTATCTATTACCATGGTGCTTTCCAATAAAGCTTTTGCAGTATTTAATAATTAGTTAAATCAAGCGTTAAAAAAGTATGTTACGAGACGCACGATTGATTGCTATCGCTAAGTAAGAAATAATTATTCTTGTGTATTTAATTAAAGAGAACATAAACGAAAGATTAATCAAACCAATAGTTTACAGAAAATACGTGAGCTAAAATATTTATTAAGAATTAAATATTCCAGACACCAGGAAAAAATAGTTAAATTCATTATTCTTTAACCAGTAACGCGAAAACTAATTTTTAAATTTTGCTAATGGCATAATCGATACTTGTAAAAACTGTACATCGAT
Organism: Cheiracanthium punctorium; assembly: GCA_038373885.1. NCBI lineage: Eukaryota > Metazoa > Arthropoda > Arachnida > Araneae > Cheiracanthiidae > Cheiracanthium > Cheiracanthium punctorium. The sequence continues at coordinate 381,371 of JAWZYV010018190.1, forward strand.
ATGTATTAACAACTGAAGAGCTTAACTAATTTTGAAATGTTTTGCATTTCGGATTTTTTAGTTTCAGGCGCTCGCAGTTTAAATTTTGTAGCGAAAATTACTTCATCCTCAGATGTTTTTAATTATTTATTAAAATAGTATTTAAAATTTATAGATTACTTCTTAAACAAGACTAATAAATATTTACGATGTTTACAGCAGTAAATATTTGAAAATAACAGAATAATTTTTTTTAGACATTTATTAAATGACTTCCGTCTTTCTGGTTTCACGAAACGTCATGCTGTTTAAAAGTTTAATCAGAGTAGGATTTTTTTAACTTTGATCTTCGAAAATTCTATTTTTTCCTTGCATTTTTAATTATTTGACATTTTAAAGAAAGTAAACGATAAAAAGCCAAACTACTAATGCAGATTTTTTTCAAATCAACCACTGACAGGACATGTTTCGAGGTATATAGCAATTATTCAAGCACGAAGCCTGGAAAATGTTCCTGAGAGGTTATAAAATGTGAAAAAAGAATTTCTCACAGGAAGGGCTCGATTACTGACATCCGATTAACTGAAATCCCCATTTTGGGAGGGGCCTCTGCTCGCGTTGCCCACCACTCTGCTACCTCCCTGCAGTCATCAGTGTAATATTCAAATAGCTCAAATATAGATAGAATAAACGATTTCAATAGATGGTTCCAAAGTAAAAATACGCAATTTATATTTTCAAAACCGTACTCTAGCTGCCGTAAACATGCAAGTATCGTCGTCCAGACAGTAATTTCTTTATAGCATTTTAGAGATGTTATTTTGTCTAAAAATATAAAACATTTTAATTTAAGATTCATTCATAAGAGATCATTCATAAGATTCATTCATTTCACTAAGATTCATTCATACAAGATTCGTTTAAGCGTAACGTTGCGTGCATGTCACTTGAGTGACAACCTACTGCACAGATTCTGACATCGTATTTTTTGTGTAATGCCAACCTCTCTTCCCTCCAAAATAAATAAATAAATGAAAAAAATAATTAAATGCTGCTGGTAAATGAAAATCTAAAGTTTGATTAACCAAATCTCTTATAACAATTGTAGTAACTTGAATATGGTTAACTTGAATTTCGTTTTATGTTGCTAATAGTAGAATTTCTCCCATTCAAGTATATTAGGAGAGGTTTGTCTAAATCGTTGAAACAAGATTTCACTGGTAACTGCAAGGCTCATGGGGCCGCACCATGGCCGAGTGGATAAAGCATTGAACATGGCAGACGGCTGAAGTGAGAAGGTACCGCGTTCGGGCCTACCGCGCGCTATTAATCTAACGGAGTTTGGCCGGTTTTATATGGATGTAACATGAATGAGCGTTAGAACTTCTTAAAAAGTCCTCGGACCAAGGTAACCTCCCCCCCCCCACTACTCCTTGGCAGATGCTCTTCGTGTAGGCTTGCCACAACACAACAACAGCAGCAGTTAGGTTCGAGGACATGCTCTATAGGTCACGTGGATTGCTTTATAGAGGTTATGAATTTTAGGAAAATTATAAGAAAAAATGCTCGGCTTCGATGCAGATGAGTTTATTTGTGGAAACATTCGGTATTTAAAATTTTGAGTATTTGATTGAGATGAGTTTTGGAAGAATAAGCTGAAATTTAAATATATGATTGAATTTTGAGTATTGGAAGAATAAGCTGAAATTTAAATATTACATCAAAAATTGTTTTACGGAAAAGATGATATCAAAAGGACCTGTGGAAAGCAACTTGTGAAAAGCCAAATCGTAATTTCATTACAGGTGTGAATCTCTGTGTGTAGCTACTCAAAAGCCAAATACTTTGCAGCTCTACAAACTTAAAATGTGGTTGTTCCCAGTGAAAGATTCTAAAGCAAAATTCACATGAAAATATCAAATAATTGTATCTAAAAATAAAAAAAAGGATATATATTTATTTATTTTTATGTTCTTCGGACTCAAATCACAAAATCAATAACTTGATTCAAGAATCAACAACCGAAGAGAAGTTCGAAACAATCCGAAATATTGATTAAAGAAGAGTATTGTCATTCGGTTTTCATTTGTTGCCGGAGAGAGACACTCTATCCTGATATATTGAGGCTGTATGTGCTTCTTTATTTCGTATTATTACATTGAGTTTCGACTGTCTGAAGCAACTTGCATAAAACAAATCAAACTACATGCAATCGCGCTTTATTAGAGATGCTCAGGTCAATAAATAAAGGAGAGAACTTTCGGAAAGTAGAATAATTAATTGAGGATTTTGTGTCATTTGAAGAAAAATGTAAAGTGTTCATCTTTTAATTACTTTTGAATTAATACGAAAAGTGTTTGATTTCGGCTGTGTGTCTGTCAATGTTTTAACTGTCTATTTATCTGTTGTCGAACTAGATTTCACTAATCATCCACTTCTGTAAAGGAGATTTTAATTATTTAAATTATTTTGATAACCCATTTGATGTGAAACATAGAATTGAACTTTAGGGATGGACGCGAGACGACTTTTTTGCGAGACGAGACAGAGATTTACAGCTTTTTTGCGAGACGAGACACACATTTTTAACATTACGATATAGGGATTTTTGCGAGACGAGACAAGCTTTTAGGCTATTTTGACGCATGTTTTTCGTCTCGCGTCCATCCCTTGAACTTCGACTTCTCTTAAAAACTGTGTAATTTAGCAATTCAAATAAAATTTAAAATTATAATACGTAGAATTTCAAACGTTTTCCGAATGAATTAGATTTTGAAAAATAATTCAAAACATGTGCTTCAAGTAATCCTTCTGGAATATTTTTCCTGCATTTAATTTGCTTTATTTTGTTACTAAATATTTATACCCAATATTCGAATGTTTTAATGATATCATGCAACCCAAATATACATGCATACAAACATAGTAAATATCCCAAACTTACGCCATAGCTGAGACCGAGAGATAACCGCGTAAGTCGACTTCACATAAGTCGGGACATAGTTTCGCATATGAATAAGTGCATACAAATTATATTTTTAATCGGGACTGGAGATTAAAGAAAACAATAATTGAGAAAAAAATGTACAATGAAAATCCTATATAATAAATATGTACAACAAATTTATACTATTGAAATCGTAAACAAAAGACGAATCGATCTTAAATAAAGTTATTTTGAAAGTAAACAATGGACGAATTGCTGAAATTTGAATATCGTGCTACTCCAGGTTCACTTCCCCAGTAGCACAATTAGTTCAAAAGACGTTTAAAATATGTTTTTAAACGTTAAAAAGCGTGTTTTGAACGTACTTTGAACGTTTCTTAAACTAGTTGTACTATTAGGGTTAAGTATTACTGTATGCTTTAACCCTTTAACGCGCGGTGTTGCCACTCTGGCAACGCCACACTCTGACGTTTTGACTATTGCCAGTCACGAAGAATAGATTTGATTTCTATAAAAATAGTTGCGGGTGACATAACTCCACTAGAATCCTTTACTTTTTAGCACGTCATTTCCGTCAAAAAATGGTCACGATTATTTTTAACAGCACTGACATCTGCCGAAAAATGGAAGAATGCGAGAACAGCTTGATAGATTGCCCAATGCTGAAAAAAGGGCAGCCGTTGCCATCGCTCGACTTAACTACTAGCAAGATGGCGGACGATCGAAACGTTCATCGCGTGCCACAGATCTAGAGACCTTTTTTGACAACAGCTGGCTGTGCCGCACAGCCGCACGTCCGCCATCTTGCTGGTAGTTAAGTCGAGCGATGGCAACGGCTGCCCTTTTTTCAGCATTGGGAAAGGGTTGCGCCTCAAAGGGTTAAGGAAATGGCGTCCATTTTTGTGATTTATGAAAACAAAAAATTGAATAAAGATTTCATTATTGATCTTTTAAAACATATAATTACATTACAAAACTGCTTCAAACAAGAACCTTTTGGAACAAATATATCCGTTATTTAAAGCATTAATAAGCAGATTGCATGGTTGCATGTCTGATAAAATTTTCATAAAGCAATAACGCTATACTTTTATCTTTTATATGATGCACAATAATAATAATAAAAAACGTTAAATAAATTTCGTTTTCTTTCATGAATATATAATCCTTAAACGCCACTTTAGGTTCTGGATGAAATCCGAAAATTATTCATTATCTGAAATTCAAATGAAGGAATAATAACATTAAGTACGATGCAGCTTTGCCTTCGATGAAACAGAATCATTTCTGCGGAATTGTTAGAATGATTTATTCATCCTCCCATACACAGAAAAATTATAAATATTTTGTAAACACGATCAAACATAATTTCCCCGCAGAGTCTATATATTTCGTAGCGTAATGATGCTGCGTTTAATTACATTACTTTGCACAAAGAACTGCAACTACGTTATTAGTGATAACTCTTTGGATATCAGTTAAAGTTTGTGAGATTATTCAATTCATTTTCATAGATAATTCTTATCTTAAGGTTTATTTCTGATAGTTTATTTTATTTTTTATATCCTATTTTATTATTTAAAACATTTAATAAGAAATTCATCTCAAAACTATCAACTGCCTTGGGCTGCTTTTGGATAAATAAATGTCTATGGAAAATATTAATTAATATGACCTACTAAATATATATACTGTTTAATCTTACAGTAAGAGATTAAGAACCATTAAAGATACTATAATACAATATGCTAGGACAGTGATTTTAAGAATAAAAAATGTATTAGATGATGAAAAGTAGCCTCTACAATCGATATTTTTAAAAAGAATTAAATCATAATTCATATTATTAAGCTTTTTAAAATTGTTATGTATGCTGTAGTTTAAAGATAAATCTTATGAACAGATTGGAAAATATGTGAACATTCTTTAAGGGGACAACCTACTTTTAAAATGCCCCAAAAATTGATTTTGAGATTTTTATCTCATTAAATAGTTTACTTTATTCTAAAAAGATTGATATCAACCATTTTTCTGTATGACAATTATTTATTAAGATAAAAAGGAAAATGTAAACGCAAGTTGGGCAGCATGCTGTAGAAGCTGCAACTAATGTTGACACTAAAAGCATAAAAGAGGCAGAAAAGAAATGTACAGAATTTAATTTAGAAACTCGAAGAGCCAGAAAAATGCTCAACAGTTCTCAGTTTGAGGCAATAAAAGAAAACGAAGGCAGTGTGCATGAAAGCGGAAAATTTTAAATCGAAAGTTCATAAAGTGAAATAAAATCAAATTTTTATGTTGCATAGTAAAAAATATATATACATGGATATAATTATTAAAATAACTTCAAATAATGTACTTTACTAATATTCGTGCCTTTATATCCTAAAAATGTATCTTTTGTTAAGGTATGTACATATTTTTTCATATTTACAATTTTCGAGCTTTTCTTTAGATTGATGTTTCTTAAGCCATATTAAAATATATTTTGGGTTAATCATTTTAAATAGTAATTGTTTCAATAGAAAATGTTTTAAATTTTTAAAAATTAAATTTATGTTCCAAAACTACAATTTGAACTTTAATTGGCGTTTTCTCAAAACACTGTTTTTCAAGTTTGCGGGCATGATATTTTAAAAACTATTTAAGATATCAACTTGAAAATTTTCTCAGTCATTTATTTTAATATAATGAACAAAATGAACTAAAATGAAATGGTTGTGTTTCATAGAAAAAAAAAGTTATGATTGTAAAACTATCAAAATTTTTATGATAATTTAAACTTTTAGATTAAACATTTTTTTGAAATTTAAATTATGAAAATAATTAAAAAATTTTAGTTTAGATTGTTAATTTGAATGTTTTGTTTAATTTAGAAAAAAATTATGAGGATCAAAGGAATTCTAATTGAGATATCTTGCGCGCAGTGGGAAAGTACCCTTGAATTGTTTTTCCAATATTGTGTGGTAAAATAATATTTTTTAAATTATCGCCTTTATAATAAACTATAATAATATTTTTAATAAATAGAGTAATGTCATAGTAGTTAACTGAAAAAAAATGTGTTTCTGCATGCATTCATTATTTTTTTTTTTAAATTATGAAAGTTGAACTAAAATTTCTACATTTTCCCATTCTTAAAAGTAGGCTGTCCCCTTAATGTTAGTTGTTATAAACAAATCATCACAATGTGATAACAGTATCCGACAAAGTATTGTTTTAACTTTCATTTATTCTGAAATTTCTTAGTGAAACCTCGTTCCAACACATTGAAATAACATATGTAAACAAACAAAGTACAATAAAAATAAAAACATTTGACACTCTTCTAAATAATCTATTTTGGTTTTGTATGAAGTACACTTTAACAAAATTTGACTAAAACAAGAGAAATGCGCATTTAAAATAAAATTTTTAAAAACGATAAAAATATTTATCTAAGTAAATGCTTCAGAAATATTTAATTGTCTCAGCTAATTTTACAGGAGAGAGAAACGAAATTAACTATTTTCAGTTTAGCATATTTTTAATTCTTTCTGAGTAAATTTCCTTTTATGTATTCTGATTCCTTGAATTATTTGAAAATGCATTTCTTTTTCCAAAGTGAAATATATAAATAAACAGTCAAATGAAAAATGCAGTATATCCTTTTAAAAAAAAGTACTTTTTGAATCACAAAAGTTTACAGTCACGAAAAGTATACATTAGTATCGGATATGAAGAATAATGTATTTATTTTATGTTGTCTATTTGAGTCTTTAAAATGCATACATTTTTGTTTGAACATCACGTACTTTTTTTAGTTTCTTAATATATCTATTTTATGTGTTGACGCATCATACATACTAAATGTGAGCGAGTTTATTTTACTATTAAAGTGCATTTAGAAATAACCTTAATCAATAAACAAATAACCACAAAGTATAGATTGTAAAGACACATAAATACAGTGTAGGAACAGTATGGAAACGAGATACAAATTTTTTATAAAAGATTCCCGTTTAAAAAGATGTCCGTTTCATAGATTAGTATTAAACGAATCAATGATTAAAGATTGATCCGTTTAATACTAATCTATGAATTTGTCTACATGATAAATATTATTAAGTGATATATTGATATATTAATGTGAAAATTGAATAAAATGAAGGCAAATCATGTAGATTTCTTAAAAAAACAGTGAAAATACCACTGTAAAATAATCTAACCTAAAATACTTCTGTATGAGATACCAGAGTATTAAAGAAATGGATGAATGTTAAAGTAAAATAGAGTAATGCAGCTATACAAATTTCTACTGCAATAATTTGCATACGTCTTGTTAAATCTCGGCAAAGCTGACAGTTATTCAATTTCCGCTTTACTCACCTGGATATTTTTAAAGGACCTTTTTCACTGACCTACAAAAGTTTAATGTTTCAAACGGTACAACATTGTGATCTACATAATGAAACAAAATTTTTTTGTTTGCAATTAATTTTTCATGCTTGAAACGTAAATCTGTTTAATCTTTTTTTTTTTTTTGTTTCATTCTGTTCTAATAAAGGTTCAAAGAAAATATTTACATTTCAACCACAAAATGCATCGAAATTGTCATTTACGTTTTGTTAAATCTTTTAAAGCATTTTGAAATTGCGATTTGACTGCATTTTTACGTTAAAATGCATTTACTAATTTTGTCACTCGCCAATGAGTCAGTTTTGCAAGTTGTGTAACAGCAGTAGACATAGATATTTGTATGTATGTATAGATGGTAAAATTACCCCTATAATATGCAGGATGGTTCTAAACTACAAACAATGTCAGAAATGTTAGTTGTAGTAGAGGGAACCAAAACGATTCAGGATCACGTAGTAATATGGAGTCAGGAACGTTGTGTTCATATACCTGATAATAATCACTTTGGAAGAATAGTGAATTTGAAACAACAGTGAACGTTCTAACCATGGTTTGCCAACAACTAATGAATCTTTTACTGAAAGCACTTGACTAAGAGTGATAGGTGAGAAATTCTACTTGATTTCATTCAGGAAATTCTTCGATTAAGGCCCGTGGTCAGTGAAACTTGATTAAGAAACGAGTCGAATCTCTCTCCACAGTGATTATCAATAGGTACATAAAAACAAAGTTTGAGACCCCACATTGCTATGTGTTTCTGAATCGTCTTGCTTTCTTTCTGTTATCCCTAAAATTTCTGACATATAGTTTTGAACTGTATAGGAGATTGATTTTATGTAACTTGAAAACATCTATCAAAACAACTGGCGAAAGTCTATTCATCTTGGAAGTATATTAGTGCTTAGACATTTTAATTACTTATTTCGTTTAGCACAAAAATATCCATTCACATTCACTATCTTAATCAAAAACATTTTCTGAGTACTCAAATTGTTTTCAATTCATCAATTTCTTCTACAAACTTATAACGAATAACGAATAATTATACTCAGAAAAAAAGCATTTGATTTAGTTACTAACATTAAAGTCTCAATATCTTTAAAAAATGATTGCGCAAGTAATACTCGTATATTCTTAATAAGAACACTCAAACACCCCCATCCCACCTATATAAATATGTGCGTTATTCACAAAGTTCTTTATTAATTTTAACATCCACAAATGGCTGCTAAGCTTCTGATTGATTTGCGCTACAATTTCGTGTACTTTAAATAGGAATTGAAAGTTGAAAGGGGAAAAAAAGGTTATTGAGGACCGCATTTGATTTTGCTTTGAACGAATTTATCCACACAGACGTAGAAAAAAAACCCTCTCTGCGCTTTGCGACACTGGAATACAAAATAAGAGATATATTCTTCATGAATGAACGTAAATTTAGCAGTATTTCGATTCTGGATACATGACTATTATCTTGACAAGAACATATCTTTGAATATTTCAATGTTAGGGAGCCGAATACTAATGGGAACAGATGAAAGTTGCTGTATGCTGAAATTGGAGTAACGTGGAGCTACAGAGATTTGGATGTAATGATCTTGCATGCACCTTGTTAAATCCGAGTAAAATGATAGTTATTGAAAACTCGCCTTACTTGGCTGTTTCTCTCTTTATGATCTTCTTTTAAAACTTCAAAATTCATGTTTGATGTTTGAAGAGTTTAAAATGGTGATCTGCAAACGTTAGTTTCATGTATTTTCAAAGGCGGATGATTTTTTTTCTCGAGGGGCTAATTTTTAAGAAAAAATTGCTTCACCTAGATAAAATGTACAATAGTGTAAGATGTTACCCTAAAGCAATAAAAATTTATAGGGAGAAGAGGCTAATTTATAAAAAAAAATCTTATTTGACCTAAACAAAGTGTACAATGAAGTAAAAGTTGCACTTAAGCAATATTTTTTGTGGGCGGGGGGAGCCTATAGCCGTCCTAGCCCCTCCTTTGTTTTCGCGATTGCGTATTTTATCAGTATATAGTATTATCAGAATTTCATTTATCCTGCTGTTTTTAATAAAAGCTCAATGTAAATAAAGGCTCAGCCCAAATAGGAAGTATGTAGCAATTTTTTTGTGTGCAAAAATTAAATAAATGATGTGAGTTCTAGTTCCAATTTATAATTTTTATTTCTCATTAAATTACTACTCTTCAAAAGAAACTGCAATTAAAATGAAGGTCATTTTTATTTCTCGTGATATGCACTGCTTACTGGGAAAGTAACAAAAGAAAATATTCCAAGAAATTTATTTTACTCTCCGGTACTCTTTTAAATGTCTGGTTTTGTTTTACAAAAATCTTTTAATTGAAACTTTAAAATTTTAATTCTATCTAAATTCTTTGATATGTAAATTTTATATTGAGACCAGGCGAAAATTTTACACAGATTACTTCTAAAGGTAATTGATTAAATAAATAGGCTAGACAATAATTTTAATGATGCTCTACCGAGGATACCCAATCATTTAAAAGATTATTCGGTTGAGGTATTTTGAATAAATCACTTTAAATAACAAACAATAAGTAAAATTAGCTTTCCAAATTCATATATTCAGTGTCAATATTTGATTATTTCACATTCTCCCTTTTTTATTGGTGAATTATGAACAAATAGTTGGAATGAATTGGAAAATTTCTTGCTTGACTTTTTAATAAAATTTTAATAATATTTTTGGGGGGGAGGGAGAGGGCTGAATCCCCTAGCCCCTCCTCTGGATCCGCTACTTCCAGAGAGAATACGGAGACGGACCAAATGCTCACCTAGGACCGTTTTTCTGACATCCCATGGGGACGTCCCATAAATTACGTCATAGTGACCCACATGTAAGTTTCTGCAACGTCACCGTGAAACACATGGTTATCACACAGTGACTTCATATTGTAACTGACTTTCGACTGCACTAAGCTGTCACTCTGCACCGTCACATGTTTGATACGAATTGACGTCACAGAAGGTGTACATTTTACATTACATTTGTGCTAATGTCGCCATAACGTCACTCCCAACATAATATCTGTATGGGTTATGTTTTTTTTGTTTATTTGTGGGTTATGGGAAGCCTGCACGAGGGGCATCTGTCTAGGAAGCTGCCTTGGGTGGAGGGCATTTAAATTGGCTCTAATGCGTATTAAATGTTACATCTGGAGAAGACTGTTCAAAACTCCAGACCGTTAGATCGACAGCTGCAGGATAGGCCCGTACCTGGAATCTTGATACTTCAGCCAACTACCATGCTCAATGTCGTTTCTACTCAGCCATGGTGGAGCCACCTGTATGGATTATGATTTGCGTGCGTCTTTGTTTAACTCTGCAAGTGATGGCTATTCAATTCTTATTTTATTTATCTGTTGTATTTAGAAGTTTATTTTATTTGCGTTTAACGTGAAATATCTACTATATATTTCAAACTAGCTGAAGTACCCGTCCTCGACGGGTTAGTGAATGCAAATTTCCAAAAAAGCAAGATCTTTCGTCAGCATTGTATGAGTACACAGAATGGATGTAGTATGTTGCCAAAGTAAAGAAAGCGAAGTTATAATTTTTATGTATTGATAAAATATTACAGGTTAGAGAGTAAGTAAGTAATATCATTTCATTCTCATTAGTCGTAATTATGTGATGCGCGAACGAATATTTACGCATTTTGAAATAATTTTCGCAAAATCTAAAAATTTAATCAACATTTTTGAACAAATGGAAGCCTAGAATTTAAGTTGAGTGACAACCTATCATGTCACCCAAATTCGTTTCATCCCCTGCAGTCTTTATTTCGTGATGCTGGAACAAATTTTCAGCATTTTAAAACGATTTTCGCAAAATCTCAAAATGTAATCAAAATATTTTAAAAATTCAACGCCTATAAATTAAGATTAGCAACTACCTATCATATCACTAAATTTCGTATCATTCGTATTAGTCGTTATTACGTGATGTTTGAAGAAATATAAGCGCATTTTGAGAGAATTTTCACAAAATCTCAAAATATAATAAAAATGTTTAAAAAATTGGACTCCAAAAGTTTATGTTGAGCAACCATCTATCGTGTGACCAAATTTCATATCATTCGCTTTAGTAGTTATTACGTAATGCGGGAACAAAGATTCACTCAGTTTTAAACGACTTTCGCAAAATCTCGAAATTTGATCGATTTTTTTAATTAGATGCTTATAGTTTAAGGTGAGTGACCACCTATTATTTCACCAAATATCATTTTTTCACCTTTGCAGTTTTACGTGATGTGCGAACACAAATTTACGCAGTTTGAAATGATTTTCGCAAAATTTCAAAATCTAATCAAGATTTTTTTTTAATTCGACGACTATGTTTTAAGTTGAGTGACCACCTATCATGACACCCAATTTCATATCATTCGCTTCAGTCGTTTTTACGTGATGTTTGAACACAAATTTACGCAGTTTTAAAGGATTTTCGCAAATTCTCAAAATCCAATCAAGATTTTTTAAAAATTCGACGCCTATGTTTTAAGTTGAGTGACCACCTATCATGACACCCAATTTCATATCATTCGCTTCAGTCGTTTTTACGTGATGCTTGAATACAAATTTACGCAGTTTTAAAGGATTTTCGCAAAATCTCAAAATCCAATCAAGATTTTTTTTAAAATTCGACGCCTATGTTTTAAGTTGAGTGACCACCTATCATGACACCCAATTTCCTATCATTCGCTTCAGTCGTTTTTACGTGATGCTTGAACACAAATTTACGCAGTTTGAAACGATTTTCGCAAAATCTCAAAATCCAATGAGGATTTTTTAAAAATTGGACGCCTATGTTTTAAGTTGAGTGACCACCTATCATGACACCCAATTTCATATCATTCGCTTTAGTCGTTTTTACGTGATGCTTGAACACAAATTTACGCAGTTTGAAAGGATTTTCGCAAAATCTCAAAATCCAATCAAGATTTTTTAAAAATTGGACGCCTATGTTTTAAGTTGAGTGACCACCTATCATGACACCCAATTTCATATCATTCGCTTCAGTCGTTTTTATGTGATGCTTAAACAAAAAAAGCGTCACGGACAGAATGACAGAATGACAGACAGACAAACTTTTTTTTGAGGGTCGCATCGGAATCCCGGGTGCTTGAAACGGATAGAAATCGCAAAATTTTTGAATTCCAAGAAATGTACAGAAAAAATTGTCTAATTTTATTTATATAGATAGTAAAAACTTATAATGCATTGGTTGTTACAAAATAGTGAATCGCAACCCTTTGGTATGCTTCAAAAGTGCATTCCTTTTTACTCTCACATAAACAACCCTTTACAAGAAACGCTTAACACTGAGGATGCAGTATATCATATTTAAAGGAATGGCACAAAGTAAAAAAAATAACGTGATTTTTTTAAATAAACACACTTCAACAAGCGTGATAGAAAGCATATCCATCCATCTTTTTATTATTATGTAACGTCGCATACATACATTTATTACCTATATCATGCATGTAGCTATGTAAATCAGTCACACTTAATGTATTGTAATAAGTGAAATGGATACAAAAGACACAGACTCCAAATGTGTGCGTCTGTATAAATAAAAAATCATCGTAAAATTTTATTTTAATTAATGACCGGAAAATATATATTCTAAAACGTTAAATTTATTTTAAAATCCACACTGGAGATTAAAGTATAAGAATTTCTTTCCTTTTCACATTTCTGTATGTTTAATTAACATAATATTTACCCAAAGTATTCAAATCGTATTAAATTATTTGGAATAAATAGTGAAGATCAAAGGATCAGCAAAAATTTATTCCACGAATACAGAAATCTTTTAGTTAAGAGTAAAGAAAAAGAAATTTCGAAGAATCATGCTGTAAAAACAGATAAAATCTACATAATAGTAATAAGATATTTTACAGCTGTTAAAAATTTATTCAGAATTCTAAAAGTATGCAACTACTTCTCAGAAGCAGTGACATTTTTGTTTTAATGATCTGACTATCAATAATGTATGCGGAATGAGAATTATTAAATACGATGAAGAGAAAATGGAGGATTATTGGACTGGTAGTGCTTGAAAGTAGTATAAGAATCAAAAGGAGCTGTTGTGCAGTTAAGTTTTATTGCGGTTGTTCCGAGTGAAAATTTTAAAAGATTGCAGGAGTTTTACTCATATATTATTTTCCGAATATGTAATATGTAAGGAAAGTATTGTAATCATGAAAAAATTCGAATTCGAGATTTTGGTGTATTGACACGTTTTGAGGTCTTCTGAATTCATTTATGCTATTTTTACGAGATGTATGTATGTATGTGTGTGTTTGTGTGTTTGTGTGTATGTGAGTGAACACGATAGCTCCTGAACGGGGCATTCGATTGAGCTCAAATTGGGTATATATGTTTTAAATCCCCGTCGCAAGACCGGTATTGATTTTGATGCGTATAGGACTTACAGTTTTTCTACAGGGCTACGACAAAGATTTCTTTTACATTATGGCCTATGGGGAGAAATTCTTGAAAGTGCGCTAGCGTTTAAACGATACATTCGATTGAGCTCAAATTGGGTATACATGTTATAAACCACCTTTATAAGACCGGTATTGATTTTGATGTGCATAGGACTTAAGTTTTTCTACAGGGCTACGACAAAGATTTCTTTTACATTATGGCCTATGGGAGGAATTTCTTTAAAGTGCGCTAGCGTTTAAACGATATATTCGATTGTGCACAAATTGAGTATACATGTTATGAACCACCGTCCCAAGACCGGTATTGATTTTGATGTGTATAGGACTTATAGTTTTTCTACAGGTCTACGACAAAGATTTCTTTTACATTATGGCCTATGGGAGGAAATTCTTGAAAGTGCACTAGCGTTTAAACGATACAGTCGATTGAGCTCAAATTGGGTGTACATGTTATATACCACCGTCCCAAGACCGGTATTGATTTTTGATGTGTATAGAACAGTTGTTTGTTTTAGTTTTTCTACAGGGCTGCGACAAAGATTTCTTTTACATTATGGCCTATGGGGAGAAATTCTTGAAAGTACGCTAGCATTTAAACGGTACATTCGATTGAACTCCAATTTGGTATATATGTTTGAATTATTCATCGATTAAAATTTATTTAAATGCTTGGTAATGATCTTAATCGTAAGTGTTCGGAAAGTCGAGTGGAATCACTCCAGATTTTATTAAATAAGGAAAAGAATGCTTGTTTTGTCATTTACAGTAATACATTAGATTTTAAGATCTAGTGTATTACTGTTAAGTATTGATTAATCATTTAAATAAATCCCGTTTTCAATGTAAATCCAAAATTTCGAAGTTTTTTAAAAACTTTCCCACTTTAAAAGAAGTGAGTACGCATATATTAACAATATGCATTTACAGGTACATGCGCAAAACAATTACAAAAAGCTAGTGATCGAAACAAATCAAATTTTCTTCCGTCTAAATTTTTTTTAAACGTTTTTAAAATTATGTTTTTAAACTTTTATTCTGTTATGTGTAAACTATTTCACTTAGAGATATCGAATTTTTTTATTTACCTTATTATACACAGAGCAATGTTTTCTCAAATATTAGTGATAAGTAATGAGGGACTATATAAAAATTAAATTTTGTATTTTAATATGCATACAGCCCCTTGTAAAAAAGAAATTGCTAGACCTAAAAGCTGCTCTAAATCTGAAAGGCATTCCAAAATATCTTATTCGAATTCAAAGATCAGAGCTAGATCATGGATAGGTCAGCAAAGATCAGAGTCCATGAAGATATTTTATTATTTCCTAAAACTTTTTCAGTCACTGAAAAAAAAAATTCAGATTAAAAAAAAATTAATTGCAGTGACATGGATATCTTTTGACATGAACATTATAACGTCAAGTTATTATTTAGGTTCAAAAAGAAATAGTTGTAAAGAGCTGAATGCAGGAAGAAAAAACTTGAAAATCTTCAGAAAAGAGTGGCGACCATTGGTGTTTTTCAGGCAAATGTTGGCAGAAATAATTGCCAAGAAAATGTTATACATGTATTTAAATTGTCTTATGAAACTTTGTATAGACAATAGCCTACTGAAATATCACATGTAAATAAACTTACTTTAGTGAAGACTATATTATTAGCACTAAAGATAAGCATGAAAATTTGTGTCTTTCAAACTTTAGCTTTGCTTGCTTATAGTATGAAAAGAGTATAGCCGAATTACTGTAAAATTTTTAATAATTTATACAGTTCTCTGAAAACTTCTAAATAAAGATGTACGAATAAATACGAAAGGTGGAAAATGTGAGCGAAAAAAAAATTAAATTGTATATTCAAGAAAAAAATCGTCTTTAGAAAGTAACCGTATATTGAATGTTTTCATTCCAAATTTTCATTTAATTTTTGTTTTTTTGTGCAAATTTTTCTTAAATTTGTAGAAATGTAACTGTTAAACGCACGATATTATAAGCAAAATACATAAAAATGTTTAAAAATGTGCTTAAATATTCGAAAAAATATACGCATTCTTTTTGTTACAATGTATGTATATATTGCAATAATTTCACCAACTCCGTCAAAAGCTATAAATCACTTTATCAAACATATTCTTTCTTTGAATATGTTGATAATCCTCAGGTTGCGCAAGGGAACATTTAAATTAAACACCTTTTAAATGTTTTTGCCATTTTGTGTTACCTTTTAAAAATTTATTTTCCAAGGCTGGAGCAATTTCTCAAGTATTGCTTGGAAAAAAAAATCTGATGTGTCCAACACATGACTTCCTTGCACGTCTATTAATTCAAAAATGTTTTTTACGCACTTTCCTCTAAACTTATTTGTTTGAAAGAGATAAAATATCAATAATAGTAAGGTATAGCGATTTCTAGCCAAATATTTCGATATCGCCAAGCTGAGTTCAATTTGAAAGATTTCCTTCTGACACTTTATTTGGCGATATTTCACCAAAAGCCGACAAACTTGAGATAGTTTGCGAGATTTTGGGGATAGCCAAAGTAGTCATTGACCACTGACTTTCAATGAATTGAATGCATCCATACACCTTAATGTATTTAAAGTCATTTGGCTCACCCTGTAAATAAATTCCCAGTCGATTGCTGTCAAAAAAGATATTGAAAACAGTTAGATATTATAAGATAGTTCTAAATACAAAAGTTCAAATTGTACGGGTTAAAGTTTTAGAGTTATATAAAATACGAAATAATTTTTGGCGCCAAATTTGGCGATATTTCGGCGAAACTCGTCAATGTCGACGACATTTGGCGAGATTTTAAGCATGGACCAACAATGACAGATTATCGCCAAATTTGGCGATATTTCGCCAAGAACGATGACAAATCGCGATACTTTGGGCATGGACTAAATGACTGACTATCGCCAAATTTGGCGACATTTTCGGCAAAACTCGCCAAGGTCGAGGACAGACGGCGAGTTTTTGGGCATGTACCAAACAATGACTGTCTACAGTTGTATTATATTGAAGATGTCCATAGACATTAAAGTACTAAAATTCTTTTCGGTGGTCCTGTAAAGAAACTCCAGCAGATTGGAACCAAAAATCGAGATGCACAACTAGATGTTACAACAATCTTACATATGAAATTTCATAATAGTTTTTGAGATTTGAGAGTTAAATATGCACACACGTACACGAAAAGTCGCCAAGCTTGGCGACTTTTGGCATAGTTCTTGAGGGAGGCACGTGACCGTGGTCGGACCATTACCTAACTTATGTGGTAGGACGGTATTAATCTTGAAATGGATGAATGGCCCTAAAATTGCCATTGACCGTAATGTATTGGAAATCTTTTGAGTGTTCCTGTAGCAGAACTGTAAATGATAAAGACACTTTTTTTAATGGAGAAATTCATTTTCTAACTCTTTACAGCATATATCACTCCTGAGTCGTTTGAAATAGCCCAAAACCTCTAAAAAACGCTTTGATGAATGTCGGCCCATAGAGCGTAATGTATTTCGAATCTTTTAGGCGGTTCTGTAGATAAACTATCCAGTCGAATGGAACCGAAAGGGGAGGTGCACAACTAGATGTTACAACAATCCTAAATATAAAGTTTCAACATTCTACGCCTAATAGTTTTTGAGATATGCGAGTTTAATGAATTTCGGCCCATTGAGCGTAATGTATTTCGAATGTTTTGGGCGGTCCTGTAGATAAACTATCCAGTCGAATGGAACCAATAGGGGAGGTGCACAACTAGATGTTACAACTATCCAAAATATGAAGTTTCGACATTCTACGCCTAATAGTTTTTGAGTTAAGCGAGTTTAATGAATTTCGGCCCATAGAGCGTAATGTATTTCGAATCTTTTGGGCGGTCCTGTACATAAACTATACATTCGATTGCGACCAAAAGGGGAGGTGCACAACTAGATCATAGAACAATCCTAAATATCAAATCTCAACATTCTACGACCAATAGTTTTTGAGATATGCGAGTTACATACATACGTACGTACGTACGTACGTACGTACGTACGAACATACGTACGTACGTACAGACGGCATGGAAAAACTGACCACAATAGACTCGCCGCTGGTCAAAATGAGTTGCAGACGCGTTAATATGATCGTGCATGCTAGCCTACGATGAGATGCATCGAAAAAATTCTAAAAATTAAATTTAGAGGTAGTCAAAATAGGTTTTTTTGTCGAAATTTGGCCCCCAAAATTTTTCGGGATCACATTACTTCCTTATACTACGTACAAGGAAGTAAAAAATAAATAACTTGAAACTCAAGTACACATATACTTTTGATGTATATGAAGATTAATAATAAATGGTATGTGGGCGTATATAAATTTAAACACACTTCTTAGAAAAAAACAATTCAGAGGAGACAGCTAAAAAAACATTTTTTAATGCAAGTTCGGAAAATATATCTGACATGAAACCTTTTACTTTCAGTAATATATTTCAAATTTCCAATTCAGAGGCAAATCTGATATTACTTTGCAGACATTTCATATTTACTTAAATTTTCTTTCGTGAATAGTATTTAAATAATTTCAAGTCACTCGATATTGATAATAAAGATCAAAGGATATGTAAAATTTATTCCACGAATCTCTTAGTCCATGCAAAAGAGCCTCATCCGAGAATTGCGTTTCAACGTCGAAAAGATCTGAATAATAATGGGAAGTTATTTTATTACTGATCGAAATTGCTTCGGTTGTTTCAAAGAGAATAGCTCGCACTAGGATGGCCTGGAGAGGGATATTTTTATTAGAATTGACCCGAATATCGAGAAAGTTTGCTGTAATGCCTGATTATTAAACGAGAATCGTATCTGATAAAAGCATTTCAAAATACGCGAGAAATGATGATGAAACTAACTCTTGTGTTAATTTTGTTCATATCGCATAGTTTTAAAGGACTGCCGAAGTATTCAGTGTACGCATTTTTGTTCGAGAAAAAAATATATACAGGGTATCCCAAAAATCGCTGACCAAGGCTTTTATTTCTTTTAAATATTGATCATAGACATATACAGTGAGTTACGAAGCTAAGTAGAAAAGGTACAGAATTTTCTACGTAAAATACTTATGTGATTACGCATTTGATCTCCTGAAATCGATTAAAATTTTCAGGAGATAAAACCTAAATAAATACAAAATTTAAATTTTTATACTGCCCCCGTACAAAAAAAATTCCTAATTAGTAAAACATGCCCATACAATAATTAGATGATGCAGAAAGTTTCAGGTTTTCATCGTAAAAAGGCTCAGAGCTATGCTCAGACGAAGTTGGTAAGGGGGTATACAATAAGGGGTAGTAAAATATTAATTGTTGCAAAAAACTTTAATTGATACCACTCTGTACATTTTTACTTTCCGAACATGTACCATGTAAGGAAAGTATTGTAATCATGAAAAAATTCGAATTCGAGATTTTGGTGTATTTACACGTTTTGAGGTCTTCTGAATTCATTTATGCTATTTTTACGAGATGTATGTATGTATGTGTGTATGTGTGTGTGTGTATGTGTGTGTGTATGTGTGTGTGTGTATGTGTGTTTGTGTGTATGTGAGTGGACACGATAGCTCCTGAACAGGGCATGCGATTGAGCTCAAATTGGGTATATATGTTATAAACCACCGTCGCAAGACCGGTATTGATTTTGGTGTGTATAGGACTTACAGTTTTTCTACAGGGCTACGACAAAGATTTCTTTTACATTATGGCCTATGGAGGAAAATTCTGGAAAGTGCGCTAGCGTTTAAACGGTCCATTCGATTGAGCTCAAATTGGGTATACATGTTATAAACCACCCTTGTAAGACCGGTATTGATTTTGATGTTTATAGGACTTATAGTTTTTATACAGGGCTACGACAAAGATTTCTTTTACATTATGGCCTATGGGGAGAAATTCTTGAAAGTACGCTAGCGTGTAAACGGTACATTCGATCGAGCTTCAATTTGGTATATATGTTTGAATTATTCATCGATTAAAATTTATTTAAATGCTTTGTAATGATCTTAATCGTAAGTGTTCGGAAAGTCGAGTGGAATCACTCCAGATTTTTTTTTGTAACTTTGAGACTTACTGTTTATGTCTAAATCAATATTTGAAGAATAAAAGCCTAGGTTAGTGTTTTTGGAGCGCCTTGCATATCTGTTTAAATTTTTCGTGAAGAGAAGAGCACAATAAATTATTTTTAAAATTTTCTGTAAAATAACCTAAACAATGATTATAGGGGTGAGCGGATCACTGTGGGTCGGAGGGGGGGGGTACAGTGGGCCATTGAAGATGTTTGTGGTTCAGCGAATCTTTTTCAAATGAGAAAATTATTTAAAGTAGGTATCAAACAACTTAACTGTGTGGAAAAAGTTAAACATCTCATTTTGATTGTGGCGGTAAGAAAGAGCCATTTTGTTTTCTGATCATTATGAAATTTGAAGAAACTAGGACTTTATGTTATAACACTTGGAATTTGTCAAGTAAATATGAGTTATGTGGTATGTTTATGTAGTTCCAATTACCATCTTTTCTACTATAATGTATTTAAGTGAATATTTTAAGTGAATTTTGAGGTGAAAAATAATACGTTGGTTCATATGGGGCACACTGGGTCACCTGAAATGAGGTACAGTGGGACAGTGACCCATTGTGCTTCCATTTATATAGTTATGGTCTTTCTCTAAGTTCCCTAGTTTTAAATGTTTGAATGATCTAAATTTATCTAAATAAGTCTTCTACATCAGCCACAGAATATCCAGTTTCTCAAGAAAATTATGTAAAACAAAAAATGATGCCAGGGATGGTAGAAGCCTGTTCCTAACTCTGATGCAAATGAGAAAAAAAAACTGAGTCTAAAAAAATCAGAAATTCTTACAGATACACCTGTGAACATCATAATCGAGGATGAGACGTTTTAAAAAACGAAGAGTGATGATGATGATTTGAAGCAGGAGATATATGATGATTTGAATGCAGGAATGCAGGCGGATTGCTAATGATTTGAAGCAGGAGATAAAAAGAAATTGCAAGCAATTGCAATAATAGCAGAACTGAAGAAGAGGAAGAATGAAAAGAATCTTCTAGTAAATATCACTTTGAGGATTTGGAAATTGAAGATGAAGGGAATTTTAATGTCGATGTTGGAGATTTCGTATTATTCAAGGTCTACGGCAAGAAAAAATTGCAGTTTTAAACATTATGTTACTGAAGTTGTAGGCAAAAATGAAAATGTATTTGAAGTGCATACATGGCGGGAATTCTGTCAGGTTATGCACTTGCCTTAGATGAGGCAGACATTTATACAGCAAAGATGAAGAAAGTACGTGACAGTAAAGATATTGTGAGAAAGTTGCCAAAACCGAATGTATTGCAAGGAACTGAGAGAATAGTGGCAAAATTGTCTTTATCTGTAGATTTTCAGTTATATAATGTCCAATAGTTATTGTAAAATAAAAGTTTTTGATTAATGTCTTAAAAATAATTATAAACTAAAATTTTGTAAACTTAATAGGATTCAAAGTGATATGATCTAAAATCTTTTAGCTTAATTTATTAATGAATGTGTGAGTGTACATTTTAGAACCATAAAATTAGCATTTACCTTCTAAAAACTTTGAGTTACTTTAATATCTAACTTAATACTAAATAGTGTCAGGCAATACAAAAGTTTACATTATTCACGATCGAGTAAAAGAATTTTTTTTTTTATTCTGTGTCACCAGTGTGTCCACAAGAAAAATGGTTTTTATTGTATAAAAACTTTTCTTAAAATTCAACTAAAATTAAGATAGTCGATGGTTCAGAAAACATAATACATTAGTTTGATATTCTATATTTAAAATATTTTTAGAATTATATTTAAAAATCTAAAAATTGACCCACTGTACCGTCTCTCCTATTGTCTGATAGTGCACTTTTTTTGTCCAAACCATAATGTTTCAATAAAAAAGGGTACAAAAAGCTTAACTTTCCAAAAATCAGTATTAACCGGCTATAAAAGTGGGAAATAGAAGAGGAATGAAGATGTGGTATTTTTAAAACCAAATAACAAGACAACTGATCTCAAACTCAACATTCACAATGCTTATAATGCAGGAAAATAAAGAGAAATATAGTAGACTGCAAATATTAAGGTGCTCATAATTAAAGTTTTCCTGTTCAGAGAAGTGCACAGCTAAAACTAGTTGGTCAGAATACAACCAAATTTGCAAGAAACCTCAAGTAGACCACGGGAGAAAGATTTTCGTGAAAAAAAAATTTAAAAAATTAAAAAAACTCACAACCAGATGGCATTTCACAATGTTTAATGTGAACAAAACTGATAAATACAGAAAATATGCAAAATTTTAAGTGATTAGTACTATAATTAGCTAAAAGCATATAACAGTGTGGTTGACTTATCTCTGTTAACCACGTCTTTGAGTTATTCCTAAGGGCAGAACCACATGGATTAAGATCTGAAAGCCAAACGGTGAGGGAAATGACGGTTGGTGACTCAGAAATATAATTAGACTGATTAGGAAATAAAGTAAAATTTGATATTGCAATAAAGAAAACCTATAGAGCCAATATAATATAGCCAAATATATGTAAAGAGCCTATGGAAAGATTGCTAAGGGGTGCAGAAGTTCATGATATGTAATTGATGCTCTGAAATTTTTTGGTGTCCTATCTTTCTTTCGCTTTTTGGCATTTCCATTTTCATTTTGTATAATTCTTTTGAACTGTATCATAAAAAAATGTATTTTCAGTAGCTGCTTGACATATGTGCCTATGTGCGGTGACGTCTTGCATAAAAACTGCCGATGAAGAGGCAATCACGCTGTTGTAGTAACGGAAGACGGAATTCTACAGCAAAGATGCATGACACTGCCTGGCTGGCAGCAGAATACATCATAAGACCTACTCGTGTTATCTCTTCGAAAAATATGTCCTCAGAACGAAAGATGCAAAGACGTCACATCAAACTATCACTTTGGAGAATGTAGTATGGAACTGTGTCATCGAGTGTGGATTTTGAGCAGCCCCTATGTGACAGTTACGTGTGTTGACTGCTTCGTCTAAATGTAAACGCGCCTCATCCGTCCACAGAACTTCCCATGGCCAGTCAATACCAACTTTGTCTCTTGCGACGAGTGCTAGAAGTATGAAAACCTCACGTGCACTCACATTTACATGCAGCAGCTTTCGAACATGCTATAATTTATGAAGATAGCCACAAAAAATGTAGACTGTGTGCAAGACTGTGTGTGTGTGTAAATGTGGACTTTGTAGACTGCGTGCAAAACTGTGTGTGTGTGTAAATGTAGACTTTGTAGACTGTGGTAGAGGTAGGTCTGACGTTCCTGAAACTGCGGATACCACAGCAGCCCGTGGGGTTATACGCGCTATCTTCTTCAACTTCTGCCGCAACTAGAGATGAATACGAGATGAAAATTTGGCTTGTCTTGTCTCGCAAATCCCTATCTTGTAATGATAAAAACGTTTGTCTCGTCTCGCATAAAAGCTGTAAATTTCTGTCTCAAGTCTCTCATCCAACCCTTCTCGCAACATTCTGCCCTATCTGTTCTTTAGCACTTCCTTCTCTTCATCATCGTAAACTCAACAATCCTGTTCCTCCAAGTTTTGTCATCATTTTTCCGTCACCTCACAGCTGTCACGGGATCTTTCCGGATTCCTTTTAATGCCCGATGTCAGTGCAAATCCTACGCTGCAGAAACGTCGTTCTGATAACAGAGTTTCGCGAGTAACGCACGATCTTGTTAAGCGCCAGCCATTCTCAAGCGAGAAGAATAATGAAGAGGTTGCGAAGAAAATATTTTATACACCTGCGTGACAGGACGATTTGCATATCAGCAACTTTTAACAACGCGAAACGCCATCTAGTGAGAATTTTTTACCTTTTTTTTCCCACGGAAATCTCTCCTTCATGGTCCTATTAAGGTTTCTTGCAAATTTGTTTGCATTTTGACCAGTAATTTCCGCTGTAGAGTGCTCTCAATAAAGAAACTGCAATCATGAACACCTTGTACTAATATAATAAATGTAATGTAAAGAGTTAGCAGTATGAAATATTAATAGAAAAAAGTAATAACAATGTTGCACAAAACATTAAATATATACATATACATGTAAACATAAATATAAACTAAACGACCAGGTTTCATTTCATGGGTGATAAAAGAGAAGTATGTGGTTTAAAAAAAATTATTAATCTTTAAATTCTTCACTTCCGATATAATTCTAAAAAATCCCTTTCTTTTACAGTTGTAATACGTTTACTTTACATGATAGTTACGAATGGTACTTAAATCATGCAAATTATTTTGTTTATGGATACAAAGAAGATGAAAGGATCAGTAAAATGTATTCCACTAATACAATCCTGCCATAACATCTTGGAATCCCTTATCAATAAGATCTGAATAATAATATGAATGTGTTTTATTGCTGCTAAGAACAGCTTCGGATCTTCAAAAAGAAAAGAAAATCTCAAGCCAGGGCGGCTTAAATTCGGTGACATTCTTATTCATGTGACCTGAATATCAATGAAGTATGCTGCACAAACGCCGATTTATTAAACAGAATCAAGAGGCGATGGTTCGAAACGGTGCTGAATATTGGAAAAGCGTTCTCGGTGATATGCTTTACATATGCAAATGATTCATATAAATAAAAGGAATTTTTGTAATATATATATAATCCCAAGTTATGCGGATGGAAATAATATAGTTTTGAGCAAACTTTGTCCTGATTTGTTCTTTTTCTCTTAACTAATTTGTTCTCATTACTTTTCGAACGGGTAATATGCTTAGTCGGCTTATGATTTCGGTTTTAACCCATTTACGCCTAGTTTCCCTTTCTTGGGACGGCATTTTAACTATTAGTCGAAAACGTTATTTATTTTTCCTAGCCTTTATTCATGAGTATTGAGCCTCAACTCTACAAAATATTTTAACATGACCCAGTAGGATGTTGATATTTCAATTTTTATGCATAGTGATTTTAAAAGAAATCATCCCTTGTTCAAGAAGTTGACATCAGAAATTTATCTATTATTTCTGTTATCAGTAAAAAATCGAAGAATGTCGCAAAAATATCCAGGCACAAATGGATTAACCCCTTCCTTCTCGCTCACGTCAAAATCACGGGCTGAGCTTTCCCCCCCCTATTTCTCGTGCCCGTGATATTTCCGGGGTAGAATGTTCAAAAGATATTCGCCAGAAAGATCAGAACATTTCAATTCTTTTGCACAGTAATTTTTTATATCTCATTTTACAAAACAGATCACAGTACTAGACTATTTTTAATTTAATTGGAGTTAGTTTATTTTAAAATAGATGGTAGCAGTACGGTTACTTCTGCCATGCATTTTACACATTTAGCTCACTCTCTCACCTATGTCCAAAGAACACGTTACAAATATTTATGTATATTATGAAGTAAGTTTAATAAAAATCTCTTTTAGTGTTTAAAAAATATGTTTTTAATTTCCACTGAAAAACACAGATTCAGTCACAATAACCCTAAATGTTGGCTATTCCTAGAAATATAATTTTTTATTTAATGCTAAAAAATGTCTCAAACCTTAAAACGAATACATATATTGTACGTACATTTATTTTTATAAATTTTCTTGAATAAAAAAAAATAGGCACATTTATGACCATCTTCTTGAAAATAATACGACCTTTAAGGGGTTAAAACAACTCCAGAACAGAGATGAAAAGGGTTTATGATTGTGGCCGTATTTTAAATGCTGTTTAAATGCCGTCTGCCGTATTTTTAATGTTGTCTGGCCATATTTTAAATGCTGCTTAAATTCTGTCTGCCGTATTTTTAATGCAGTCTGGCCGTATTTTAAATGCTGTTTTACGTATTGATTGTCTCGAAAATGATAGAAGGCGTCTTAATACGAAGGCTGAAACTCTGAACAGATTGTATTCCTATCTTTGAGTACAGTGCTTGCAAAAAAAGTTTACATTTCAGTTTTTGCAGTAATAATGTTGGCAGTTAAACTGTGTGCCAAAAACCTACTGCATGTTTTCATGGAAATGAGGGTATGAATAATGATCGTGCGATTAGTTCTGTATGCTGGGAGGTTTTTCAGGCGTGTATAGATCGAGAAAATCCCAAGAAACGACCGATTCGAGAAAACTTAACCGATCGTGAAACATAGAATCGGTGCCACCATCGGGAAAAACCTAAAACACCTGAAATAATCAGGAAGTTTTACTTTAACAGAAAAAAAGTCGGAGAAAATTGCAGTTTTTTTGCAAAAATCTGGAAAATCTTGAAATGAATCCTGTGAAATTATCTGAAGTTTATGAACAATATTTCATTTGCCATACGTCTAGAATGATATAAATATGACTTGACATAGGTGCACAACTGGGATGAATACGGTAATTTCTTCTCCTTTTTTTATTTTTTTTGGGGGGGAGGGAGGGAGGGGGGAACATGGTTTAGTTAAAAAAAATTACTTTAATGCAACATTTTACTGTACTATTCAGTTTGTTTGGATTAAATAAACTTTTCACCCATTTTTTTAAAACAATACCAATTTATCACGAAAATTTGTTATAATAAGCTGGGTATTCCATTATTCACACATCCATGATCACATTGACTTATTATTATGGATTGAGACATACAGTAAGCAGGTTATTCCGGTAAGCGAGTTCGACAGCAATATAGTTTAGTAGCAGTGGATGGACGGGTACAGTTTGAACCTAGCTTGGCGAAATCTTCTATAGTTGGCAAGAAACTGGCAAACGCGATTTCAGTATATGTTTCAGCTCCAAGGAAGTGTTTTATGGAACAAGGAAGACAAATACGGCACACTCGTGGATTATGATACACTTTCCAAACAGTATTTATAAATGTGAAGTATAGATAGAGTATGACTGATAAAGAATGCCAAAAAATAAGACCCCAAAATTGAACATAGCTTGTCGATAGGGATGGACGGGAGACGAAAAATTGGCGTCTCGAGTCTCGCGAAACAGCCGTAAAGCTTTGTCTCGTCTCGCAAAAATCCCTATATCATAATGTTAAAAATGCTTGTCTCGTCTCGCAAAAATCCCTATATCATAATGTTAAAAATGCTTGTCTCGTCTCGCAAAAAAGCTGTAAATCTCTGTCTCGTCTCGCAAAAAGTCGTCTCGCGTCCATCCCTACTTGTCGATATCTGAACTAGCAAACGCTGTCTTTCAGTACATATTTCAATTCCGGGGAAAAGATAGAACAGGACGAGTTTTTGTTAACCAGAATTTATATCTGCAAACGAAACTATGGTGGAAAATGTTTCACAACTCCGTGCATTCGGCACGATTCATCTTTCTTGTTCTCCGTTAAACGTGCTCAGTTGATTGCGTGCTTCTATATTTCTATATTAAATTAATCGGGATTCGAAAGTTTCTTACCTCAACTGCTTCTGGTTTGAACAAAACAACTACTGGCTTGAGACCAATCCACATTCTCCAAAGTTTTTCCTTATTAAAAAGTACCGTGGTTCCACACAGAACTTGAAACGATACTAGAAAAAAAAAAATAATAAATAGATAGTTAGATATCCTTCGATCAAAGAAGTATTGAAAATCGATGAAAAGTTTCTTTGAATTAAAAAAAAAAATGTTGTCTTTAATTTTAAGCATAAAGTAAGATTTTTGAAACGCAATTAGGAAAAAAAAAATGTAACCACGGGAAACCTCACTATTTAAAATAAACAAAGTATCAAAACGATGTTTATATTTTTCTTTTTAAAGATTGTTTGCCGAAACATTTTACATGTCATTTTATCAAAGAACTTGAGTAATTCTGAAATTTAAAAAGATAAATGACGTTTTAAAAATGTGACATGAAAGACTCTTAATTAGCATTTTTTCAATGATGCAGCACATCGTTGAAGTCAAAATAGAAGAAAAAAAATAGCGATTTTGACTTGTTTTGTTTTTAAAATAATATAAACATTCTTTCAAAGTATATTTACGTCATTTTGAAGTACGTAAATGATTTTTTTCGTTTGGATATTTTCCCCAAAGATAAATTATGACATTTTTTTTTAATACTGAAAATCCGAAAAAAAAGATCGAGAAATCCAGAAAAATTTTAGAATACTTTATAACATTTTGTAAAACTTTTAAAAATGCATTTAACTTTCAAAAAGAGAAAAATAAATTGTTAAAGAATCCATACAAAACTACCTGGGGAAAGTATGCATTTAAAAAAATTGATTAACTTGAATTGTATGTGAAGTGTATAAATTTTTATTACATTAGGGCAAAATAATTTTTCCCTAAGGGTGTTTACCTGAAGAGCTATCGTCGTCACAGTACTTTTGAAAAGCTTTAAAAAACAAACAAATGATGTTAAACACTCGGAAAAAAATAGTAATGCTTCTTTACCCTACGCACTATGGACTGGTCACGTGCAGCTTTCAGAAAAATTTCATAAGCACAAAAATTGCATTCAAAATATGGGCCTTGGATTGACCCAATTTTGTAAATATCGCATAATTCCATATGCATAGAATTTTTTCTTGACAATTTCACAACTCTTATAAATTCATTCTCAATGTCAGTTCATAGTGCAACCTGTAAACAGATATTCCAAAATTTTCCGAGTCTCTAGTTCAGTTAAATATTTTAAAAAGCTGTTCAAAAGTTGTATGATTTTCAAGTGAGACAGACTTAACAAAACAATT
This sequence comes from Cheiracanthium punctorium, assembly GCA_038373885.1. Lineage (NCBI taxonomy): Eukaryota > Metazoa > Arthropoda > Arachnida > Araneae > Cheiracanthiidae > Cheiracanthium > Cheiracanthium punctorium. The sequence goes on from JAWZYV010018190.1 coordinate 409,911, forward strand.
TCTTTACCACTGTGCATTTTTGAATTACGGATTATTCTTTAACCCTGACCAATAATACACTTCAAATCGCAATTTAGAGTAGCGTCTTATGAAATTGTGCATTTAGGGAACAGACAACATATTCAACAATAGAAAAAAAGCTGCATTTCAATAAATTAAGCAATATTATACAGTGTCAGTTAAAATATCTTCTAAATGTCTTCACTAATATCTTGCTTATAATTTTTTAGAATTTCAAATCATCTTTAACGACGCTTACAGAATACGCCAACAATTTCAGTTTCAAAAAAGAGAGGTAACCGACCAATTCGCTTTACTGTTCGATTTTCGCGTGCGTCAACCCCAACTACTCATTTAAGGATTGGTTACATTTACGTAAACACCATTAATGGCAATGGTTCCAACATTAAAATTCAGTAGAACCGTGATTATCCATCCGACTCTGGTTTTACAGATACTGTCCGTTATCCGACGTCGGTTTCCATGATTTTTCCCCAACTGCCTATTATTCGAAACTTTCCTAACAACACTTTCTGAAGACCAAAAAATCCATTTTTTGTTATTATTATTATTGTTAGCATTAGAGTGTTATTTCGTTCTCTTACGTATTTTCTGTCGACATAATCTGCGGACGTCGACACGTTTCCGTTGCATTTTTAATAGGGTTGCCAGAGAGCACTCTGGGGTGGGGGAAGATAATAAAATGTCGACTGTCGCTAAGATTTGCAATATTTTATGATTGATCGCCAAGTTTGGCGCCAAAAATAAGACCCCAAAACTGAACCTAGCTTGGCGATATCTTCCATATTTGAAAAGCAAACGGGCAAATCGATTTCAGTACGTACTATTTCAATTCCAAAGATGTGTTTTATGGAACAAGAAAGACAGATGCGGCACACTCATGGATTGTGATACACATTCCAAGCAGTATTTATGAATGTTGAGTATTCCAGGAATATATGGCTGATGAAGATTCTTAAACAGTTTCAGTAGGCGATTATAATATAGATTTAAATTCTGAAAATAATATGTTTTGTGAAACAGAAAACACGCCTCACACACATGGATTATGATGCACATTCCAAACAGTTTTTATAAAGACGAAGTATAGTTAGAATATGCTCTGTATATAATGTAATAAGGAAGAAAATTACAGACGAGGCATGGATTATGATACACTTTTAATATATAGCTCTTCAGAGCGTATTTAAAATATGAAAGTGTTTCAGAATTTTTTCTTTTTTTTTACTTTCATATTTTTTGTGTATCTAAGCGTTCTTTCCGATATACGAGTACAGATAAATATATCGCTTTAAAAAAACTTCTTTCCTGAGATTTGCACGACGAAGGATGAACAATTTCCACCAGATGAAGCTTCCACTATGTTAACTTTTTTTTTTTCACAATCACTTTTCATGTATAGTTTGAATTTAGTAATTTACTTGGCAGTATGAATAGTCATAATACCAGTTCGATGACGGTGGTGTTAGGCACATTAAACTAAATGATTATCGAAAAATACTCTAATATCCAGAAAATTCAATTATCCGATGTAGATTCGGCCGATATTACGTCGAGTAATTGATGTTCTATAATGAAGTATTTTCAAAAATTAGGAGGCATATGCATAGCTGCCAGCACTTGCGAAATATAATTAACCACTCTTTGTAGATAGTAATTTTTGGCTTAGAAAATAACAAAATTTTTGTGTATGAAGTGTAAATTGGTTATTACCATAAAAATAATCAAAATTTCATTTTTACAAAAAATGTTGAATTATGTTCCGTAAATGCTGGCAAGTATGCATACGTAACAAATTTATCCAATTCTTTCCAATTATCTTTGCCACTTGAGATTTTTTTTTTTTGTCTGATAAAATTGAAACTTGAGTTTACAAAATGATGCAGCCCAGTTTAATAAAAATATTATTATTGTTATTATTATAATGATAATTTTATGGTTAAAATTTTAAAGAAATAAAGTATATAGGGCTATATAAGATTTCCTTTTCAGTTAAAAAAACGAAACAAAAATAGAAAATTATTAAAATATTATTTCTTACAAAAAGGAGAAGAGAAAATAATATAACTGAAACTATCCTACTTAAAAATTACCAACTACATTTTTGCTTACAATTATGAATTTTGAGATTTAAGAAAATGAAAGGCCTTATAGTTAGAGACTGTTTCTGATTTTTGAATTAAAAGCGTTTTCAAAAGGCTTGCTTTCTGATATCGAAGATAAAACTTGCAAAGAAATCAATTAAAGGAAACTGATTCCGAATCTGAAGAAGGTGAAAGAAATGTCAAAGGTTTCAAGAAGAAAGTTTGGTTATTTTCGATATGGATTATGCAATTTACTATTTTAGAGAGCAGATGATGGTTTTGAATTAAGTAATTTTTCAGATTTTTAAACTTTGGTTCGGAGTTCTCTTGATTTTAAATGTGGATGTGAGAGTATAAAGTAATTAAAAAACTTTGTAAAAAACACACATAAGAAGTAAAAGGAAAGAGGATACGCTTTTCGTTCAAAAATTGTTTTGAACTTCTTCAGTCCAAGCCCTTCGACGTAAAGAACACAGGGAACTGAAAAGGTTTTAAGGTTACTTCGACGTAAAGAACACAGGGAACTGAAAAGGTTACTTCTTTTCAGTTCCCTGTGTTCTTTACGTCGAAGGGCTTGGACTGAAGAAGTTCAAAACAATTTTTGAACGAAACGCGTATCCTCTTTCCTTTTACTTCTTATGTGTGTTTTTTACAAAGTTTTTTAATTACTTTATCGTTTAACACCAGTATTTTGAGTGTTTTTTCAGTGAGAGTATAGTCTACAATGGATAGGGCAACAATAAGAAAAAATATTTTAATAAAACCACACTTTCAAAATACCTTGTGATAAAGATATTTTTAAAAGCTTGAAGCGTTTATGCTTCTTGTGACTTCATATAGATGAAGTAAGGGCCTCAAGCTCTTAAAAATTATATATTATTAGGTGTAACTGGAAAATAATATCCTTTTTACATAAAATTCAAACAAGCTGTGTCTAAGCGTAGGACTGACTCATATTTGTAAAATTTTAAAAGCGGTAATTTTACAGATAATACAATTTTTTTCAAGAAAAATGGGCATGCTACTCCGTTTTTCACGTCTACTGTCTTCGAAGGATTATACACGAAATATTGTGAAATCGATTTTTAGGTATTTATGAGTGTTGTATTTTACAGCAAAAATGTTATGGGTATCTCTTTTTTTTCTTTGAGGTCACGCAAGGATTTCGCACCGTTCACCAATTTGAAAACTTACTTAGCTCTCGTTTTCTGCAGATTATTATTTTGTTAGCTTTCCAATTTACTACTTATTTCATTCTTATGTATGGAATTGAAAGTGGGAACTTCGATAAATGCGGAGGAAAAAAAGATAAACCACCTTACCACCGGCTGTCTTCTACAATAAGCCCTTTCCACGTACCATCAATGCAGCTTTGCCACGAGTACAGCGATATTGTATTCTGTCATAATGGAATTCCAATACATTTATCATTGCTATCCAAATTCATGTCCATTAAGTATATTCCGGAGTTGCTTTGCTTAAAATCCGTCACCATTTAATTGGATATCCTGATTCTAAAGTCAAAAGTATGCAAACTTTTCTCATATAGTACTTCAGAGATGAAAATAGTGCAAATTTCAGTGCGTAAGAGCAATTTATTTTATTTATTTTTACTTTAAGTAAAAGTAATGTTTTAACAAAATAAATTACTTTTTTAAGGTTCTTTTTCATAGTTTTAGTAATTACGTTCCGTTTTTCCTTAAAGTAACGTGAGTTTACTTTTTAAAGTAAGCATAGGTAGGATATGATTTATTCTAATTCTTCAATTAATCCATACTATCTAGAAATATTTTATTGTTACGCTACATGGTACCCTTTTATCCATTATTATAATAACATATAACCTATTTAAATGTTTTTTACATTATAATATCAATATAATTTATTTTTTAGTCTACCACTTAAGATTCTTTATAGCATATTTCCGTATCAAACCGATTTACGCGCTTCATACAGTTCTAAATGTGTAGTAAAAAAATAAAAATAATATACATACATATATTAGTCTTGATCAAGTTGTTCAGAACGATCGATTTCGCTATAGCCAGGAACAGGAGAAAGTAGTTCACGTTACATCCAGGAATCTTCCACAGCAGTTCATTTTTATGCCTCCTGTTGATCACAGCTCTAGTCAAAGGGACTATAACCAAAGTAATCAGCAAAACCCATATCCAAAACCTCCAGGTGTATTCGGGGTTCGCCCTATCGAAGCCCACAGTTTTAGCCATCTGATAGTCCGACGCTGCCGTAAACATGATGGAAAGTTTTTATCTTTTTCGCTTCCCCTACTGATTCACAAGATAAACAAAGAGAAAATCTCGACCGAAAGAGTGTCTAGAAGAAAAACGGCAGCGGTTAACAGTTAATAGGATGTAGGCCAAGTTGGTTATCCCGCCTGGTTCTCAAAGGGATGGCTTTCTTTTTCACTTTTTCAACCAGTTCCTTCCTTCCCTCAGGTAAGTTCAGGGCTAGTGAAAGTGAAGCGGAATTTCTAAGCTTGTCATTATATCGCGTTTTGTTTGGCAACAGAAATAAGAAAATGAAACGAAGCGAGAGGACAATCGGCGGTTGCAGTGAAAATGTTCCAGCGATTATACTTCTTTATTTTTTTGGGATATTGTATTGAGTTTGTAATTAGTATTTTGAGGGAAAGTACAGGTATAGCATTGTTGAAGAGAGAGAGGGAAGGAGGATATTTTATGTATTCAGAGTTTACATGCACTCTCAAACACAGTGTTACACACACTTTTTTTTTAATTCACTGGAATTTCATTAGCAACTGTGCTGCCGGAATGCGGAATATCTCCGTTATATGACAGTTATACGTTTCTTTTTTTTATCTTGTCAATAAAGGAAACTTCTTCAGTTTCTTCAGAAAAGGTTGAACATATTCCCTTGATCAGTTAAATACCATAAACATATCCACAAAAATGTAAAGCGTGTATGGCAGGGACGTAGCCAAGGGGGGGGGTTTAGGGGGGTCATAACCCCTCCCCAGGAGGAATTTTTTGCCATACAAAGTGTATATTCTTCACTACATTATCACACACACGTATACATATATATGAGTTGTAGTAGTCGTTACCCCCCCCATGAAAAATTTCTGCCTACGCCCCTGGCTGTATGGTGACATGGGCGCCGGCCCAATATTTCCCAGGGGGGGGGGCAAAGACTACTCCAGGGGAGGGCAAAGACTACTCAAGGGGGGAGCAAAGACTACTTTAACGTATGGTTACCATGTTGGAAAGAGCAAAAAAGCAAGGGAAAGCACTGCATACAAAAATCCAGGGGGGCATTGCCCCCCCCTTTGCCCTATGCTGCCGGCGCCCATGTATGGTGATACTAAGTTTCTGATTGTTATTTTGCAGGAAATATCACCATTCCTTTGGAGCCTAGAAATTGTTATCTTAAGCTGAACATAATGGCGCTCCACAAGCTAACTGCTTTGATAAACTGTAATGCCTCATAGCATGCCTCACTAATTTTGCATAATATTTATGATTTTACACTCTCAAAATCTATTTCTTCAATTCACGGGAGTTTTTTGTAGAGGTGTTGCAAGAATATCTCCGTTATTTGACAAACAAACGTTTCTTTTTTCTACTGTCAGTAAAGAAACTTCTTCATATTAAACGAATTATTTTTTCTCCTCATAAGATTTTCGGGAAAAATTCGCGGAAATGTAACGTTTTCAAGGAGCATGGGAATTATTCGTTGAAAACCGAGGAATAAATTAGTACATAAATTAGTGTAGTAGTGTATAAATTAGTGTAAGACGAGTTTTTCTGAGAGTGTGAAAACCAATAATTTTTTGTGCATTTGAAAAAGCTTTATTCAGTGCTGATCTAATCATTGGCGACTTACATCTTAAATGAAAAATTAACATATGACTATAATAGTACTGGAATTTTGGAACAATCATATGCACTTTGAAGATTTAACTTTTCGCATAGTACAGCTTCCCTAATTTCCCTCTTAGTTCCCGCGAATGGCCGATGTGGAACTTTTTTTGATTATCAATATTTTGGTTTTGTTGAATTTTTGAGAGCTAATATTATTTTATAATGATGGTTTGAAAACACTGTACTTGATGAATTAAGTTTCACGCATGACTACCATTATTTACGGTGTACGCTAAAGGGAGCTGGTGCACGTAAAATCTCGCGTGGCTTCAATGCTGTCCTTCACGCTCAAACGATACCTCTTGGGTTTCAGTCCAGGAGCCTAAGTCTCTCATCTGGAATAGGCTCAAAATTAGGAGATCCCGAGCTAAATCGGACGTCTTTTCACTGGGGCTCATTAAAATGAAAGCCGCTTATCTTCGCCGAAGGGGGCTGTCCAGACCCCCTAAATTCCCCCTTATATACGATCTTGATCTTTGAATTATACTAAATATTCTGAAGGTCCCTGTAAAAGGAAATCTGTAGATTTTGTTTGTGAATTCTATTTAGGATCCTATACATCTTGTTATGAAACAAGATGCACACAGTACTCAGGTTGCATAACAGTGTCTGGTTATATAAATATTCAATTTGCGGTCAATCGAATCTACTGTTTAAACGCTAGTGCACTTTCAAAAATTTTTTGTCCATAGGCCATAAAATATAAGGAATCTTTTTGCACCCCCTTTAAAGAAACTATACCTTCTGTATTCGCGAAAGAGGATGGTCTATACTATGTATACCAAATATGAGGTCAATCGAATACACCGTTTAGAAGCTATCGTTTTCACTCACATGCACACACACACACACACACACATCTCGTTACGAGGTTCTCGTAAAAACAGCATACATGAATTCAGAAGCCCTTAAAACGTGCTTATAGTACATCAAAATCTCACAGATGAATTTTTTGGGATTACAACAGTCTCCATACATGGTACATGCTCGGAAAGTAAAAATTAATTTTTCCCAAGAAGCTTAGAGAGTTAATTTATCTACCACGTGTTCGTAAACACGAGATTTCACAACAAGTTATGCAAGTGTTACGTAACGAAAGCAATACGCTCCGTAATAGATACAACCAAAGCAAAAAAAATAACAACAACCACCGGGCTCTCGAATCAAGGTGGAGAAAAAAATGCAGCTTGAACTTGATGGCACACTGACCTCCTAACTTCGTGAAAAGGGGCAGTTTAACCCCGTTTACTGGTTATTTCAGATTCACCTGGGCAGTGCAGAACTATGTGGGACAGACCGTTGGAGGTCATAGAAAGCGAATGTTGCTGGATGATTCAAGATTTATGTATCCTGCTATGGCACGTGAATTTCAGACTGAACGTAAGAGAAGTAGAAAAGGTAGGCGTAATTTGCTAAGTGCTAGAGGAGGGCAATTGCCCCCCCCCTACCCAGGGGCGGACTGACACGGTAAAACAAGTAAGAATCGCATCGGGGCAACATTTTGAACTCGAAAACTGAGAAAAGTTTGATCAAGATCATAGAAAGGGGCGCTTTTTTATGCTTGCACAGGGCGACATGTACCCTAGGGCCACCCCTGCTCCTCCCCCCCTACTTAAATTCAAGAAAGTTATAGGTATAACCCATTTGAAAATGATATTTTGTAGAATAAAAAGCATTCTGCACGCAAAATGTTACATGCTATGGTACGAAAAATATTAGTAGAGCAATTTTACGTATACATGGACACATAATACACTTATGATACATTTTGTGGGAGTAAACTTAGTTGTACAAATATTTCAAAGATGAAGTGAAGCATAAAAGTGACTGTGCAGAATCCCTGATAAAATTTATAAAATTAGGTACAACTGCGGAATAAAAACCCGCCTACTTGTACTTTATTCGGGCGTCAGCAAAGTTACATACACCAATCGTTTACAATTGACCTACGCTTTCATTTGCTATACATAAAAAATGCATAAGGGGCCATCTCTATAGTAAAATTCGCACGAACTTTTTTTTTCCAATAGCAACCCCTAAATTTCACATCATATTTCAAAAATTTAGCTCATTTTAACCCCGGATATCCACTTTCAATAAATTTGAACCGAAAATGAGTGAGTTATGAGCTTCTAAAATCCCCTCCCTCTATGTGTTATAATATTTTTTCATACTTTAATTTATATATCATATAATATTGATAGTAAGAAGCCCAAATATAATTTACTATTATTGTAATTTTTAATAAAATATTAATATGAATTATGGATTATTAAATTAATATTCAAAAAAATTATGAACGGCGACCTAGCCAAATTTCGATGGAAATAGATACAAAAAGTGATTTTACATGGGTGTGCAAAATTTCAAATTTTTACGTTCAGTAGCTTAATTTATACTAAATAAAATGTGTTATTTTCATGAGTTAAGATACCATATATAAATTTATTAAGTAACAAATTTTTTGAATATTCCGTAAAATAAAAATAAAGGAGTTTTCTTTTGCACAAAAATAGTATAAGTTAGCGGTGTTAAAAAATAGCAAAGTTTTTGAAGCAAATAAATTGCAGGTTTGGTCAGTTTGATGGTGATTCTATAAACCGTCTATTATTGCATCTGCTACTATTTCTCAGAAAAAAAAATTCCACGTATAGAATTAGATGAACTAGATGTATGTCTTCCAGTACAACGTCCTTAACATTACAGGCATGCATTTGACCTTTTTTAATATCTGAAAAATCAGGTTTTTGGACTTCCCCATATATTTTATCAAACATTCAAAATCACCTCTTGCTGCCTAAAAATTTCACCGGACTTTAATAGAATATAGCCAAAAGTCTTATAAAAATTTTGCACACTGCAGGCAATAATATAAAATGAAGAAAGTGAAATAACAAACACAGTGATAATATTGATTAAGCGAAAAAGGAATTGCGTTTTTCACAAGAAACTCAAACGAATGAATTTTCAATCAAGAAGTTATTCTTCAAGTTCGACCGTAGCTTAGTAACATTCATGATTGTAGTCCAAAGAGCAGAGAACAGATTATCACTCCTGGCAACATTTCACCTGTCTAAGAGAACCTTCAAATACTCGATAGAAATTTCAAACTTAGAAAGATTTTCAAAATCGTAGGCAGTCGTTTTGCATTTTTTCTTTAACCCTTTGAGGCGCAACTCTTTCCCAATGCTGAAAAAAGGGCAGCCGTTGCTATCGCTCGACTTAACTACCAGCAAGATGGCGGACGATCGAAACGTGAATCGCGTGTGCCCGCGCACAGCCAGCTGTCGTCAAAAAAGGATCTCAAGATCTGTGGCACGAGATTCACGTTTCGATCGTCCGCCATCTTGCTGGTAGTTAAGGCGAGCGATGGCAACGGCTGCCCTTTTTTCAGCATTGGGCAATCTATCCGGATGTTCTCGCATACTTCCATTTTTCGGCAGATGTCAGTGCTGTTAAAAAGAATCATGACCATTTTTTAACGGGTAATGACGTGTTCAAAAGTAAAGGATTCTCGTGGAGCTAGGTCACCCGCAACTCTTTTTATAGAAATCAAATCTATTCTTCGTGACTGGCAACAGTCAAAACGTCAGAGTTTGGTGTTCCCAGAGCGGGATCACTGCGCCTTAAAGGGTTAAATCATATATATGGGCCAAGGGAGTTTTGTAGTCACGGTTCATCTAAACCACTGACTAAATATTCTAATTTCTACCCCTGGTATTCTCAGTACAAAAACCCCTAAGACTAGAAACAGTATTTTACCTGAAAATAACATTTATTTCTTTTAACTATCGCTAGCGAAATGAACGAAGGGCGAAAAGTTCGGAACCTACAAATAGCGTTTTTTCAATTTGCAGAAAGTCCCTTAAAATCGCGCAAAAAAGAATTCGCAATATCTCCGGAAATTATCGTAGAAAATTGGTGAAAACTTATATTTTGGGTAATTTGAAGGCTTTCTTTCGTTTAATAAAGTGAAAATAGAGTGTTGCCATTGAGAAAAACGAAGTTGATGCAGAATTAAATATGAAGACTGCCTCTTATGCAAATTAAATTAACAGTAAATTAAAGTATAAGTTATGTGCACATGAATGGTATATATAACTTTGCTGTACGACGAACGACGGCCAAATAAAGAGCAAGTGGGCATTTTTTTCCGCAGTTGCATACAGCCGTATTCTAATATTACGAATTCTAGTATGGGAGAACGAGATGTATACAACTGGTCTCCAGCATTAGCTCCTGCGCCAGGACTGGACGATAAGGAAATGCACCGTACGTATGTAACATTTCCACACGTCCATTTTGAGTAGGAACAAGCCTTGCTAATATCCTGGACACTACTTTCAGGATGAGCCAGGGCATATCTAGAACATCCTCACGGGTATCCGCAGCTTGAAGGTGTGGACAGACAAGGGAATACATCTATGACAACTCCCGTTCTATACAAGCGTTGAACAGCACGGGCAATTGTACAATAAGATAGATGTCTTCGACTGGGAATTTAATGGCATAGTGTCTTGCCGCCTCTCTCTTATTTCGATTACACTGCCCATACAACAGTACCATTTAGCAGTATTCTTCATTTGTATACATCTCGTTCTCCTGCACTAGAATTCGTAATATTAGAATACGACTGTATGCAATTGCAAGCGACTACGCAAAAGATTTTTAACGTTTGCCATGATCAGTACCGCAGCAAATCAGTCTGAAGCCGCAAGCAAATAAGTCTAAGTTTTTGGAACTGCTTTTGAAAAGTTTTCTTCGTCCAAATATTTTATTTTATCTATGTTTTACACGCACACAGAATAAATTTTGTTTCTTAAGTACTCAATTATTGTAATATTAACGTAATATATGTACTTTAAAATTTAAAAACGATTTACATAAGAGTGACGTGCAAGAGCGAAAGTTTCCTGGCAGAGTTCCAATTAATTTCACTTTGGAGACGGTCCCTTACTAGCTTCTTGAAATTGGCCGAGAAAATGGATGAAATGTATGATTTTCAAAGTTCCATAACTTGGTCAGTTTTTATCGTAATAAAATGAAACTTTTTGTGTTTACTTTGTTTTTGTGTACTGCATCTTTTCCTAAATATAAGTGATAGGACCTGGGGACCGTATAAAAATTTAATTTTAGTAATTTATTTCTAAATGGGTTTTTCTGGTTCGAAAAGCACGTAAAAACATTCTTTACCCTTTTTAAAACATTTTGTAAATTGGAAGTGCATATCTAAACCGAACGGTTCGGGAATTAGCTATTGGGTCACTTTAAGACTGGACACCCTGTATATTAAGATTCTCAAACCATACAGGTCATAAAAACTGACCAAGTTATGGAACTTTGAAAATCATACATTTCATCCATTTTCTCGGCCAATTTCAAGAAGCTAGTAAGGGACCGTCTCCAAAGTGAAATTAATTGGAACTCTGCCAGGAAACATTCGCTCTTGCACGTCACTCTTATGTAAATCGTTTTTAAATTTAAAAGTACACACATTACGTTAATATTACAATAACTGAGTACTTAAGAAACAAAATGTATTCTGTGTACGTGTAAAACATAGATCAAATAAAATATTTTGGACGAAGAAAACTTTTCAAAGGCAGTTCCAAAAACTTAGACTTATTTGCCTGCGGCTTCAGACTGATTTGCTGCGGTACTGATCATGGCAAACGTTAAAAATCTGTTGTGTAGTCGCTTGCAATTGCATACAGTCGGATTCTAATATTACGAATTCTAGTACGGGAGAACGAGATGTATACAAATGAAGAATACTGCGAAATGGTACTGTTGTATGGGCAGTGTAATCGAAATAAGAGAGAGGCGGCAAGACTTTATGCCATTAAATTTCCCAGTCGAAGACATCTATCTTATTGTACAATTGCCCGTGCTGTTCAACGCTTGTATAGAACTGGGAGTTGTCATAGACGTATTCCCTTGTCTCGTGCCACACCTTCAAGCTTGCGGATACCCGCTGAGGATGTTCTAGGATATGCCCTGGTTCATCCTGAAAGTAGTGTCCAGGATATTAGCAAGGCTTGTTCCTACTCAAACTCGACGGTGTGGAACATACAATGTGCTTTTAGGATTTTTAAAAATGTCTCAAGTGAAACATGTTGGAATTGAATTATTGAATCCTTATCCTGCTTAAAAAAAAAAAAAAAAAAACTGTTTTATTCTGATACAGAGAGATTAATAAATAAAAATAAAAAGATTAAAGATTAATTAATTAATTAGAATAAATATAAAAAAATAAAAAAATAAAACTTTAAAATGTGGGTTGCGCCCCTCCCCTGTATATAATTCCTGGTTTTTTTTATATGCGTTTTATTTTTTTTTGTTGTTGTTCTGTTTTCTATCGTTTTTTGTATGTTCTTATTTTGCTCATGTTTTTTAAAAAATTATTTTTTAATATTTTATTTTATTTGTATTTTTTATACTTATTTTCTTTATCCATCCTTACCTTATACTTAACTTTTATATTTACTTATTCGTATATTTTATTTTATCTACCTGCTTTTTCTTCCTCTTTTCCTCCCTGGTTTCTTGCTTTTTGTTTCTTTGCCGATTGGGAGCTCGCTGTTCCCTTTCATCTTTTGTTTACCTTCCAGTGTCCACTATTATACTACACAGTGTTTTGACAGGTGAAGAAGGCGGACTATTTATTAGGTCGAAACGATCGTCCAGTGCGATAAGTGCATTTTTATGTGTGTCATTATACAAAGTTTCATTTATCTCACCTTAGATTTATTGATGGTTGTCTGACGCAGCACTTAAATATTACTCCCCTCACCTCACAAAATGAAAATAAAAAGAAATTTGCATGATTTTTATGGTAGAATATTATTATTTTTCATATTTTTATTACATTATAATCAAAGGAATTTATAATACCAATATTTTTTTTTAAATGTTGTTACACAGATTTTGTTAGGTGCAATCACTGTTATTCTTTTCATGATAGAATCAAAATTCCAAAATAACCATTGAAAATGTTTTGAAATGCGCTATTTTTACAACATCTTGCATACACAAAAGGCTCCTAAAGAGCTAACCCATGAAAAATTTCTAATTATCCATTGAATATGATTTTACTCATCAAGAAGGAGAACAATTACTCGAGATTAAGGAAAATGAACCGAGATTCCTATTGTTCCTTTTTTCAAAAATTTTTACCTAAAAAAAGCGTCTAATTACTTAGCTATTAAACGAGTAAATTTTTTTGCCCGTTCAGTTTTCATTTTGTGCCCAGAATAATGGATTCCCATGGATGACCTGATATTTCGCTTTTGATATTTTATTATTCACAGAAAGAATTAAAATATGACAGTGCAAAGATAATATAAAAATTGTATTTCATAGTTTTTTTTTTTTTACTGTGAAAAATAAGTCTTTTTATTATTACATATTTCCCTCTTCTATTGTGTAACATAATATGTTGTAGTGTCTGTGATTTATAAAAAAATATTTGTATGCATTGTCGATTCAATTTATTAATTAATCGATCATTTAAAGAATGGCAATTTTTGCGACAGTATTATTTATGTCAATTCTTTGTTTAAAATAAATTGTTAAATTTTATATTCTATCTACTTTGGTTTAACTTAAAAAATATATAATCCCAAAAATCTTTGAAACAGTTTTTTATGCTATAATTGCTTAGGACGCGTTTTAACGATATTTTCGCGTAAAAAAAAAAGTATGAGTAAGCGTATACATGTGCACAGTTGTAAAAAGGTACATGCAAATGTTTTCCGTTCAAGAAGAAATTTTCTTTTTACTGCTTTTATTTATATATTTTCATTATTATTAACATGCTTTTATTACTGTTACCTGTATGTATGTATGTACCGTTGTAATGGAATATTTTAATTTAATTTATTAACTTGAAATTTTAAAGGCATATTAAGAATCGATGATAGTACAATAGCATTGAAAATAGTGCACGTAGCATTTATAATCCTTTTACTGGAGTGCCCAAAAGAATTCCAATACATTATGCTCTATGTTATTGCTACAGTCCTTGCTTAACCGCTGATCAGATCAAACCTGGCTGACGACACCTGGCTGTGCTCGCGCACAGCCAGGTGTCGTCAAAAAGGGGTCTCCAGATCTGTGGCACGCGATGAACGTTCCGATCGTCCGCCATCTTGCTGGTAGTTAAGTCGAGCGATGGCAACGCCCAACGATTGGGAAAGGGTTGCGCCTCAAAGGGTTAACCCTTTATCTGCCGAAATAAGACCTGGCAAGAACATTACCTTGAATCTATTTTTTGCTATAGAATTGCTTTAAAAGCGTGCTTCCTTAGTTAAAAAAATAATTTATGTAGTGCTGAAAGCCAAATATCGTTCAAGTCCATATTGCAAATAATTTTTGGGACAGCAAGTGTATTTCCCACTTATGGTGATTTTTCATTTTTTGGCGATCTACGCATGCGCATAATCGATATTTATTTCTCATTAAGGTTGCCATTGAAATACTCTGTCACACATGTTTGTGCTTGAAACTGCTATAACAACATATTTAACGGTCCGAAATATTCAATATCGCCAATGGGTGGTCCAAGCTGCATCTTTTTCCTTTAGGTTATGCGAAAAGCTTATTATTGCAACATGCATAATTTTTATAATGAAAAATGGTAAAGTAAACTTTGTATAAAATGTTTGAATATTGTATTAATCTAAACATAAGTATATTTCCTGAAATCCGTTGCAAATGCAAACAGAAAAAAAAATTAGAGTCATTTTAAAACTCAAAAATGTTTATATGCATTTCTTAGGAAATGTTACTGTATTATTATCGTCTATCATTGAGTAATTCCAGTTCTAGGATTCATTGAGTATAAAACATTTAAAAACAACGAGGTTTAAAGCAGATATATATATATATATATACACACACATAAAATAATACTTTTTACAATTATGTGAAGAAAATAATTGTATTTTTTCATTCTGCATTTATTAAAACCTACTCGAAGGTGGAATAACTTTATATTGTCTTTCAGGTTATTTATAAATGCAATATCTGTTATATGATACATTACATCTCTTTTTCAAAAAGAATATTTATGAAACGTAATTTTTTCTTTAAAACTTTTACGAGCTAACAAAGAATTTTATAATTATTTCTTGAATATGATTTTAATTAACGAAAACAATCATCCGAGATTAATGAAAAATCTTTGAAAAATTATGATTCATCTTCTTTTTTATTCTTAAACCAATTTAGAAGGCAGCTAATTACTGACCTTTTAAACAAGCAAGTCAGTGTTAATAAACAATAAACGTTTTTGTATATTTTTGTTTACAATTAATGATAATGTATTATGGAAGGAGAGATTATCTTACATTTTGCTTTTGTGTTATATTATTCATTAATTTGTTATTAAAAAGAATTATTAAAAAAGTATTCGAAAATTTTAAACATTAATGATATTTTTATTGTTTTTTCTTAAAGGTCTTCCTGTCATGAAAAGCTGTCAACCCTCTGTTCAGTAACAGCATGTGTGTAAATTTATTTTATTGCCAAGAAAAAATTCAGTGCAATAATGTAAATTGAATTAGTTTCATTACTGTTGTATCTTTATAGACGATCTTACGGTAATATCAATGCTCTCTTACCTAAAATAAAAATAAATTATGATTCTTCTATTAAATATGTATTAAACATATTATTCACTTCTTTTTCTTGTGATTTCGATTGTTTTACATACCTTCCAGAAAATTTTATAAGGAAACAAAATAAGCCACAAGCAAATTAAAATATTAAGATCTTAAAAAAAAAATCGAATCTCTTTCATTATTGCTTTCTTAGCTGTGTTAACTTTACTAAAAAGCTCACGCACCTAATATACAGAGATTTCAATGCAGGCATTATAAAAAAAAGACTGAAATACAGGCATAATTTTCAATAGAAAATATCAATTTTCAGCAGTTTGATGTACTTCGAATAATAAAGAGTTCACAACCGATAAACATTTTTTAAAAACACTGTTAACAGAAGGAAATAGTAAAACTATAAGAACATTGCAACTTCACCACTTCTCAAATGAAAAAAATGATTTGTCACTCTTAAGGAGTGAAATGGTGACTAACACATCCAACTTCGAGAAATGTGAATGTGTTCAATTCCCGAGATTGTAGGGATTTGCTCTTTTAACCTCTTCCACCTCGCTCCCATCAAAATCACTGGCTAGGTTTTCTCCCTGTATTTCTCGTGGACGTCATATTTCCGAGCAATATTGGCTGCATTCGTAAACGCCAAACGAGTTACACTCGTGCAATGAGTTTCCATCTAAGACGTTCGTAAAGGAAACTGAGTGCATACAGTTTTTAAACTAGAGCGTTCGTATACAAAACTGAGTGCGATTAGTTTCAAACGAAATAAACCGATCTGTGCTAAGGTTTCGTCAGTTGTTTAGAAGATACACTTGCTGCACGTTGTTGTTGTTTTCAAATGGCGTCCGCTGTTATGGAAAAGTATGTTGTTGTGAAAAGAATTTTATGTTTTCTGAAGCTGCAAATATTATTTTTTCGAGGAGGAAATTCATGCGTACGTTAGAAAATGCTACGAAGGTACATAATTTTTCAAAGGTAATCATTTTCTTGTATTTTTCATTTTAGTAAATTCAAAAATGGATGTTTTAGTGTTGAGACTGAAGTTGATTTAATACGTTATTAGCGAAATTTGAACTGCTCTTGCTAAAGACTTTTGAGAATATAAAGTTAAAATTTCTAAATTTTGATTTGTGCACTTCAATTATGGCCACTCTTTCTTTTAAAAATCCTGTTGATTTTATATTGAGTATGCACTAAAAACTCTCCTCAGCAAAATTAATGCCGTGTTTTTTCCCAAAACCTCGCGAAAATACGGGCTAGGATCCCTCAGAAAATTCCACACAGAGGAATTCCCCATATAGGCCTAGGACTTTCAATCTGTGAAAAAAGTTTTAAAATCGGTTTAGTAGCTACAAAATTTCCACAGAGCGCAATGCATTAGAATTATTTTGAGTATCTTTGTAAAAGAATTATTTATGCTATATGCTCGAAGGGTTGCCTGTATGTTAATCCAGGGCATAAGCTATCTTCATTACAAATTTTTCGAACCATTTTTGTGTGATTCAGTCAAAAACATCCAAACACATAAACGTACACATTTATATTATTGGTAGGATTTGGAAATTTACGAACTTTAAGAAACACATCTGGACTTTTCTTGGTACTTACATATTATCCCGGAGGTCGTTCCCGCCAAACTGTTTTTCCGTCAAATGAGTTGCCAAACTGTTCCAATCGTATTCAAAACATTATATTTCATGTGCCCGCATTTTCTCTTAAAAGTCGCTCGTCTTGGCGACGCCGGATAATACGTAAGTACACTTTCTTTTTATGCTTTTAATTTGGCGTAACATCTCATTTAAAACTGCTAACTCTGCATAACAAAACAGATTGCAAATAGAGTTATTCGCGCCTTTAGTGTAAAAAAGATGCAGTTCACTTTACAAAAGATGACTGCCTAAACATTCCTATGTTCTGTCCGAGCAAACTGGGTACTGAAAATTGGTTTCTGCTACATCGCCAAAGGATTGGCCCTGTCTTGTAAATCATCTTCGAGTCGCGATTTTCTAGCAATACACCGAGAACAATCAATATTTAAGAAGATTAACGACTCAAGATCACGAAGCTACTTTTAGATTTCTCCCGTTTCTTTGTATGCAAAATATTCGTTGAGCAAGAAAGCAAAATAAGAACTGTCGTCTCAGTTAATAGGATTGATATTTTAGTGTGGACATTAATGTAACTGGATAATAAGAAATGTCTCTCTCAACGGTCCAATCGTTCTGTTTTGCAATAATTGAATAAAATGCTCTGACTGAAAAAAGCGAAAAAAAAATATCACTAAAATCAAATTTATTTGCATGTATTAGTAATAGGATAGATAGTAGCAGTACTCAAATACGTGCATTTGTGATACACGAGTTTTTCTGAGAGTGTAGTATTTTGCTATCTTTCTCTCTTTTTCTTTTCTGCGTTCATTATTTTAAGGAGGAATTTCATTTTAAGTTTGTGGAACATCTCATTTAAAACTGCTAACTCTGCATAACAAAACAGATGCAAATCGAGTTATTCGCGCCTTTAGCGTAAAAAAGAGGCAGTTCACTTTACAAAAGATGACTGCCTAAACATTCCTATGTTCTGTCCCGAGCAAACTGGGTACTGAAAAATGGTTTCTGCTACATCGCCAAAAGGATGCCCTGGCTTGTAAATCATCTCGAGTCGCGATTTTCCAGCAAACACCGAGAACAATCAATATTTAAGAAGATTAACGACTCAAGATCACGCAGCTACTTTTAGATTTCTCCCGTTTCTTTGTATGCAAAATATTCGTTGAGCAAGAAAGCAAAATAAGAACTGTCGTCTCAGTTTATAGGATGGAAATTTTGTGCGGACATAGAATGTAAAGGATTATCGTGGAGAATATGTCACTCTCTACTATTTTTATAGAAATCAAATCTATTCTTCGTGACTGGCAAGAGTCAAAATGACAGAGTTTGGTGTTTCAAGAGCGGGAACACTGCACGTTAAAGGGTTAATACGGGTTATTTCGGTCGCTGGAATATTACTTTGAACCAAAACAAAGAACTAAAAAATAATGCGGTGATATTACAAATTGAGTGCTCCAGATTTGCATAATAAACGACTAATACGCTAGGCTGCAGGGCCTGGCTATAATATTTTTGTACCCAGGGCACTTTCAAAATTTTGGGCCCCTATATAGCTGTCTCAGAATTCTGCTGCATTTGCATAAGTCTAAACTCAATAGTTTATCATTAATTTCATGAGCACGCACACTGCAAAAATTGTCTGTCATATTAACAAAAAAAAAAAAAAAAAAAAAAACAGACAGGAAGACAGTTTATTCCGTTTTCTTTTACAGAAGTCTTCCACAAATTTTACAGATTCTCAATTTATTTTACAGAAATCTTCCGTATACGGAAGAAAATACTGAAGACTTCTGTAAAATATACGGGAATAAACTGTCGTCCTGGCTGACAGTTTTTTTCTGTCAGTTTAACAGACTTTATTTTGCAGTGTAGTGGCCAAGGTACAGACCCCATGTGCCCGTGAGATAATCAGATCCAGCTAGGTTGCAGCACAAATGAAGCAAGTCTACCGTCAATGAAGTTTGAGGAATCACCTTCAGATAAAACAAAGTAAACTGTCTTTTTACGTTTCCTAATTTGTTTACTCTAATTATTGCAAGAAAGCAAAGATTAAGATTCATTTTCTGGTCTAACAGCTGTATCGGTCTTTGCCAGCTGAAGGTTAAAGCAAGAAACAGTAAAAGTAAGTAGCAATGAATAAATCTTATTATTTTTCTAAATAAATTTAATTTTGCAGATCAAACCGAATTGGAATACGTTCAATTACTTACTATTTTTTTCTTTTTTGTATGTACATTGCATTTAAGAAAGATTTTAAGCTAATTATGGATACGCAGCAAAAATACCTTTCTAAAAACGGTTTTAATCTAACTACTTTACAGATTTCGAAGAATTTACAGTCCATGCAATTAAAGGAATATATTTTATCAGTTTAGAAGTTTCCGAGAGCCACAAAGTAAATTTTCTACAACCTTGCAGATTATCGCAGTGATTTTTATCACAAATACGAGATTATTGAACTATGCATTCGTGGCTCGGGAAATAAATACAGTCGAATAAAGCAAGAAATACAATGAGATACTGTCTACACACTATTAATGTAGGAGAATAAAAATAATTCTGTTTTCGTGTGTGACACTATATTTTTCAAAGATATGTTGTATTGAGTGGACTTGTGTGAAAACATTGGGAAAAATTCTGAATACAAAATTACGTTTTCAAATTAAAAACTTGGAATTATTTAAAAGCGCACCAGTTATTGGATTATTTTAAAAAGTTCGTTGGGAGTTGAAATCTATTATCCTTTTGAAATTCAAAATAAGTGAAATGCTCTACTTCTTTGTAATTTGTTTGTATTCTTTTTTAAAACATAACTGATTCTAATAGAAAAAAATATATGAATTCAAATAAAATACTTTTTTTAACACTCATCTGATGAAATTTCTTATTTATGAAACATACAACTCTGCATTGCATTGAGAATTACGTGAAATAATACAGTTCTTTTCAAGTTAATTAAAAATATATCTTATTACATTGAAAATGTGAGTTACAGGCATAATAAAACACACTTGTTGCCTGCATAAAATGTGAAAAGCGTTCATATTTTAAACATTTTCGAAGCTCGCGATGTCCATTATGAGTAATAACTACATCACTCCTCTTTCCGTGGCTTAATTGTGAATTGTACGTTAAAGTCATACTTTTGCGGCTACATTATCCCACATTTCCTTTCCGTATCACGTTTTCAAATATTTATAAATCGAAACTCGATGCTCCCAGGGAAATGGTAAAGGATCACCATTATCGATTGTAGATATGCAGGAGAGGTCGATGGGGGGGGGGGGTTCCCTTTTAAAGTCCATCGCTCAATTCAAAAGGTTTCATTCGGGTGATAGAGTGAAAGAGGGTTCATATATATTTTCCTAGTATTAAAATTTACAGTAAAGACCTTTTTGACAGATAGATCAGTGATACGGGAATGTAGGTTCTGCGAACGTGGGTTTGAAGTTTATAATGAGTCCAGTAAATACGGAAATGGTAGATTTAACCTTTTAAGGATCAAATTCAGATGCAGGCATATTTTAAATTAGTCTTTTGCATATTTTGACTTCTAATTAGTTATTTGAAGGATATTAGATATTTAAATGGGGAGAAAAATTGTGCCCCTTAATTTTCACTGTATTCTCAATTAGGAAAATGGGACATTTCTGGCTTTACTTTAGGGGCTACACTTTCACTATACTTTTATTTGTAGTCTAAGTAATAAGTTAAATATTAGGAATAAAATAAATATTTATTTTTAAATTTAAGTAAAGATATACATTAAGTTTGAAGGGGGAGGGGGGGTGTATCAAGATAGATCCGTAAAAATTTATAAAAATGGCTACATTTATGATATTTTATTCAGTTTCCCACTAATGATAGAAATGCGAATTCTATTTCAAAAATCAAGTCATCTTTTAACTATATCTGCTAATTTTTTTCAAGTCAACACTGATGAAATTTTATTTTTTCAATAAACTTTTAATTGGATGTTCCTAATTGGGAACATTGGTTTGTAAAAGGTTAAAACGAATGCAGTGCATAGAGAAGGAATAGATGGAGAAAGCAATTGTAAAATTAAGCTGAAACAAGCATACAAGTCACGTGACTTATGGAAATAGTTCTGAAAAAAATATTTCACCAATTCCCTCATCTCTCGTTTTGCTTTTTACCACCGTAAAAGTCTTGATTTTGCGAAAGAGAAGGCGATAAACAGCCAAATCCGTTAATTTTCTCTCTCTTTGACGCTGTTATCTTAGTTTTCTCCGGAAAATACGATAGCAGTCACTCTCCGCCTATTCCTTCTCTACGATTCAGTGCGTCGTCTAATAACGACCACTCCCTGACCAAAACTCTGCACTTTTTTTTTCTTAGTTAGAAATTCTATGGCTGCAGAACAGGTTTTAACTTTAGGGAATAGAATATGTTTCAATCGAAGTAAGACCGAATTATAAAACTGTGGTGGAAATTTACGGTTACAGTATAGTTAAAAAAGAAGACATATAAGAATAAAAACATGGACTGCGGGGTCTCAAAGCTCACTAAACACATTCTGTAAAAAGGAAAATAAATAATTTAGGACTTTCAGTTTGGCTATTATTGAGAGCAACCTCTTGTCTCAAACAAAACGGCATCATGCGAGATTATGGAAAACAGTGAATAACGTTAGGTCATCGCATGATTTTCCACCCTAGTATTTATTTAATTGCCAGGAGAGGACAGCTTACGCCACTGAATATGTCGTTTAGAGCTACGTTCGTCCTTCCTAAAGTTTCCCGCTACAATTTTGATCCTCACCAGAAGGTGGGGAGGACTTCTGAATCTTGGCACCCCTCAGAAACTGCTGGCGACCGACGAGAGGATTTTCGGAACCACGGATTTAATGTACTCGTACACCGCATGTGCACGGTGGTCTTTAGGTGTACGCCGGTATTGAACCCGCAACCTTCCGGTTAGGGCCCTTCACCCATAGTATTATATTAATACACAGTGACTCAACTATAGCTTTACACAATCACCCAGGGCAAACCTTAATCTTGGGGACCCTTCTTCCCATTTTAACGCCCCCCTCAGCACGTCATCCGAACGCATGCCCTCCCCCCCCTAGTTGTTCTCTGTTAATACAATCACTATAATCTTTTCAACCAACAACATTTTTTAAATATATATATTATATTAAGCATGCATATTTAATCCGCAGATCCGTCTCCAGATATTCACCAGAAGAAGAAGCAAATGTGAACTAATGAAAAATTTGAATTACTTTTGTTCTGTTCTCGATCAAAGGAATAATCTGTTGATCTTGACTTCTTCCCAGCTAATTATAGAATCGCAAGTATCGAGAAGCTATTTTCATTATGATTTCTTTTCGCGACAGAGCTTAGTATTCCAATGAAATTTCAAGTTCGTGATTAAAAAAAAATTCTTTTCATTTTTAGTCTAATACAGATACTTTTCTAAGTTACCAAAACTGTAAAATGTTACCAAAAATCGATTTTCGAGCAGAACAGACATTTTTGAATATTATCTTATATTTTCATGTAATCTGTCAAACAGTTCGGTTAAAAAGTGTGGATTTGTATGTAACATAAGCACATTTTATGCTTTCTTCATAAGATAACAAACTTACAATAGAATAGTAGATTTTGCAAATCTGCTACGTTAATAAATTGCAAATATTGTTATTTAAAAATTTATAGGAAATTGCATAACTAGATAATCCTACCTGCTTTCAGATTTTTAAAATTTTAATTTTTTAAGCTAAAAATACGAATTTTTCGTTAATTCTTATGATAGTTAACAATAACCGAACAAAACGTTAAAAATTCTGAACTATCAATAAATCTGTCACCATAAATATATATTTTCCACTATTTTTTTTGAAAATTTGTGTCAGATAAACACCTTATGAAACATTACGCGAAACAAAAAATACTTTTTTTTTCTGTTCTCGCCAACTTCAGCATTTTTCATCATTTCCACCAACTTTCACCAAATAATCGATAAGGAGAAAAAAGAAACATTCTTTTTTAAAATTAACTGTGTTCTTCTTATCTAAACTCTCTAAAACAAGATTAGTTTTTAAATAAACGAAAGTGACTTCATGACAGAAAATGGAAAAAAAAAAAAGCCCCACAACATTTATCTCGGGAAATATTAATGGACTTACTTCGAAATCTGTGAAAGTATAGATTTTTTTTTTATTTGTTCTTTTCAATGTTCCGTTTTTAAAGGAAAATATATTTATTGAGATTAGTATGTGCACGTGATTGCAGCACAGTATTTTCATAGGAATGACGACTGGAGAGTTTGGATATGTAAATTAACGTAGTACTGCAATTTTAAGAAACTCAAGCAAAATTTAAATGAACTTGTTATAATTTTTACTTTCCGAACATGTACCATGTAAGGAAAGTATTGTAATCATGAAAAAATTCGACTTCGAGATTTTGGTGTTTTCACACGTTTTGAGGGCTTCTGAATCCATTTATGCTATTTTTACGAGATGTATGTATGTATGTGTGTATGTGTGTGTGTGTGTGTGTATGTGTGTTTGTGTGTATGTGAGTGAACACGATAGCTCCTGAACGGAGCATTCGATTGAGCTCAAATTGGGTAGATATGTTATAAACCACCGTTGCAAGACCGGTATTGATTTTGGTGTGTATAGGACTTATAGTTTTTCTACAGGGCTACGACAAAGATTTCTTTTACATTATGGCCTATGGGGGGAATTTCTTGAAAGTGCGCTAGCGTTTAAACGGTAGATTCGATTGAGCTCAAATTGGGTATATATGTTATAAACCACCGTTGCAAGACCGGTATTGATTTTGGTGTGTATAGGACTTAAAGTTTTTTTACAGGGCTACGACAAAGATTTCTTTTACATTATGGCCTATGGGGGGAATTTCTTGAAAGTGCGCTAGCGTTTAAACGATACATTCGATTGAGCTCAAATTCGGTATATATGTTATAAACCACCATCCTAAGACCGGTATTGATTTTGGTGTGTATAGGACTTATAGTTCTCCTAAAGGGCTACGAAAAAACTTTCTTTTATGTTATGGCATAATGGCATATGGGGA
Organism: Cheiracanthium punctorium; assembly: GCA_038373885.1. Classification (NCBI taxonomy): domain Eukaryota; kingdom Metazoa; phylum Arthropoda; class Arachnida; order Araneae; family Cheiracanthiidae; genus Cheiracanthium; species Cheiracanthium punctorium. The sequence goes on from JAWZYV010018190.1 coordinate 434,215, forward strand.
GAAATTCTTGAAAGTGCGCAAGCGTTTAAACGGTGCATTCGATTGAGTTTCAATTTGGTATATATGTTTGAATGATTCATCGATTAAAATTTATTTAAGTGCTTGGTAAAGGTCTTAATCGTAAGTGTTCGGAAAGTCGAGTGGAGTCACTCCAGATTTTTTATTTTACTGAACACATATTTAGTAAGAATTTCATTGTTTATTCTTGAGATGTATTTTTTGTGCATATTATTTCTAACGTTTATTTTTGTAATTATTTCATTTTCGTAGCAGTCTTTGTACTAAGAAATGTAAGATTGCATTCTTAAATTTTAGCTCAAGTTTTTGCTTTGAGTTATCATAAACAAACAAACAAACAAAAAACAATGTACATTCACAATTATCTTTTATTAAAAGCCATGAAAGTATAAGGAGCTGCATGAATGTAATACTATTATTTCCTACCGTTATAGAGAGTCACCGTCAAAATCAAGCTTGAAACGAAATTAATGATGCCAGTACTAAAATAATTAAGACATTGTAAAACAACATACACAAAAGGTACTTATCAAAGTGTACACGTGTTTCGATTGAAAAATTTTCGATCTTCATCGGCACCAGCATAAATCCATACACAAACTGTAGATAGTCTGTGAATGGACTACTGGTGCTAATGAAGATCGAAATTTCTTTTAATGAAATAGATGCACACTTTAATAAGTACGTTTTGTGTGTGTTGTTTTGCAAAATTTTAATAATTTTACATTTTAAACACCAGCTTCTTCTGGATGTTTTTTGCTAATGTCAGAACTGGTTTTACCAGTGAAGAGGGTAGAAATATTTTATTTTTACTTTTAAGTGCAGATTTTCAAAGAAAAAAAATATCTCCTTTTAAATAATTGCATGTGATTCATGCTACTGCTGGTATAAAAGTATCAGTAATCAAGACTTTATTTTTTCAAAGTTATTTTTAGATTACTATGACATATAATATTTTGATTTGTCACTTGTGGTCCACTGCATTAGGAAAGGTTCTATTTAAGTAACCTAACAACGGTATTATGTACTTACTATATACTGATTTCGAATTGTAAGGTGAAAATAAACGAGCTTTATGAAAGAATTCAAATATTTTAGCACCATGCGTGGTGTAAATAAAAGGATTTGAAATGATATCAACTGTAGAATATAGTCTGAAAGTCTTTTGAAAGCGTGGAATTCTTACAAGACTTATGCTTGTGAACTAGGAATTTTCTATTAAAAGCTTTCCCCTCCTTTCACCTAGCTTCACAGCTATTTTATAAATTTCATTATGAATTCTAGAAAAAATATATTTTCTGAAACGACAAATCTTACCAAAGAAGTCACGTTCTGCAATTCAAAAAGTTTATCCAATAAGAACTATTTTTTCATCGATAAAAATTTTCTTTTACTCGACCAAACATGTATTTGCTTTTTAAAAAGAAATAATAACACAGATGTTCTTTTCTGAAGTAAATAAATGTATTTTTGATCAGAAAATTTTTTCTTGAAAATGTTCACGAAGCATTCGAATTCCAGGGAGAAAAATTTGAGTTTGGTAGAGCAGAACCTTTATTTATTTTAAAATTTAATATAAAATTAATGTTTATTTTTATTGCAACACGTGTTTTAAATGTTCTTGTTGTCCGATGCAGTGAGTTATAAGGGTTCAATCTAATTATTATGCAATGAAGGTACGTTTGAAGGTCCTGTTGAAAAATGCTAAAATATAAATTTTTTACAAACTTAGGTTTCAATTCACGCTAAAAATTAATATTCTACATGTAAAGTACTTAAAATTTGCATTTTGTTGAATATAAATTAGTTAAATAGTTAACGTCATGTGCTCACTATCTAACATTAGAATTTGGTTACTTCTCTCTAAATTTATGTGAAATTGCCAAACGGAAACCAATGTTAAGAACATATTTTTGGCACAATGTTTTATATATATCACTAAAATTCGCCTGAGTTGACGTAAAACTTGTTTTAGCTGTATTTAGACTGTTTTATACACTTACGGCAACCAGTGTTTTGCTATTTTCTTGCAGCATAAAATAAATATATCAATTATATTATTTGTATTTAAATATCGAAGACTTATATGCACTCTGTAATAAAATTTCCCCCTTACATTTTTGAAGTCAGAATATGACCCTTCCAAAAAATGCCCATTAGAATAAATGCAAGTGTAAAAAGTATTGCATTATGAGCTTTCAAAGGTGAATTTATCTGACTCTTTTTGTGAAAGCCAAGCTACCAAACCCTAATACTATAGTGAAAGCACCGTCTAGCGATGTAAGTGAAAAACGATCGACATTTTTGTAAATGAGTTGACGCTCTACGAAGACCCAAATCAAATGGCACCCGGTGGCTAGCGTGATGATCTCATATGTCCATGGTCCACATTTCGATTCCCGGACTGGTAAAATTTGAAAATAACATTTAAAAAATCATTTCAAGTCCGTGTGTTAGCTTTTATAATTAATAACAGATGACAGCACTAAAATTAATTCATTCATTATGATGAAATAAAATTAATTAAAAAAGTTCAGAAACCCAATATTGCAAGTCTAAAACCAAAATTCCTAGCAGATTAAGCATCCAGAAAACAACAACTCAATTCCGCCTAACATCATAGCCACGCCTCTCACCAATATCACTCGATCACGGCCGTTTATTATATCTGTTATTCCTTGCCATTACTAATGGTCAATGTTCCCTTAAATCAAGTGCCAAATGCTACAAGTTACTTGAGTGGCTTACTCTTTTTAAGGATGATATGCTATCACTCTTTCAGAATCCGGTACTGTGTAGATTATATCCCTAACAGCACGGTGACCCCAAAGTGAGAGTCGAAATGCGGTCACGAGTAGTCATTGTGACGTCGATGCGTGGTCACTGTGAGGTCGACGTGTCCTACTCTCATGACAGTCACCCTGTTATCCCATAATGTGGTCACAAACTATGTGAGCCCAATAGAAAAGAAAAAATCCTGTTGCTGTCATCTAACTTGAATATTCAGAGCCTCTTTCAGAGATTCCGGTTCCTGCAGAAAGTTACGACCAGGAATCAACTGGTTGAAAGTAGAATGTGCTAGCGGTGCGCCATGCCATAATTTTGCAACAGCCCTTTTTGAAAAGTTAATCGATTGCAAATATTATTTCTGAAAATTAATATTTTAGTGGCGTACATTATAATTAGATAGATTAGAATTTAAATTAAAGACAATTGGAATTTAAATTATATTAGAATTTAAATTAAAATATAAATCAAATAAATCTTCTTATTTCTTTTTCGAATATTATTTTCTAGGAGTTTAATGTTATTAAATGTTTATAAGTGCTAGTAATTTCTTTAACATTTGCTAGCGTCGATACTGGGCATACATATAATTTTAGAGGCATATTTTTAAATTCATCAATTTCAATAATTTTATAAATTATGATAAATTTAATTTTTGAAAATCCTCTTCTTCATTCAAAAATGTTGTTTTTTTTTCTTCGTTAATTTCTTTTTCCCGAGAAGACAGATTTCTGTCTTTTTCAATTTATTCGTAAAAAAGGACATTCATTGAACATTTTATGCTGTGAGGTAATCTTAATAACAGTGACGGCAGACTGGGGGGAAGTTCCCACAGATTTAGGGGGATTTTTACCAGTCACGGAGATTTTTAGAAGGGGGGGATATTACAGTGGGGGGGGGGGGTTCTGGGAGAGGCGGATGAAATCAGTAGTTTTTAGGGGAATTTCGTTTTTTAATCTGTCTGTAGCGAGATCAATGACCAATGTAACAGTAATTGAATTTATAGGAATATTAATGAAGCATAAAATATTATCAAGTTGCATAAATTTACAACTTATAAATTTCGAATTCCGACCCTCCCCCATACAATTCACTCTCCAACACTGACTGTGACGTTCAGATTTGTCGATATATTGTTCTGCCTACTTCCCTTCACCCTGTCCCACCCCACCAAACCGCCAATGAAAATTGGTCAACAGTCGGTTACATGACAAAAGCGAAAAAAATTAAAAAATAAATAAATAATCAGAGTCATATGATTAGAATTTCCTGTTCTAAACTTGTAGTCAGAGAATAGGTAAAATTACAATTAAAGATTTTAGGCTATGACCACAGTAATATAAGGTGTTTTATGTTTTAAGTAACGTTTAAATTTATATATATTAAATGGATAAGTTTTTTAACATTTGGGAGTAAGTTTTGAATTTGGGGGTGGGGGGGGGGAATTCCATCCCGTTCGTTTAAGGGAAAATGTCTCAGAAAGTCTGGCAACACGACTTATTAAATGTGATATTTTTACGAGGTTTCATACAGTACGCATACAAGTGCATCTTCAGATACGTAAAAATTCAATAATTTAGATTCTTTCAAATTCATTAAACCGAAGTCTCCAAAATTTGCCTAGTTAAAGAATTCATCGTTTTTTCTCGGTACTATTACCAAAATTGCAAATTAAAATGTGCAACAATCCAGTCGGATTTAAGAATTACAGAAATGACCGCCTTGACGTCACTTCAGTCACAATGAGCAGTCACATTGTGACCTCACAGAGTCACTTGGTAACTACAAGCAAAGGAGTGTCTCAGTGACCGCACAGTGAAGTCGCGTCACTTAGGAACATTGTGACTGTTTTGTGACACTCGGTGATCACTGTGACCCTCCGAGACTTCTCAGCGACTGCTTTGTGACAATATAAGCTATTAGAGTATGTGTGATCTTCTGTGGTTTCACGCTTTGGTAGTGACAGAAATGCCACTATTTTAAATAATGAATTTTGACTCTTTTTAGGGTGTCTTATTTTTAAAAGTTAGACTGAAATGTCATTCCTAAGTAGTCAATTCTCATTCTTTTAGATTAAGAGAGTAATTATTTAATGAAGGATATAGACTTGTATGTAACTTACTTTTCTTATTTGCAGACAGTCTTTTAACATTCTACTCGAACGCTAATTAAAGCCATTAATAATCTTTTTTTCTGTGGAAACATGTATTACATAGTTTTCTCTGTTTTATTTGTTATTGTTGTTATTGTTGATCATGCTATAAAGGCTCGCCATACAATTATTAACCTTAATTAAAACAACCCAAAACTTCATAAGAAATCATTTTAATTTCGTTAAATAATTCCATATGTAAATACTACAATTATCTTAAGCGTTTTCAATTTGATTTTTGAGCCATTTATGAGTTTACAAAAGGAAATAAATTATTCCTCGAAAATCTTGAAAAATTCGTTACCTTTTATCCCACCAAGAGATATCGTAGTTTCAATTTTTTGAAACAGTATGCTATGTTTCTTTGGTGTGATTTACTAAATTAACCCCTCCCCCTTCCCTTAAACGATGATAATAACCAACAGAGATTTCTGGCATACATAAATTCCATGAGAGGAAAAGAGTGGGTTTTACTGTAAAAATTCAGAGTTTTCAATCGCTTGTTGGCTACAATTAAAAGTTGGCCGTAACTGTTCGAAGTGCACATTTTGAAGACGGAGTTGGCAAAATTTGATTTAAGAGTTTCTTATTAAATGCCTCCTTTTTTTGGGACAGAATCATTGATTTTTGAAGCAGTAATGAGTTTACAAAAGGAACTAAATTATTGCTCGAGAATCTAATAAAATTAGTTACCTTTTATCCCACCAAGAGATATCGTGCTTTCAACTTTTTCATGCACTATGTTATGTTTCTTTGGTGCGATTTACTAAATTTACCCCCCCTCCCCTTTCTCCCCTATTTTATAAATTTTGCCATGCGTTATGATAAAAATGTTTTCTCGAAATTTCCAAAAGAAGTCACGTTCTACCGTTCACAAAGTTTATCCAATAAGAACATCTTTTTATCGGCAAAGTTTCTTTCATATGACCAAATATGTGTCTTTTCCTTTTTACAAAATAACACAGTTATTCTTTCCCAAACTAAATAAACATACTGTTTATTTTAATTCAAAATTGTTTCTGATAACCGCCCCCCCGCAAAAGTTTTTTTTTTCATTTTAGGAAGTTAAATATGTATGTTTGTATACTGTATTGGTAGTATACTGTATTGTAGTATACTGTATTGGTAGTATACTGTATTGGTTTGTATACTGTATTGTAGATTCTTTCTCTTTCTTTTTTATTCATTGCTAGAGAGAGCCACATTAAAATTTTCCATAATATGTTTAGCTGAAAAATAAAATTCAATTGAAGGGTTTTGTTGCAAAAAAGAGATAGCTCCGTACTCGTATAGTTTGGAGTTACTTGCAGTAGTCGGACTACATAGCAGTAAAAGATATCTCTTTCGTTTGGAAAGAATACAGCTCTAATCAGTAGTTGAATCTTATGCTACGCAAGAGATGAAGCTGCCTGCCTTGTTAGTTTGTGTTAAATTCAGAAACATTTTTACAATTTTCCAAAAATTGAATAGCTGGAATTAACATCTTTTTACAGGAAACCTTGCTTTCAATTTTGTATTGACCGATTGATTTTTTTGTTTTACAACGGGCGGGCACTTGCCACTTGCGGGCCAGCGTTACCCCCCCTATGAAGGGACAGACAAGTTAATATCCATGCCTAAGCCGGGTTTTGAACCCCGACCTAAGGTGTGATAGATTGGTTCCTAACCCACCACACCTCTTGGGCGGAGTATTTATTGAATTATATTTTTGTGTTTTCCGTACATGAGCAACTGAGGGATATATTTTCCACGATACCTAATTTCCCAAACTTGCAGTTCTCTTTGGAGACACATATTTGCAGCGGAAAGTGATTCGTAGAATTCTTCACTGCGATGTTATCCAATACGTTTTACACTTTCCGTTTTTAATTAACAGTAGTAAGTGAACCAAAATCTGGACCAAAATCCGGACATTGGTGAACTTTATAATATCCCCTTACAATATTGCAATAGGTATCGTTAAAATAATCGTTACTCAGCTACTCTTCCGTCCCACTTATCTTGGTGCAGTTCGAATTTCATGGCCGTTGTCAAGTAGTAATTTATGAGAAAAAAAAATTATTATATTTTTAACGAAAATTCTTTCTTTGGTGTTTACTACAGTGGATGTTTCGCTTAAGAGAATGATAAGAATTGGTTTTTAATATATATTTTCTTTAGATTTATAATTTTGTCGTCCTATGAGTTTGAAAAGACAAGATTTCAGATTGTAGATGAATGTTTCTCTTGGCGTTTTTTGTCCCCTTTTCACAATGCACCTCCCCCCCCCCCCCAAAGCGCTTTGGATCCGACAGTGAGGTGAAAAATGCTGTGGAGTCGTGGTTATCATCGTTGGCGGAAAGTTTCTATGGAGAAGGTATAGAAAATCTGGTAACCCGCTACGAGAAGTGGTTGAATATTGGCGAAAACTATGTAGAAAAATAGTTTAAGGTATGCTCTTTCATGTAAAAATAAAATTGACTTGAAAAAAAAATTTTTACTATTTTTTTTTCAAAACGGAACTTACTTTCTGGATACACCTCGTATATATTCACTACCTACTCTGGTCTGCACTGAAGTGATATACTGTATGACTTATTCTTTGACTTTGTCAAGCGATTATCGATATCATTAGTCATGTACCTCTCGAAAAATTACCAAGCCGCCGCAAGTAACTAATGCGTAATAATGCATAATCAATGATTTTTTATCTATAAGCAAGCACAAAAATTTTATGAAATTATTAGTTTCAGTATTTGTGGCATGTTACAATTTTTTTAAACGAAGTTAAATGTTGAAGCCTCCTGTAAACATGTATATAGTCGTTGTCAAATGATTGTATGATATGTGCCCTTTTTGGAGATTTAGACATTTTGACTACTATGACTAGTTTACCAACCAAATTTTCGTGTAAGAAAAGGACTTTTGTGTGACTCTAAGCATTATTTCTGTGAACTGTGATCGCTTTAAAATGTGCCATATGAAACAGTCAGAATATTGTCAAATAATAACTTCTAATAAAAACTGGTAATAATAAATAAAATTTTCGAAGTGTATAAGGTACTTTCCGAATTTCATGGATGATTTACAAACGCAGTATGACTTTTACAAATCAGCAGAACGACGTCTGGAGACAAAATTACTCAAAAAGTTTTTCGATAGTTGAAACGCTTTTAAAACGTCCGTGACAGTTTTAAGATGAGTAAAATTAATAGTTAAAATGTTAAAAAATTATGGTTTAACAATGGACATGCTTGCTTGTCAAAAGAAACTCGAAAAAATGGCCTTCAACCAAGGTCAAGCAACGAACAATGAAACCCATTGCCTCACATCCTAAAAAAGACAAAAACGTTTCATGACAGGCTTGTGAAACAAAAACTCCAAGCCTGACTTTGAAAAGTAAAATGACTGAGTTCATCAACCTCTTTGTAAATAAAATATATCCTTTTCCTTCTAAGTAGGAAAAAATGCAAGGCTAGAAAATTATCATATCACATACGAAATACGTATCACGAACATATTAAATTATTTTTGCTTGCTGCGGGTAATGCTAGCGCGCGATCCGACGCTTTTCAATAAATTTCCACAGAGTTGACAAAGTTTTACATGAAATATTTTTCGAAACATTGCAGCCCGTGATGTGTGTGAAGTACAGTTTGATGACTTGGATCTGTTCCAGAAAAAAAAAAAATCTGGAGTGACTCCACTCGACTTTCCGAACACTTATGATTAAGATCATTACCAAGCATTTAAATAAATTTTAATCGATGAATCATTCAAACATATATACCAAATTGAAACTCAATCGAATGCACCGTTTAAACGCTTGCGCACTTTCAAGAATTTCTCCCCATATGCCATTATGCCATAATATAAAAGAAATTTTTGTCGTAGCCCTGTATAAAAACTATAAGTCTTATATAATACACACCAAAACCAATACCGGTCTTAAGATGGTGATTTATAACATATATACCCAATTTCAGCGTAATCGAAGGTACCGTTTAAACGCTAGCGCACTTTCAAGAATTTCCCCCGATAGGCCATAATGTAAGAGAAATCTTTGTCGTAGCCCTGTAGAAAAACTATACACACCAAAACACCTATACACACCAAAATCAATACCGGTCTTGCGACGGTGATTTATAACATATATACCCAATTTGAGCTCAATCGAATCTATCGTTTAAACGCTAGCGCACTTTCAAGAAATTCCTCCCATAGACCATAATGTAAAAGAAATCTTTGTCATAGCCCTGTAGAAAAACTATAACCATAACACACCAAAATCAATACCGGTCTTGCGACGGTGGTTTATGACATATATATCCAATTTGAGCTCAATCGAATGCTCCGTTCAGGAGCTATCGTGTTCACTCACATACACACACACACACACACACACACACACACACACACACACACACACACACACACACACACACACACACACACACACACACACACATACATACATACATCTCGTAAAAATAGAATAAATGGATTCAGAAGCCCTCAAAACGTGTAAAAACACCAAAATCTCGAAGTCGAATTCTTTCGTGATTACAATACTTTCCTTACATGGTACATGTTCGGAAAGTAAAAAAGTGTGCGTTGCGGGTAGGAGAAGAGAATGAAATGAGGTGGTATTGCCGAGACTTGCACACTGCTCCGGAATATAATTGACCCTTTAAAGCTCGGTGTCACCCCCGTGAGGACACAAAACTCTGACTTTTTGACTGTTGTCAGTTACGAAGAATAAGTTTGATTTTTCTATAAAAATACTTGAGGGTGACATAGTTACGCGAGAATCCTTTACATTTGGCACATCCTTTTCCTTAAAAATTGTCAATTATTTGTAAACTGGATGTGAGAATTATTTTAAGCAGCACTGGCATCTGCTGAAAACTAGAAGACTACAATGGAAATACAATGATATCGAAGAACAACTGAATAGACTAACCAATGCTGAAACAAGGGCAGCCGTTGCTATCGCTCGATTTAACTACCAACAAGATGGCGGGCGATCGAATCGTTCATCGTGTACCATAGATCTAGAGACCATTTTTTAACACAGCTGGAAGTTAAATCGAGCGATTGCAACGGCTGCCCTTGTTTCAGCATTGGGAAATGGTTGAGCTTCAAAGGGTTAACCACTTTTTTTAAACAGTAATTTTTGGCTTAAAATATAGCAAAAGTTGCTGAGTTAAAAGTTGTTGGCTGTTTGAAATTTTGAAAAATTACTTGCAAAAATTTACTGTTTACAAAACGAGGGTTTAATTATATTCAGGAGCAATTGGCAACTCTGGTCTTGCCTTGCCTCCTTGATTACTAATCAGGCCCTGATGTATTCTTAAATAGATAAAAATTTCCAAAAAAGGCTTATCCTCATAATTATTTTATTCAATAACCGCTTTTATTAAAGTATATCAGAAAAAAGCAGGTGAAGATTTTAGATTGTTTAAATGATTTCTAATGAAAAACGACACTTTTAATTAAAAGTTTCTTCAAGTCATTACATTTTTCGTTATATTTTCTAGTACATTTCAGGTATGGTTGGTTATCGGAGACTTTTCCAAACATAAAAATTTTCATTCGAAACATGCGTGTATTTTAGGGAGTATGAACAACATGTTTTTCCTTGTATGGAAAATTTGATTAAGTACCGTTTCAGGCGGTAATAAAAAATTGTCCCATTTGAGGCGGTGAGTTTTCAGATTACCATATTTGGCTTACAAGCGCACATACTTGTCACTGTATTCTTTTTCAACCTGACCTGACGGTGTGTGTATTAAAGCTGCAAGTGCCGTATTGCACCGTTTGTCAGGTATTCGTAAGTGCTTTTTGATCTTCCTCTCTTATATTCAAATACACATTTTGTTTTAAATAAAGTTGAAATATTAAATTACTGAGAACGCTAATTTTACTTTGATTATATAAACATTTTTTCCCCATTTAACGACAAATTAAATGTAAAAAAGTACAGGGCCGTACCCAGAAAGAAAAATTCACGGAATGTCCAAAAATTTCGGAGGTTGAGCAAACGTTGAAAAAGGCTGAATTTTTTCCAAAAAGACTATTTTGTTAACAAAACTTTAAATTTCGGGGGGTGGGAGGGGGACCGAACCCCCTGGGTTTGGCCTTGAAAAAGTAATACATATACGGACGAACTATATTGTGAGAACGGAGGACACAAACCATAGCCTTCCAATTCCAAATAAATAAAAATAATTTTACTAAATAATGGAACTTTTGAGCTGCTTTCTAAAAGAAACAAATTACGCCTGAGACTGAAAAAATTCAGACTACCTTTTTATTTGCTGAGCTATGCTCTCTTACAAACCTATAAGATCTATAAACATTAAAAAATATTTAAAGTTTAGTGTTGTGCATTAATTTCTTCAAAGGATAGAGTTTCAGCCAATTTCACTGTGCACTGAGTTTTCATTGCTAGTTGAAAGTTTCGGGCAGTCAGGCATATCGCTTTATTGCTTCTATAAAACAGCATGGCACTGTTTATGAATAAACCTTATTAATGTTTTGTAGAGAATAAATATGATTTATTCTGACTGCACACTCTAAATTTTAATAAAACACAATCATTTCTTAGCAATTCCATCCAGATAGATTCTAGGATTTAAAAGCTTAAGTGGCAATAATTGGTTCTATTGCTATGGAAACTAAATGATGTTATTAAAAATAGAAATTACAATTACTCACCCCTTGATGTCTTTTTTTACGTAATGCATTTAAAAGAGCATTATTGGTAGAAGTTAAATATTAATAAGCTTTAACGAAAAAATTATAGGTGATGTCCCGATTCAGGCGTTGGTGGATTGTTCGCTAAATGTTGACCAGCGAGTCGTAGGATATTTTTAAGCCAAACTCATACGTATCGCCAAATATGAAATCACCGCCTCAAACAAGAATACCTAGTGAGTCGTTTATCACTCACCGCCTCAAACAGGACAATTTTTGACAACCGCCTCAAACGGGAACGCCTAAATTGGGACATCACCGAAAATTTATCTGTAATCGCAATAAAAAATAAAGAATCTAGCCACAAAAAGTAATTTAAACTTTGTCCCATTGATATCCACGTAGCTAAGTGTATAAGAAACATTCTTACAGCAAAATGTGTTGTCTAATGCCATTTGATCTGCATTGTTCCTGTTGGGTATGTCTATTTCGCACTGTTTTCCGGTTATTTTGCTTTCATATTATATATTTATTTTCTTTTTTTTTCTATAGTAGGATAGAGCCTACATGTGTGGAGAGAATATCTCTTTTGAACACAACTGAAAGCCTACTATTTTGTTGTCTTAATTATAATCTTCTGAGTATGGCCTCTGACGAATGTCCCAGAGGTTATAATTTTCATTCCATTCATTCTTGTATAATTGGGTTCATTATATTTTGAATTTCATGCTGTTTTGGCCCTCTGATTCCGACTATATATTTTTTTCCTTACGGGATATGTCATTTTTGCAGTAATATTCTTTGTGCATTACTTATTGTATTTTACACATACATATATAATGAATGAATGCTATTATATATACACTGGCCTCCAAAAGTTAAGGAACAACATTTTTTTCGAAGCTCATCATAAAAAAATGACACTGACAGTAAAATTTATGGTTTATATAAATGATAAAAATGAACTTTATGCAAATTTATGCAAAAGCGATAGCTACCACTTGGTCTTTATAGAAAAGAACAGGCATATAAATGAGTCAGAGAAAAATGTGCAAATATTACGCTTTCATAATTACGCGTGTAACTGTAGTTGAATTACAACTTTTGTTAGCAGATTCGTTAACAATAGGTAGCAGGGTCCCGCAATGTCTTAGAGAAACTGTTTGCCCGATTCGTTTAGGTGGCGGGCGGTCGTTATGAATGGAAATAGAGTTGTCACAGGCTTATGCTCCTAGGCGTCTTAATGTGTCTAGCAGTGTGTCTCACTGTCTATGTAATCAATACCAAACGGAAGCTTCTGTGCCCAGAAGACATGTTCTAGGCCGACCACGAGCTACAACACTCGCAGAATATCGTTTTATAGCTCTTTCAGCCCGGAAAAGAAAAAGCATTTCTGTGCCACAACTTGTTGCAGCTCACTCTATAGCATCAGAGAGAAGAATATCTGCTAGTACCACGCGAAGACTTCTTCACAAGGCAGGTCTCTATGCAAGGTGACCACTTGTATGTGTCCCCCTCAACGGACGACAGAGAAGGGCCCTTTTATCTTGGCGAAGAGAACACGTTCCTTAGACCAGACAGCGATGGGCTTCTGTACTCTTTACAGACGAGTCTAGATTCACACTGGAGAGCGATTCAGGACGTCTGCTTATCTGGAGGGAACGAAGCACCCGATACCATCAGTCCAACACAGTGGAAAGACACAGTTATCGAGGTGGCGGAAAAATGGCTTGGGCAGGGATACCACTCGATGGTCACACTGACCTGCATGTGTTCCAGGGAGGAACTATGACTGGTGTGAGATATCGGGACGAGATCCTTGATGCCTATGTTCGGCCATATGCTTTTGCTATTGGCAATGCTTTCATTCTGATGGATGATAATGCCCGACCTCACCGAGCTGTGCCTGTTGAGGATTATCTTGAGAGTCAAGGTTTGGAGCGAATGGAATGGCCAACTCAATCTCCAGACCTTTGTCCGATAGAACATGTTTGGGCCTACCTTGGCAGACAAGTGGCTGCTTCAAGTCCTCCTCCAAGTTCGTTGCATGAGCTGGAACAAGGACTAATCCGTGCGTGGTATTCGCTCCCTATTGAGGTGTCCGACAACTTAATTAGTGGGATGGAGAATCGATGCCGCCAGTGCATTGCAGTTAGGGGTGTACACATTTCTTATCAGAACTCATTTTTGTAATGTTACCACCGCATGTTTCCACAAAAAGCTTTGATAAACTGTTTTCTCCAAAAGTGGACTTTTCTACCAAAAGTGTTCTTTTGCTTTTACACCATGTTTGTGTTGAATTTATGTAAATTTCTATGTCGTACTCAATAAAGAAATATTTAGTGCTCAGTTAGTCCAAATTTTTTGCTTCTATGTTCATTCGTTTCCATATTATTCACAAAAAACAAGTTGTACCTTTACTTTTGAAGGGAAGTATATACATATATATATATATATATATATATATATATATATATATACATATAATAGCAGAAACGTACACGAGATATTTAATGTTTCATGTTAAAAAAACATACATACAGTGGAACTTCTTGGGTAGCGACCATCTCCCGTTCTGCGAATAATCGGTCGTTAAGAGAATTACATCTGGAGAAAATCGGACAAAACTTGAGACTGTTTGATTGAGAGCCGAGCGGTACTGCGGGACAGTCACACCTCAGCCATCAACCAAGTTCAGAGTTTTATCCACTCGGCCATTGCGTGACCTTGGGATATTTATCGTCTCAAGTTAGTATCTGTAAGACCATGTTTCGAGTCAAACAATTTTTCATTTTTCTAGGATTTCGGAAAGATGGAATTAACTTCATTTACATGAGTATTTTTATGAATTTCATGGAAAGTACCATTTTGTATTCTTGTGTGCTCCGAAAGAAAAGCGGAACAGGGTTTGAGTCGACGAAAACCAAATTTCCACGATCCTTACAACAAACAATTGAATAAAACGATGAACCGCTTCTGTAACTCCGTGGGTGGTCATATCATTCGCTTAGTCACTTCGATAACGACTGAAGCGAATACGTCGATCATTCGCTTCAGTCGTAATGTTCGCTTCAGTCGTATCGCAACTTTTTCAATTTCTGAAAATTATATGTTCTTTAACAGTGGAATGTTTCATTCGCATTGAGGACATTTAAAGTAATACGAACAAGAAAAGTTGTACGCAAGCAGGACTTTCAGCGCTTTTTCAAGAACTTGGGAAATCGGTATTAACTTTTCGTATAGGTGCAAGAAATCGTTTAACCCCACAGCGTAACGGCAAAATTTGAAGTTCCTAGTTTGCAAGTTCTTAGCTTGGATGTAATTTTAGCAGTCTCCAATCATTAGTAATATTATGATTTAGTATATACGCCAATCAATAGTATTTGGCACACTGTGCATAAAAAAAAACATTCAAAATTAAAAGTGGATGTCTTCCTGATGGAAACTCTAGATGTTTTCTGTTGCAGTGGCAAGATTTTGTTATGGTAATTCTACTCGAGAGCTGGCTGCCTAAGGTGGAGGATTTTTTAATTGGATCTTAATCGAATTCGTGTTACATCTGGAGAAAAACAATCAAACACCAGACCATTAGACCGACAGTCGTTCGAGAGGCCCGAACTGTGAGCCTTCACACTTTAGCCGTCTCTCCCAATGTCCAGAATCCACTTTGGAAATTTGTCGGCCTGTACTTCGGTCCATCAGTGTGCACTATCAAATTTCAATTCGTGTTTCGATTCAGGGTTACGACGTTTGAAAGCACTTCCCATTAAAAACTCTTTAAGAAATATGCAGTGCCATTTGCAAAAAAATAGGAAAAAAAAAATGGAAGGATATGTACCAAATAGAAAATCGGATCCTTGAAGTAAAGAAAAAATTAAAACTACGATATTCAGTTTCATCGTTTGATGCTGGAAAAAAAAAAGTGTTATGGGTTTTCTAATTCAAAAAGTAATGAATTTCTTTTTTAGTGTCAAATATGAGGAAAAAGAGTTCCGTTATTTTTACTCTTTTAATTTTTTCTTAAATAGTTTAAATAGATAGACGAGATTCTTTGCTTTAACAAAATTTTATGGGAACGGTCGACATATTGACCTAAAGGAATAATGTTCCACTCAGTTCTGATTCATTAAATGCCGTACTTCAATGTAGCCCACAGAAAGTGACAGGTGGGATACTTGTTCCTGTTTTCCGTACACCTAACAAATTTCGCCAAAAAGATAAACCACCGATCGTATCTTGTACGTCAGTTTTCGCTTTGGGCGTGTAACTCTGACTGAAATGTGCGAATGTGGTCTTATTAATTAAATTTTTTTTTTTCAGTGCCTGGAATGTGCATTTGTTTTGATTGATTAATGCACAGCTTGAATTGGCAACTCATGCTGAAAACGAAGGAAGAAGCGCAATTCCAATCGGAAACAAAATTTCGTCTCTTCCTGTCATAAGAGTAAGAATTCCGTTTAATTTTCCTTTTTTTTCAACCCGGGTAGTCTGTTTCATTTCTTTACTAGTTAAGAATCAAAAGCTATGCTGTAAACGTTATCATATAAGGCTGGGGTAGTTTATCCTATTTTTCTCTCTACAGCATTTCAAAACGCTTACCACGACCGTCTGGGATTTTATGCGCTTCAGGAGTAGAGGAATTATGCAAAAAATTCCCCAATTACAGAGAAGTGATACACGGTTAACCCTTTGAGGCGCAACCCTTTCCCAATGCTGAAAACAGGGCAACCGTTGCCATCGCTCGACTTAACTACCAGCAAGATGGCGGACAATCGAAACGTTCATCGCGTGCCACAGATCTAGAGACCCTTTTTTGACGGCAGCTGGCTGTGCGGCCTGCTGCCATTTTTTCAGCATTGGGCAGTCTATCCAGCTGTTCTCGCATTCTTCCATTTTTCAGCAGATGTCAGTGCTGTTAAACATAATGTTGACAATCTTTTTACGGGAAATGACGTGCTAAAAAGTAAAGGATTCTCGAGGAGCTATGTCACCCGCAACTATTTTTAGAGAAATCAAATCTATTCTTCGTGACTGGCAACAGTCAAAACGCCAGAGTTTGGTGTTCCCAGAGCGGGAACACTGCGCGGTAAAGGGTTAAGACATTTTAGTTGTGTAAATTTTAGAGATAGCTACTTCATGCCCACTTTTAATTTATCATTAGGCTACTTTTGACAGTTAACAGAAACAAAGGAACAGTTTACTTTTATGAGGGCGAGTAAGTGGGTGGGGTGGGGGAAGGTAGTAGCCGTAATCATAAAGATTCCCTTTTTAAGACGCTCATCGAGAGGTAGTGAATACTCAAGATTATAAAATGCTTTGATATGTACCTGTTCAAGAATGTGCTCCTAATTATTATTGACTACAGGGCCATGAAACTAGTCTCAGCAACATATAAGTGTGTGTGTGTGGCCATGGCAAATTATTTCTTCTCTCGGTTTCTGATATTACGAATATGTGGTGCTGTTTTCAAAGTCCGCCCCTTATGTATGTTGCTAAATCTGTAATAGAGGTTCCAGCTGGATAGATATTAACGAAAATGCACTGCAATTGAGGGCCATTTTACTCCTGTTATAATGTTACTAGTTTTTTTTTTCAGTTTTAGATCTAGAATTTGTCAATCGAACGTTCGTGTTGCTGAGTACTCAGAAATGCTGTCGCCCTCTCGTAATCAGTATAACTGATATGTACCCTAGATTAACACACTATACTGAAAATTGTAATTAAGAACATGCTAAATTGAAACAAGTATACCTGGGGCATCTTTTAATGAACCTTTCAGTTGCGAGGACGGCTTTAAAGGCCATTTTGAATCAAAGGACCGGAAATTCTTTTTAAAAAAACACAGCAATATATTCAATTCAATTCGAAGCAAAGAGCAGGACAGGTTTAGATGCAGACGTTACTATTTCAGAAAACTTTGAGAAGATTGTTGAAAAATACTACAGTTAAAAGTTAGCATTGTTTCCTACAATGGCTGTATCAACAATGAATTTCAAGCTTACTTTGTTGACGCGTGTGGTTCGCTGTGATAGATTTCTCTGCCATTGTTATCATTCCAACAACACTGTGCCAAGAAGCAGCCTCACCCAAGATGGCTGACTATGAAATTACTATGTATGGACAGGACAGGTTCTCTAAGGCAAAAATCATGTTTTGAAATCGATATTAGAATGCAGTATTCTTTTAATTCGTGTATTGTTAGAAAAAATTCGCTGTTTTTTAAAATTTCAGCTACCATGGAAAGTTAGCGGAAATGGAGGACAACATTTGAACCATACGTACACTGCAAATAAAATAAACGCTTTAAGAAAAAAAAAAGGGTGGGCAGAAGGAAATGTGTGCCCTGGAAATCTACTGTTTGGTGAGATTTGTGAAACGTGCCATAGATGATTTTTTGTCATTTTTAAACCACAATCAGCTAAATATACTATACACTGTCTACCAATAAGTATTTGGACACCTGTGATAGAAAAGAAAAACTATATTCAAGATCAATAGTTGGTAGAGCCTCCACGAGAGGCAATTACAGCGTGAACCCTCCAGGGCATACTTTCCACAAGTCTTTGTATTACAGCTAGTGGCATTGTCTTCCACTCGGCTTGGAGTAGACATAGAAGTTCCTTCACCGATTTTGGACGGGTAGTGCACCCCTTAATTCGGCGATCCAACTCGTCCCAGAGGTTCTCGATAGGGTTCAGGTCTGGGCTCTGTTCAGGCCAGTCCATTCGATGAACTCCATTGGCACCATGCCAAGCCTTGGTTAACCTCGAAATATGACAACTGACATTGTCGTCCTGAAAACAACAGGAGTCCAACCCGTAAAACTACCACAACGTAGGAAGCACATTGTCATCCAGTGCAGTAGGCATCGGTGATGAGCTTACCATGAATGGGGACCAAGGGTCCCAGTCCCTACCAGGAGAAACACCTCCACACCATAATTCCACTTTCGACGAACTTGACTGTTGGTACAATGCATTCTGGCAGGAGACGTTCTCCAGGCAGACGCCAGACCCAGACCCTGCCATTAGAACGGTAAAGCGTGAACCTTGATTCGTCGCTCCAAAGAACCCGTTTCCACGGATCTACGGTCCAATTTCGATAGTGCTTTGCAACCCATTAACCGAGCAGCGCGGTTGGACTTTGTGATCAAAGGCTTATGGGCAGCAGCATGACCATGAAAACCAAGCAGATGTGCTTCCTTACGGATGGTATTCATTGAAACAATACTCCCGGATGCCTGTTGAAACTCCTCGCGGATAAGGGCCATCGGTTGGGTGCGGTTCTTCCGAATTTCTCTGGACAGCACTCGTCGGTCTCTATCTCCCAGTTTCGTTGGTCTGCCGACTCGGGGCACATTCCGACAATCACCGCTCACGTTCCACTTCTTAATGACGTAGGCCACTGTCGATTTTGGGTACTTCAGATTGCTAGATATGTCCCTTAAGGATCGGCCACATTTGTGATACCCGATAATTATACCTTTCCTGAAATGAGAGAGCTCGGAACTGCGCGGCATCTTGCATGCGACTCATGCCGATGCTGTTTCCTACACGATATATACCTGCGGAGGCCGTGACGTACCTCAGGACCGCAGATATCGTCATTTGCAGAGGTGTCCAAATACTTATTGGTAGACAGTGTAGATTGTCATAAACGCATGCCTATCCTTTAAATTGAATTACTGCCTATTAAAAAAAAATGGATCTTTTGGTTTTCGAATTTTTCGTACATGCTGTTACGTAAAGATCGTTTACAGTAGTAAACGAAACAAAAGTGCATGACATGACAAGACAAAATGGGCATCGCTTGAAAAAATTAAAAGACACGGGATCATAAATGTTCCAAAGGGAAACTCCTTTGATCTCCAAATATATTTTCACTGGTATGCAGCATATTACCCGTATTAGGCATTCATCTACTGGCAGTCGAACCCGGTCTTTTAGACTGCCAGTTTTCGTTGTTTTTCTACGACCTCCAAAATAACAGTAAAGCTTTCTTTAAAAGATGAAATTTTCATAGTATTTGATTGATTAGAAATCACGCAGCAAAACATGTCGAAAACAAATGTTCTCGGATTTTTTTGGGGGGGGAGGGGACTTACTTACTTTTTCTTTTATTTTTCTGAAACTCCCTCGCTGTAGTAAATATTAAAGTGATATTGTGAAAATAAAATAATATAAAATATATATTAAAAAAAACTCGGCTGTTCGGGCCTCGTCAGGGGGAGATCCCCCTGAACCCCCCTAAATTTTTAGTTTCATGATTGCCATATTAAACCGATATTCATTGACTTTGTCATTTTATCGCTCATCTTTCGCGTATTTCGCCTGGTAACCCTCTGTTGAAATTTTTATGAGTTGTAACCTATTTATAGAAAAATACATGGGATGCCTATTCTACAGCTTACAGAATATTACAACACTAGATTAAAGCTGTTGTGAACTAATAGTATTTAAATATATGTAAAAAATACATGTGAAGCATATTCTGTACAGCTTACGAAATATTGTAACAATAGATTAAAGCTCTTGTGAACTAATTTAAATACATGTAAAATTAGGTCGCTTTTTTATGTCGCTTTATTATGTCCCATTTTTGGGACACATTTTTCAATAAAGGGTGTTGAGAGATAAAATGACATAGTCATTAATACGTAAACACTTCCTTGTGATTTCCGGTAACGCACTCCAGTGAATGAAAGAAAATAATCCAATTCAGTTAAATACAATTGTATGTTTGGGTGGTTTCCTCTAGAAGCAAAGTGAATACGCGTTAGAACCCCTTAAAAAGTCTTTCGGACAAAGCATCCTCTCCTGCTGGCGGATGCCCCTCCTGTTGGTTTGGCATGACACAAAACACACCCTAAAATTGTTCACATTTTAAATCTGGACCATTTAAATTTAAAATACTTGCGATTACAATCGATTTACATTTTCTTCCATTTGTAAACTTCTTTTTAACCTTTTCCTTCTCGCTCTCGTCAAAATCCCCGGATGAGCTTCCTCCCTCTATTTCTCGTGCCTGTGATATTTTCGGGCAAGAGTGTTCAAATGTTATGCGCCAAGAAAAATAGGAGCGTGTCAATTATTATGCGCGGTACACCCTCAAATATGGAAACTGAAAAGCGGCAGTTTCGACGTGTTTCGCTTTTTCTCTATCGAAAACGTAAAAGTGCTGTTTAACCCTTTAACGGGCAGTGTTCTCGCTCTGGGAACACCCAACTCTGACGTTTTGACTGTTGCCAGTCACGAAGAATAGATTAGATTTCTATAAAAATAGTGGCGGGTGACATAGCTCCACGAGAATCCCTTTCTTTATAGAACGTCAGTTGACGTAAAAAAAATGGTCACGATTCTTTTTAACAGCACTGGCATCAGCTGAAAAATGGAAGAATGCGAGAACATCTGGATAGATTGTCCAATGCTGAAAAAAGGGCAGCCGTTGCCATCGCTCGACTTAACTACCAGCAAGATGGCGGACGATCGATTTTGTGTGTCGATCGATGTGTCAAAAAATGGTCTCTAATTTTGTGGCACGCGATGAACGTTTCGATCGTCCGCCATCTTGCTGGTAGTTAAGTCGAGCGATGGCAACGGCTGCCCTTTTTTCAGCATTGGGAAAGGGTTGCGCCTGAAAGAGTTAACAAAGGAAAAAAATGGATCCAATGTTTACGGAGACGATGTATTCAGAGAATGACAGTGCCAAAACTGTTTTTTTTAAATTTTCATCCCGCAATTTTGCTTTTGAAGACACACCACTTTCTGGAAGACCAATCCCTACTAGCAATTTTGCTCGGGCCATCATCGGAAGGGTATGTGGCCGATGGCACCCCGAGCAAAATTGCTAGTAGGGATGGAAGTGGATGAAGACACACACACACAAAAAAAAAAAAAAAAGCATTCATGGACGGAATCCGACGCATAACAACTCGTGCGAGTAAGCCGGATTAAATGGATCGAATTCGACCCTTCTTGATCATTTGAAACGCTTCGGAGATCGATATATGGGTT
Source organism: Cheiracanthium punctorium (assembly GCA_038373885.1). Classification (NCBI taxonomy): domain Eukaryota; kingdom Metazoa; phylum Arthropoda; class Arachnida; order Araneae; family Cheiracanthiidae; genus Cheiracanthium; species Cheiracanthium punctorium. The sequence goes on from JAWZYV010018190.1 coordinate 455,863, forward strand.
CCCCATGTTCTTAAAAAGCGAAATGGCTTTCCTAACAACCCAATAATCATCTCGAGCCAGAAAATAAAATGTACGAGCATTAGTCAGTTTTCAGATGTTGGATTAAGATTTCAGATCAGAAGTCTCAGAAGTATTACATTTCTGAAAAGTATTTGATAAAAATATTACTTCAGTTTTGTTTGTGCCGTACAGTTTTTAAAAAGACTCTTTCGTTGCGAAGGAAGCAGATATTAGACGTATAGCTGAAGTTAAATTTATTGCATACCTTCCTTTACATTAATTAGCAGACCGCGGATTATATGCAATCGCATATTTGCATATGCAATTGCATATCTCAGGTGTTTTTGATGATTTTGCATTTATTTTAAATAAAAATTCAGGATTTTTGGCAGCGAATAAAATAAATAATTTAAATAAATGGTGAGGGGAGTGAAAGTAGAACCATCCAAAGCGAAATATTAGAAGTATTGTCCACTGACATTCGTTGATGTTGAAAGAGCATTTTCAGCATATAAAGTGATTTCAGATGATAAAAGAAAAAGTCTTTCTATTGAAAATTTATAAAAACACTTAGCTGTGCATTGCAACAAAAATTACTGAAAGTGTCTTTTAATTCATATTTCATATCACTAAGATTGTGAATAAAAATTTCTCATTTTGCCTTTCATGGTGTTTTGAAGTTTCAAAGAGAAAAAGAATGTGTCATAATTGCAAGGTAAGTGACAGAAAATACTTTTACAGGTAAATACATTTTTATTTTCTGTTAATATGTGAATATGCTTCAGTTATTTGGTGCTTATTTTTAGATTTTTAGTGCATATTTTTAGATTTTTTAATGCATATTTGCATGCATATTTTGTCACTTTTTAATTGCATATAATCCGCGGTCTACTCATCAGTAATGGATACATTTATATTCGATTCAGTGGCTTGTAATTGAAGATTCATAGCGTGACCAATACTCCTGGATATCTCTTTTAGACCTACAAAAGCATGAATTAATAAAGTTTCGAACCACCGATAGGAGTGTCAGAGATCATTTTATTGATAGTAGGCGCAATACCGAAAAGAAATTATTTAGAATTTTTATTTCCAATTTCCAATTTATAGAATTTTTAATTCCAAAAGCGTTTTAATTTCTAATTTCGTTTAGCAGTATATACATGCTACTTATCATTAAGCTTCCCTTACAAACTGTATTCTGCAACTGAATCAGGCTTGGCCGCTTGCCACCAAATTCGGCATATGGACTGCACAAGAGAAGCACTCAAGGAAGATTTTTTTAGAAGTTCAGTTCAATAAATGTCCATCTGGTGGCGCTGTGCATGTTAAATGCAGCCTAAAAATAAAAACACCAATAAGTGCTCAAAAACTGTTAAATGCTGGAATTGTTTGTACATTGCGAAATAGCAATTTCCGTAGTTAAATTTGCTGCTTTTCATGCAAAACGAGACACTGGACATTATTTTTTGAACATTATTTTTATCGGAAGTTTTTGAGCGTATGTCATGTATTATTATAGTCCATATACCTAATTTGGTAAATGCCCGTTCACTCATTTTAGCTGTAGAGCCATTTTTAGGGGCAGTTTAATTATGACCATATATATATATATATATATAACATTCTTTTTCTGTGCTTTTAAAGAATATAACTAAATTTGATTTCTTCAATTAAGATAAACGATGACTAAAATAGATATTTTTAACACTACCACTACATTAATGCCTGTGTATTCAAATTAATATGTGTATCCTAATTTTTATGAGAGCTAAAATCTGTACTTCTTTTCACATTCTTTTACACTAACTTTTAATATCCTTCTCTCTCTCTCATATTTTCTAGATGTTAATTTTATTACACAGGATACAGATAAAATTTCAATCAAAAATGTATTTCGTTGTACAATAAATTAGGTAATGAACACTTACATTTATAATACAAATCAAGGGCTCGTGCGCTTATTTTGCTGTAAATATAAAGGCACTGGCTCAACGATAACAACACAAACTAAAATAGCCTAACATGTGACGTTAATCCCCCTAAAATTATTAGCGTCAGTAACTCTTTGAAGTTTTAGAACAGCAAGTCAGTTTTTTTATCATTTGCGATGTTCCTCAAATGACAAGAACATCATTAGTTTAATAACTTAAAAAATGTCAGCGCGTAGAAATATATTTTATTCGAAATAGGAGAAAACGGCAAATAATGATTTAACTTGTCCTTATTTGTTAACGGTAGTTTTTTTTCTGGTAATGGATGATGCCAATCAATTTAATGGGAAAAACTATAGTTAGATATTAAGAAATGAATTAGTTGTTAAAGCTTAGATCAGTAGAATAATCTTTTCTACAAACTTACTATACAAACTTAACAATTAAACATTCATGAAGTATACCAGTGGTATGTTTATATTAAATCCTTTTGCTAATTAAACGAGTAAGGAACATATTAGCCTAAAGGGATTCAGTTTACACAAAAAATCACTCATTTTCTGTAAAATGGGCTGTCTAGGGAGGGAGGGGGGAACAAGAGAAAAAGATATTACTTCATTTATTCAGGACATATGTTAGTTTAAGTACAAAAAAAAAAAAATGTTGCAATTATACAATGTGCGTTTGGTTTTCTTTCACTTCACTTTTAAAATTGCGGAAGTTTGTTCACGAAGAATTCTTCTGGATTACTTGCCAACATGTTACTTAGAGTAGTTAAGTCATTTGGCTGCCCAGGTGGTGTAGTGGCTTAAGGAACCATTCTATCACGCGTTGGGTCCGGGTTCGAATCCCTGCTTGGACTGGATGTTAACCTATCCGTTCCTTCATAGGGGTAACACTGGCCGCCCACTGGGTGCAGCCATAATAAAATAGCCTCAACAATATCGGGCCGTTGTAGTGGACAATGCCTAATCGACAAGTGCCCTCCCGTTGAAAGAACAAAGGTTAAGTCATTTCATATTTAGAAATTTTGCTATAATTGATAGTTTTATAACAATACGAGTTACTGCTAAATTTTTAGATGAATGGAGATCCCACTTGGGATTTTAATAATTATAAAGGAACCATACATTACTCAACATTCTCATACTTCTGTTCACGATTATATATATATATATATATATATATATATATATATATATATATATATATATATATACATATATTTATATATGTAATGTTCATTCTGGTCTGTCTGTTTGTTTGTTCGCATTAGGCGCTTGGATCATTCGTCGGATGTGGACCAAATTTGGCACACTGACTAAATGGGACAAAAATGACAGCTATTGTCGCAAAAAAAGAAATCAATCCGATTTTTAGTTTGTCAGTTATTTTAAGTTATGTCCGGTTTTCAGCCATTTTTCACGCATTTTGTGTTCTCGCGATCTAAATTTTCATCCGAAAACTATATTTCTTATACCATCGGAAACTACTGAGAGTTTTCTTTTTCAAATAAACTTTGTTTCTAAATCGTACTTAAATTAGCAGATTTTTAAGAAGTTTTATAGGTAAATTTTCGCAAGTCGAAACTGTCACATCGAAATAATCTGAAAATTTTCCATCTTTTTACCATCGATAAAACATTTATTTCAACCTCTTTTAAACGTTAAAGCGTACAGAAATATTAATTAGATTTTTTTTATATGCAAAGAGGAATTTTCTCCCCATTGGCTGGAACGTTTCCAAAACAACGAGGCGGGTGATCTTTTTTGAAGTTGAGGGGGACCCTGACGGAATAGATTAATTATTTTTAAGGGTGCTATTTGGGCTTTCTCGGGGAATTCAATTCTTCGTAAAGGCAAGGCACTGTTCTTTACGACAATTTCACTTTTTTTGACAATTTTCAGCTGCCATTTTGTTATTACTATTATTTATGGGTTAAAAATTGCAATGATTTATTTACTTTTAAATTTTTAAATAGTGGATCTCTTTTAAACAGTAGAACTATTTTATGATTAATTTAATTTTGGGTTACAGGACTTGGTGGTTTTCTTTTCCATTTTTTATTATTTTTTTTTAGTTCAATAGATATTTAATTGGTAACTTTCAAACAGTAGAACTTGAAGATTGGTGTTATTGTTATTTTACTCTACGATACCGGGAATTAACGATTTCTTTTTAGTAATTAATTTAAGATATTTTATTTCAAATTGTTATCAGAGGATTAAACGATTATTTGTTAGCTGCATCACATGCAATGTTTGAAGAACTGCACACCCAAGCAGACTAATATTTTAAAAATTCATATTCCTTTTGTGCATTAGTGGTTGTGAAAATAAGTCTCGCGGCTAGATTAGCGAACATAAGTGGACAATTCTTTTCTACAAGTTATGTCTTAGTGCCTAATATCCTCGCGCAACACAGCTATACATATGTATTTCTAATCTGATAGAGGAGCCGATTTGTACTGGAAAGTTAATGTTTCACCACTGAAATAATCATGGAATGAAATAAAAAATTTTCAGTTCGCCTCTCTCCGTGTAGAAAAAGAACGCTTTTTGAATTCATTATTGTTTTTCTCTAAACTTCGTTTACGGTAGAATTTCTTGTTTATTCTAAGACGAAATACTCAAGATAATCTTGTTTGCATTAGCTTTCTTCATATTAGGCCATCTGTCGGTAACATTCTGAGCGAATTATTGTTTTTTTTCTCCATTATAAAGAATTATATATTCCTCTATTGCTAATCGAATAATACCTTCAATTTTTCGGCATTATTTATTAATGAATTCTCTAAGTTTTTACGGATTTTTTTTTTCATCCGGATCTATATCCGTTTATGTATAAAGACGATCCATTTTATGCATTTTAAAAAAAATTAAATTAAAGAGGTGATCTTCTTTCGATGTTTTTTTTTTTCAATAAATTCATTCACTTTGGCCTTTTTAAATAGGATTCAAACTCAATTCAGACTTAGAAGAATTGTTCTGCAGTAATTTTAGTTTATTGAATAAAATGAAATATACCAGCAATTTGTTTTGATGAGTATAAAGTACTAATTTCTTTCTTTCTTTCAGGGAATATGCACATTTCCGTAAAAATACATCAGCACAAAAGTTATTTCAGTTTTCACGGTTTCACTTGTATTTTCAATTGATTATAAAACTTTCATTATAAGTAAATATTACTTTTTTTTTACGTCTTCATTATGTTTCTTGAGTTTCATTTGAGTCAAATGTAAATTCAAATTCCCTGTCATGCAAATTAAATTGCTGTTTTACAATTGATCCATATTTAAATACTTTTTGAGAATTGAATGTTACAATTGTAGAATCTAATGTATGATCTCTTACGGATTTTAACTGAATCAGTTGATAGTACTCAGAATTTAACCAATATTTTTATTCTCTTTGTAACATATACACATTAATATTAAATGTACACATATATTTCTTATTATGTTTTTTTGTAAAATTAATATTTCATAACTAATTAACTAAAGCTATAGAAAATGGTTGACATAATTCATTTGTGCTTTTATAAGCAAGATTTTAAAAAGGAAAACACATAAACAGCTTAAGTAAAATATATTGGTTATTGTTGAAGTTGTGTCTTAAAATTTAGAATTTTTTTGTGATGTCAAAGCTTTCATTTTTCAAGATTTTTTAATTTGCTGAGTATTCATTCAAAACCTATAAAAATTCTTATTTTTATCTATAGCATATCGTCGTTGTCAAATTTTCGAGCTTTCGACATTTTGACTATTATCACTAGGTTACTAACCAAATTTAGATATAAAAAGACTATGTGACTGTAAGCATTATACTGTGAACTGTAATCACCAAAAAAAAAGTATACCATGTGAATCAGCCAAAATATTGTCAAATAATAACTTCTAATAAAAACCTGTAATAATAAATAAACGTTTTGCACACAGCAGATATTGGTTTGACAACTACGATATGTGAAATTCTAATATGAAATTATATAATATGAAATTAACCTGCTATTGAACTTCTAAAACTTTTTTTTTGTTACAATATGTTGACCCCTTAATTTTTTCCACAAAAAACATCAAAGCTCTAACAAAGTAAAATAATGCAGTATTTTGTTTGTGTGACAGTTGAAATTAAAAAAAAGTCCTTTTTTTATGCTGCATTTCTAATATTTTAATTTTCAGTAAATAATTTTATGCATTTCATGCTCTATAGATTTCAGTTTACAAATATTAGTTTGTTTTGTGAAGAGTCTTTACCTCTCTCGTAAGCTGGATATACACATTTTTTGCTCAAACAAACTTCACCCAGAAACGTTATCATCTCTAACGTTGCTTTCAGTGCGTTGTTATAATACAGTCTGAGCCTTCTTCAATGCACTTCTCTAAGCAAAGGAACGCCTTTCACAAATATGCAGCCTGTTATCTTGCCTATAATGATAAATTCTTGATCATCCAACTAGAGGGATATTTGTTACTGGATAGTCTCATGAAAATAGAGGTGATCAGTGTTTGTTGCTAATAGCTGTATGCATTTCTGATCATTCTGCTCTGCAGCATTACATCATTAATCGCAGCTTTTGTGAATGATAAAGCTATAATTATGTCTCAGTAATGTTTTTTTTTTCTGGAAGCGTTCGTGACTATACTAATATTTTCTTTTAGTTCGTGAAAATGTTGCAGGTTACCTACCTTCAGAATTTTCTATTCATCTTAATCAACTATACTGGTACACTGCAGAAATAGTTAATAAATATAATTAAGAATTAATTCATCGCATTTCTAGTTACATAATGAGTAAAATTTCACTCACAGAAAAATGTAGTGGTGGCTTTTCACGTGCATGTTCCAAATCGGTCTTAAAAATATAACATTTTTGATTTTCTCTTGATATTTATTTTTTTAAAACGAAAAATTCAAGATTTATTTCGGAGACATGATTCAATTCTTTACTAAATAATTTAAATTCGTAATTTCACAAATACAATTCATCTTTGTAAGTGAATGCTACATTGAATTATTTATTGCTTTCAAACAATATGTAGTATATTTACTTTCACATACTTAAAGCACTCAAACATGTAGTGCTTTTTTTCCTCGAACTTTTCTCAGAACTTAAATATCCCGGGGTTATACAAGCTAACATTCTCAGCTGCCTGAATCGATAATACGACATCAGTAATAAACGCCTTGATAGTTTCTACTAATTAATATTGAAAGAGCAAGTATTGTAAACAAAGGAAAATGTAACTGGGATGTAGACTAGAAAAGTCTTATGTTTGTTCAGTGTAACTCAACTTTGAAGAGCAAATTCTAATTCATTTAGTACAGTGACGTCTTCATATTTTCTATTACAATTTTAGTTAGAGTAGAAATGTAAAAGGTTCAGAACACACGCAAACCACAACACACCTTTTACATTTTTACTTAGAGTAAAAATGTTGCTTAGCGTAAAGTGTAAAAATGTAAAAGGTGTCGTTTAACAACGTTTCTATTCGACACTAACGTGACACAGAAATTATATAATTAAGGCTGTTACTTTTAAATAGCTTTTTAAAGAATTTCATTGAGCTAGAGATTCGGAAAAATTTAGAATGCCTCTTTACAAGTTGTACCGTGAGATGTTACAGTGAACCTGTGAACCTACCAATGAACCTGAAATGTATACAAGTTACGAAACATCCAGAAAAAAAGCTAAACACCGGGAATTTTACAATATTTCCCGTAACAGGAAACTCTGATCATTCTTAAAGATGAATTTTGAGCTTATAAATTTTTTCTGAAAGTTGCATGGGACATAAAGCTTTATTGTTAGTACTAGTCCATAGTGTAACGGATGAAGAAGCTTCATTAATTCTTGTTGCTGTTTCTGCTTATGCCAACCGCATACGGTGCCAGATCCCCCCCCCCCCTCCCAATATAGGGAGGCGATGGGCAGAGGGGAGCTCTTTCCATTTTTCTTTGGCCCCAGTGGGAGGAAATCTGACTTTAGCCCGGTGGTCCCCTAATTTTGAACGAATTCCAGAGGAGGGACCAACCCACTGAAATTGGCACCCCCAGAGGTATCGTTTAACAACTTGGAGGACATTGGAGCCACGACAGATTTTACGTGCACCAGCTCCCATTAGAGTACACGGTCCCATAGTAGTCGAGCCGAGAGGGAGTTGACCCTCCCAAGCACTGGCCAAGTCGGATGCATGATCACTTTCCGTTTTCTTATGGAGTTTAGCGCCCAGACCAATGCGGGACTCATTAATTCTTTCGAGTGTTTATCATCATTGGTTTTTCTGTAAAGCTGTTTCGAAAGTTCTGTGACGACTACCTCTCTTCAGGTGGAACATAGGGATGGACACGAGAGGGAAAATAGGCGTCTCGCGTCTTGCAAAACATTCTAAAAGCTTTGTCTCACCTCACAAAAAAGCTGTAAATCTCTTTCTCGTCTCTTCTCCACACCCTGTGGAACACCCTTATAAAAAAAAAAAAAAAAAACATTTTTCGCATAACATTCCATTGGAATGCAAGAATCTTTATTTCTGTTTTCAATAGACGTTTTAATATTTGACTATGAAGCACTAGACCAGATATAGTATTTGCAATTAAAAAAAAAAGAGTGACTAAAGCCCAATCGAGATGGCATTCACTTTATTAAAGCGGAAATTAAAAACTCTTAAAACCCTTCAAGCGGCTGTGACGCAAAATCCCGTCCACTTTATTCCAGTTTTCTCTTCAGTTTATCTATAATTTAAATTATTTAGAGCACTCAGGTATCATAATATATATTTTAATATTAAAGGTCGTAAGTAATTTAGGAGCTTATTTTTTTAATAATTAAAAATTTTCCTATAGAAATTTACGTTTTTTTTTAATTTTAAAGATGCATGAACATTTTACCGTGTTAACAACTTTGCATCATTTGCCCAAGACGCTTAGAGGGTTAATGCACCTTGTTTTAACAGAAGTTAAACCAAAAAAAGATGCCTGCCATGTAAGTTTCTCGCTTGCTTTCGAATTCAGGTAAGTTTACACTCTCGGAAAAATTCGTCTTCTAATTAATCCCTCATTTTTCAACGAATAATTTCCGTATTCTATGGAAACGTAATATTTCCGTGAATTATTCTTCCCGTTATCTGAAGAGGAGGAAAGAAATATCGTTGAATTTGAAGATGTTTCTTCAATTCACAAGAGGAAAAAAGAAACGGATTTTCTCCAAATAGCGGAGATATTAGCGGAGATTCGGAATCACTGTTGTCAGAAGAATTTCCGTGAATTCAAGAAATAATTTGTGATAGTGCGTCTTTATACACTAATTTATTCCTAATTTTTCAACGAATAATTTACGATCTCTTTGGAAACGTTATGCAGGGTATCCGAAAAGTCCTTGACATATTAAAAAAATTCATAGAAAAGCAACAAATTATCGTATGAATATGCGGTTTGCACAATAATACTTGACAGGTTCGTGAATTTTTTTCGACATCGTAAAAAAATTACTTCCAAATTGTGTTCATAGGTGGCGCTGTACCGTCACAGTTAGCTTTTTGAATGTCTTGTACAGTTTTTCTTACCCAATCTTCGTGGCCAACCACTTCTTTCCCTGTCTAAAACGCTTCCACTCTCTTAAACACTTTTCATGTCAGGCCGAAATGCTGTTTCGACTCGTAAGGTTTTTCTTAAAGCTTTGCGACTGATGTTACTAAACTTTCTCTGGAATGCAGTTATATGGATTTTGATACCAACCTACGCAATGCTCTTTCTCAGTTGCAATCGCCTTAGCTAGAATGAATATTCTCGCACCATCAATGCTGTTTGAAACTCACGAAAAATCCCTATTGGCTCTCGTTGCTTGAAACTGGAGATGCAGCGCCATCTATTAACGCATTTTTGAAGTAATTTTTTTTAAGATAGAAAAATCAATTCTTGATTCTGTGAAGCATTATTGTGCGAAACGCATTTTCTGTGAACTTTTGAAGTGTGTCAAGGACTTTTCGGACACCCTGTATTTTCGTGAATCCTCCTTGAAAATCTGAAGAAGAGGAAAAAATTTCGCTGAATCTGAAAAATTTTCTTCAATTGACAGGAGGAAAGGTGAAACGAATATTCACCAAACAACGCAAATATTCCGGCTGTACTGCTGCGTAAAATTTCCATGAATTGAAGAAATAATTTTTGAGAGCGTAAGTAGGCATTTTGGAAACGTAATAGATTGTTTTCGTTTGCCATTTAAAACGTCCAGAAACCTTTAAAAGTAAGCAAAAACCTTCTCTACATAGCACTATTCAGCACAAGATGCAGTTTGAAATCAGAAAATGCGATGTATTTCAGAAATTGATAAAGCAAGAGTAAGGGAGAATGAATTAGGGATGATAAATGCGAAAGATTCACATTTATGAAACCACATACAAACATTCTGAGTACTGTTTTGTATTTTATTGCGTGATTTTGTATACGCATTTTTGTAAAGATTCTTGTGCAGTGAACATAATTTTGATTGTGTACTGCATACGAATATGCATGTTATTTTTAGTAAGTGGCATGCTAATATCGATATAAACAATTTTATATATTCAGTTCAATTCATAAACCTTTATAGAACTCTTGCTTAAACGTCAGTTTAGTGAATTTGACGATTTGAATCTATTGTAACTGTACCTAGTTGGGATTCAAAAATAATTACCAACGAATCAAAGTCAATTCGGTTAAAGAAATAAAACACTTAGCTTTACACGGAAGACGAATAAAGAAAAAATTAAATAAAAGGACGTAACGATTAAAAGAAGCAGAATTTCTTTTATTCTGTTCGATTTTATCACTGCGGCAGTGGAGGTACACGGGATTTCTTTTAGCACTAATCAAATTAGCAAAAAAAGCCACTTAACTGCTATCAGGCATTACAAATTAAATTTCATGAACAGTTATTTACCGACGGCGAGAGAACAGATTTAATTTTCCGAATTCACTACTGAAATTAACAAACTTTTGGTGCATGGAATTCTCGTAATTTAATCATAAAAAGACAGAGCCAGAAAATACCGATAATAAGTTAGTGGAAGAGAAAGGGTACTTGAAAGAACTGATTGATTTAAGTAAACTCACGAAGATATTTTCAATTAGCCGAATATTTATAGCCAAGAAAAGTTGCAATACATAAAAGCTTTTCATGCGATATTTCGAAAACCTCCAGCTGTTATAAGATGAGAGAAGTAATTAAAATTTCTTAGAATTATTTAACGTATAAGACAGAAAGTCAATGTTCTTAAAAGTAATTGTTTTCGCTTTTGATTTTTTATATACGTATTTTGCATGCCATTCCTATTTTATGCTCAGACAGTGGCTAAAATTCAGTTTATATGAACAGGAGAGAAAGGTATTATGTAATAGTTGGGAAATATGGAATACTGAGTTTCCGGCTCTGTTTGGTGCTGCTGTCTTTTGAGAATACTATGCAGTACTCAAGAAAGACCTCCCATGATGTAGTACAGCAAGAGTTGATCTCTTATTGTTATTGTACCATTCACTAAAGGAACAAAGTATGATTTTCAAAATTTTTACATGTAAGATGTTAAACATTTTAACCTACTAGTATACATGTGACTTGAACATTGATGCTAAGTATAATGTTTACTAAATAATTGCAGTTTGTTGTACTGCGGTCGTTCGGACAATGCTTTGTTCATCAGAATGAAGGTTCATTTTCAAAGTTGATGTGTCGGACATTATAGAATACTAGGTATTGGATTTAATGCCATGAACTAAAGAACTGGTAAAAAAAACGCTGAATGTATCTTCTTTAACGGAAAGTTCTTCGAAAATGTTAGAGAGAAAATTTTGATTCAATGCTTCAACCATTCTCTGTGGACTTACCTTGACTGTACCAGAGAAGAGAAAGCAGACTATGTAACTTTTGTAAATATGCTCGAAGCAGAAACGGCTTGCACATAATCATAAAAGTAATGTTTTTATAGATAAATATAACCATGTTTTATGAAGTCTAAATAGTTTAATTTACACCACCTATTCCATATATTGCCCGACTATTTCATATTAACCTCCATTTCTACCTTTTTTCAAATAAAATTTTCTTGTAACAGAAAAACAAGCAGCATTTTGTTTTAAGTGACAGTGGATTTTATGCAAAAACCAGTAAAGTTATTAGAAATGTAAACGGTATTCCACAATATCCTCTTCTCATATACATGTGACACAAATTAAGTAAATAAACAAAAATCTGAGTATTGTCTGACTACGCTTAGTGTGGAAAATTGGCAAGTTGCCAGCAAAGGTGAATCCAAATGAACAGAGTCGAGGAGGGGAGAAAACGAGCGGAGTGAATACCCGCCTTTCGTATTGTTCATTAAATTATCATTCTTAGTTCAATTGATTTGATTATATCCTTCTGAATTTCGTAGTTGTATTTGTAAACATAGTATTCCTAAGGAATAACGGGGCTAGAACATCTAAGAATAAATCGTTTCGAAGTAATTCAGCAAGCGCACATCTGACAGGCACCCCCACAACTAATGGACGTGCCCTTTTCCGCCTCTAAACAGGATATTTACGTTTTTTATCTTATCGGAAGTCAAACGTAATATTGTCGGTTCCAATTCACCCTTTCGAAGCAAGGCACTCAGAAATGAACTGCGTCTTGGGTGTCCGGCATGCCAAGCAAACATGTCCGAGAATAAATGTTCCAAACTACAAAGTTCGACCTGACGTTGTAAGATCGAAAACAAAAGTCGAATGGTTCGTTTAAACAATTCATATCCTTACAATCATCCAAAAACTTCAATTTAATACCTTTTATGAGTATTAAAATCGGTTTTTTCCCACTGAAATACATTACGAAAGCTGCTTATTGTCAGACAGAAGGTGGGCCCGTCGCAGAGATCCTAGTCTCGTGGAAATTCTCTGTTGTGCAGTTTCTTATAACAAATGTCGTTACTATAGACTTTAATGAAGGAGCTAAATTTTGCTCCCTGGTACTTACGTATTATCCCGGTAGTCGTTCCCGCCAAATTATTTTTTCGCCGAATATGCTGGCAAACTGTTACCAATTGTATTCGGAACCATCAATAATTTCATGTGCCCGGCATAGTGTGGTTTATCTTGGCGTGAAATCGCTTGCCTTGGCGGAACGCGGGGATAATGCGCATAAGTACCACAATTGTTTTTAATCATTTCTATAAACAGGACTACAAAAAAACATTCATATGTCTTTTTAGGATTTATTAATAGCTCAAAAAATACGAAGCAAAACAGGCGAAGAACAAAGAAAATTTTGAAATTTGACGATAAATAAATCAATGTATGACTAATTTTTAATTTTATTACTGATTCGTGAAGACTGAAATATTTATCAAAATAGGATCTATGTAGGGATCACCGAGTGTTCCAGAATCAAAAAATATATATATGATACTTAGAAATGAGAAAACTTTGCAAAAATTGCTTAGTGGCCATGTTTGATTCGCCATTTTGGATATAAGCACACATGAGAACTTATGAAACTTTTCAGGTTTTATTTTACCTGTCATGCAAAACTGACTCCGAAATTTTCAGCTCATTATGAGTTACTTCCTTACCAAACACTGAATGTACTGGGCTAATCCAAATGTCTTTGAGAGCAAAATAACGCACAAAACATCAAATACATACGGAAAATTAAATTACTATATTTTTATTCACACCCTAAAATAACCAAATTCATCATCACTTAAAAACGCCTTTTTCCAGCCCAAATTGTACTATAAACAGAATATGAAGCACAGTAATGTTTGAGACGTTTACATGGCAAGAAATCATTTGCATTTTCGTTGCTAGTTCTTGTACTAGCATGATCCAAACCTTTGGAGTTTATGTATCGTCAAAAATATAAGTTAATATTTTTGAATATATAGAAACTCTATGAAGACTTTGACATTTTAAAGTTGGCAAAATTTGATTGTACGGCCTTTAGCGGATAGTTTTTAACACTATCAGATTTATGAGATTTTCTTTTAATTTTAAGATATTCATTTTTTTTTAAAAGAAAGCATAGGTCAGTTCTTACTCAAATTTAGAAATACGACAAGTTCCAAATATGTGGTAGGAATATATTATATTTTTTAAACTTTAAAGAGTGAGTCCTAGTCTGTTGAGATTTCACTTTAGAAAACTATATACTTGCATAAAAAAATATAAAAAAAAGTTTAAAAAAATGAAACAGCTTAAAGTATTAAGCTCCGTTGCATTAAACAAGCTTTCCTTGCAATCTGATTCTAGGAGCATTAGAGACAAAATAATTTCCTTCTTAAATACTAATCAAATTAGATTAAAAAAAATATCCTCAAAGAAGCCATTTGAAAGCTATTCAGTAATACAAATTAAATTTCAGATCAGTTCTTTGGCAGCGAATAAATTAGATTTCCCGAATTCATTTCTCAAATTAACAAGTTTAGCTTTTTTGCTGGATAGGAATCTCACGTTTAATTGATGTAAGAAACGTTTTGAATTCATGTGATTATTTAAGGGTCGAAAGTCAGCTAAAATGATTAATATAAGTGCAGAGCTTTTTTCCCCCCTTCAGTTGATCAAGTCTTTTTTTTTTTTTTTTTTTTTTCCTTGGAAATTTTTCATACGGAGAAATTCATACAATTATCGAGTGGCAAAGCTTTCTCTTGTTTTAAAGCAATTTTTTTTCTTGTTTAAAAGCAATAAATGACAATTTCTGGAACTAGTTTATAAACGCTATGAGCAAAGGGCTTTTGAATCGAAATACGCGATTGTGGTGCCTGGCGTGGTTGTGCGCCTGCACGCAATTGCGCGTACCGTCCAACTTAAGCGAAAGTGCGTGCGAGGGCATCATGGGGTTTACATTGCAAAATTCGACGATTGAGGAAGGGGCTACTGTATCCTATGCAAGTCCATTAAAGGTGCTATCACACGAGAGCTCTACGCACTGCAAAATGCAGGTACAACACTTTTGTACTGCAGTTTTGCCCTTCAGTCAGGTGAAAACCGTTGTGTGATAGTATTTCCCTTGACACCGGACTGTTTCGAACAATGTTGAAAAATGTTTGGTATGAATGGCGAAATCAGCCAATCAGAGCTCTAGACACTGTCCACACCTTCATTCAAGATAGCGACCTCCATGCCTGTAATGTGGACGGCGGAAATAGAAGCCGATTTTATTTCCGAAGTGCAAATCGAAAACCATTATAAACTTTTTTACTGTATTTACTTAAAAATGAACCTTCGAATTCCACCGTCAATGTCAATGTTCGAATGCACGAGTTGTACGAGCATTTTGAAGGGCGAAAATGCGTCGTCTGATAACGGCTTAAGAGCAAACAGTCTGGACTGCTCCCACTTGAGCTCAACCATTGTCCTGACCTTAGTTGGGGATGCAAGTTATCTGTATGCAGGATCATTACCTCCGCGAGCAACATTACGTTAAGACGCTCGTGAGTCTGCATAAACAGGCTCATCTAAAATATTTTTAGGACACTGCTCAAGAATTCCCAAAAGATGTTCTGAAAATCTATTTTCTTTTCAGCAGGCGGGCAGTTTCCGATTAGGCATTGTCCACTACAACTGCCCGAAGGTATTGTGGCTATTTTATTATTTGGGCACCGAATGGGCTGCCAGCGTTACCCCCTATGAAGAGACGGACAAGTTAATATCCAATCGGAAGCTGGATTCGAACCCGAACCCATGGCGTGATAGAATGGTTCTTAAGCCACTACACCAGCAGGAAGGCTGCTACGGAAATTTGAATCGTGGGTGTACGCTAAAATAGTAAAGCAAGTTCGAAAAGCGAATATAACACTTTTATGGATGACTCGAAGCGCTAATGTCTCACAAAAAAACCGAATTTATAATAACACATGCAAACTGCAAATCATAAACTTAGCAATGACATTCTTCAAATCGCAATGTCAGTCGTATAGCTCTGCTATGCGACTGCATCCACAAAACTATATCCGCTGTCCATTTTAACTAAATCGCAGTCAGAGAGACTATAATGTTTCCAAGCCGGACGTGACGTCAAACAGGTCGTGACGTCATAATTCTCGATTTTTCTCGTAACTTCTTTATTAACTGAGATACATCCAAAATTCTACTACTTTCGAAAACTTTCTTTTGGTCGCCAAATTTGTCACCGAATCGGTAAGTTTGTCGCAAAGGCCAAGGTGTTGCATACTTGTTTCACTTGCCTATAAAACTCTCTTTCCAGCTACGCATATTCATGCGAAAAAACAACATTACAACTTCGTAACACTATTTTTAATCGAGTTAATAATCTAAGAATACATTATTTAGACTGATAGTATCATACTACAAGCTCCCTTACTCATGTACGTTTGTTATTTTTTTAAATGAATATATATTTGCATTAGATTATAAAAACACTATCTCATTAATAGTAAATATAGTATTTCTTTCTTTAAATATGCTAGGCTGTAGCTTAAATTTCTCTATTGAAGTCGAAAAAGACATAGAAAAAACCTCATGTAAGAGACAAAAGAAAAGAAGGATCACTTTTTATTGATACAGTTACAGGAAAGACTTAGTTTTAACTTGAAGAAAACGCTTTAAAGTGTTTCTTGAGTTCACCTTTTCTCAAATGTGAAATAGTTTATCGACTAAACGTTGCCCCCATTCTAAAAACGCTATATATATATATATTTTTTTTTATTCAATAGAAAAAAGTATAGTTTTTCTCCGGAAAATTTATAAACTCTTGTTTAAAATCTCAAAGCAATACTTTAGAATGAAAAACGAGCAAATTTATTTTGTCTAGTTCAGCGGTGCTGAAAGAAAATCACGTGATAAAACGTACATAAACGGATGGTTGCTCTCCAGGTATAAAAGAACAATTGCTAAAACGAAGAAATAAACAAAAGTTATTATTTTGTTTTGGTAAATATTTTTCAATGTGCTGTTTCTCACTATTCCCGAAAATCTTTTGATTTTCGGCAATATTTTACAACCATTCTTTAGCATTTTAATATTTCTGCTAATTTTAAAATATTACATTTTCATATCTATAAAGGATGCATGAGGATTCGGATTGGCAGATTTCTCTAAGTCGGTACAGGTCGTACTTAATGTACTTAACTATAATTAAGCGTACATTCAAGAATATAACACCACACTTGTTACAATTCAAAATTATATTTTAAATTGTTACTTTTTGTTTATGGGGAGTGTGTTTGAGATCCTGCATCCCTGTGATTCAGAGGTACTTTCTGGCTTCTATTTTTGACCCATATGCTCGCATTCATATACATATATTTTATTTTGATCATTCCAAAAAAAACTGTGTCACTTTTTGAGAAAACAAACGTAAGGTTGACTCATTCATGTTACTTAAATAGACAAGATGTCCCAAACTGTGAAATAGAAAATTCTAGGAAAAGTAAGTTTTAACGGAAAGAATTAGTGTTACAGGGTTTGTAAGCCTTATTTATTTAATATTAATTATTCGTATATATTCGTATAAAATAATCACATTAGAATGTGTCATGCCTTTAAAATAATTTACATGTATCGTTCTTGTTTTTAGATTCCTTTCTTCGTTTCCTAATTCTCCTTCTACTATAAATCAAGAAAATCATTCGGATTCAAGTTATTACTTTATATTCACCTTTTTTTTAAAATTTCGAATGTTAAATATTTAGAGATACTTGTTTCCCAGTGGTCGAAATTTGACCGTATTTCGTTAAATTTTTAAATTTGTACATTATTAAAGTTCTTTTGCCAAAGAGTATGCCTCACCATTCCATATACAATGGAACCCGCTAAACTGACCACCTTGGTAAAGAGACCACATGCCTATAATGACCACTTATGTATAATATCGCTTCACAACCACCACACATTACCAACTTTGTAAATTGGCCATCTTTATAATGCGACCAGTTTTTTTTCTTCCCGAAGGCTGTCACAGTATACAGGTTCCATTGTATAGTATAACTAGCTTAAGTACCCGTCCTCGACGGGTTAGTGAATGCAAATTTCCAAAAAGCAAGAACTTTCGTCAGCTTTGTAGGAGTACACAGAATGGATGTAGTATGTTGACTAAGTAAAGAAAGCGAAGTTATAATTTTTATGTATTCTTAAAATATTACAGGTTAGAGAGTCACTAAGTAATAACATTTCATTCGCTTTAGTCGTAATTATGGGATGCGCGAACGAATATTGACGCATATTGAAATAATTTTCGCAAAATCTCAAAATCTAATCAACATTTTTGAAAAAGTGGAAGCCTAGAATTTAAGTTGAGTGGCAACCTATCATGTCACCCAATTTCGTTTAATTTCCTGAAGTCTTTATTTCGTGATGCTCGAACAAAAATTTTAGCATTTTTAAACGATTTTCACAAAATCTCAAAATGTAATCAAAATATTTTAAAAACTCTCTCTCAACACCTATAAATTAAGATTAGCAACTACCTATCATATCACCAAATTTCGTATTAGTCGTTATTACGCGATGCTTGAAGAAATATAACCGCATTTTGAGAGAATTTTCACAAAATCACAAAATCTAATAAAAATGTTTAAAAAATTGGACACCTATACTTTATGTTGAGCAACAACCTATCATGTGACCAAATTTCATATAATTCCCTTTAGTCGTTATTACGCAGTGCGTGAAATAAAATTCACTCAGTTTGAAACGATTTTCGAAAAATCCCAAAATCTGATCGGTGTTTTTTTAGATGCTTATAGTTTAAGGTGACCACCTATCATTTCACCAAATACCATTTTTTCACCTTTGCAGTTATTACGTGATGTGCGAACACAAATTTACGCAGTTTGAAACGATTTTCGAAAAATCTCAAAATCCAATCAAGATTTTTTAAAAATTCGATGCCTATGTTTTAAGTTGAGTGACCACCTATCATGTCACTCAATTTCATATCATTCGCTTCAGTCGTTTTTACGTGATGCTTGAACACAAATTTAGGCAGTTTGAAAGGATTTTCGCAAAATCTCAAAATCCAATCAGGATTTTTTAAAAATTCGACGCCTGTGTTTTAAGTTGAGTGACCACCTATCATTACACCCAATTTCATATCATTCGCTTCAGTCGTTTTTGCGTGATGCTTGAACACAAATTTACGCAGTTTGAAACGATTTTCGCAAAATCTGAAAATCTAATCAAGATTTTTTAAAAATTCGACGCCTATGTTTTAAGTTGAGTGACTGCCTATCATGACACCCAATTTCATATCATTCGCTTCAGTCGTTTTTGCGTGATGCTTGAACACAAATTTACGCAGTTTGAAACGATTTTCGCAAAATCTGAAAATCTAATCAAGATTTTTTAAAAATTCGACGCCTATGTTTTAAGTTGAGTGACCACCTATCATGACGCCCAATTTCATATCATTCGCTTCAGTCGTTTTTACGTGATGCTTAAACAAAAAAAGCGTCACGGACAGAATGACAGAATGACAGAATGACAGACAGACAAACTTTTTTTTGAGGGTTGCATCGGATTCCCGGGTGCTTGAAACGGATAGAAATCGCAAAATTTTTGAATTCCAAGAAATGTACAGACAAAAGTCTAATTTTATTTATATAGATGAAGCATTGACTTTCGAGTAATTTGAAAAATGCAAACGATAGGAAAAATGGCGTATATCTTGGCTAAGCCATATTCAAGAAATAATAGTGCATTTTTTGACATTTTATTGTTCTATTATTATTATTATTATCTGGGCTTCGATCCGTAATTTTTTTTTCGTCTCGATTTTCGTTCCGGTTCAGCTAATCTTATAAATAAAAATGAAATTCTGTTTGTTTGTTTGTTTGTTTGTTTATTTGTTTGTTTGTTTGTTTGTTTGTTTGTGGATTTGAGTTGTATACAAATCTACAAAAAAGGACCTATCAGCCTGAAATTTTGCACAGATATGTAAAATAATATAGAATAAATCATAGTCCACTTTAAAACTTTGAAAGTCCACCCGTTCCCGGAATTTAAGAGATTTTTTATGTTCTCCACGCAAAAAGCTTTCCGTAATTGTAACCCCTGTAGTGAAAAAAGTGTGAAATAAGGATCGTGGTTGCCATGTGTGGCGATTTTGCCGAATAAGATGTTTCAAATTCTCAAAGTAAAAATAAAAGAATAATAATGATTTTTTTTTGTTAGTTTATATTCGTAAGGTTATATTTTTTTTTTAATTATAATATCGTGTGCATGGGAAATCGGAGCAGGAATGAAATGTTTTATACTCAAAACAATAAAAATTGAAGATTTCCGAGGCTAATATGTTAAAATTTTTTAGTTTGGCGAAAAAATAAAATGGCTCAAATGCCGAGAAAGTGAGTTCCAGCGGTTTGCACAGTTTCCGGCTTGCGGCAATTTACTGAGAGCTTAAGGAAACGGATTTTTGAAAACAATTGCAAAGGTTTTATTAGAATACAGCCTTAAATTTTAATGATCCGTGCGAAAATAATGCAGTTATTAAGGGATTTCAAGCGATCTATCTACAGCATTCTCGCGATTTTGAGGAGGATTCTAACGCTTGGCGCTATTTATCGTAATTTAATCGTCTGCTATTTGGGTTATGAATACACCTGCGTATAAGTTTTTGAAATTTTCATTTAGTTGGAATTGTGCATTTTTCTGAGCAGCTTTTCTGCATCTAATGTATTACATCCAGAAAAAAGGGTGTTAGAAATATCAATTTTAATTTTGTTTAATCAAACTCATGAATAATGATACACTTTCCAACTTAATGAAAGAAGGAACGAAAAAAGGGCAGACCCATGGATTATAACTCTTTTTATACATAGCACTTTAGTGCGTATTTAAAATTCTGAAAGTGTGTCAGATTTTCTATGATTCTAGCGCTTGGCGCAATTTAATGAGAGGGTATTTTTAAAAACAAGCGTAGGTTATCTTATAAATAAAAATGAAATTCTGTTTGTCAATTTGTTGATTTGGGTAGTATACAATTCCACAAAAATGGACCTGTCAGCCTGAAATTTTACACAGATATGTAAAATAATATAGAATAAATGATAGTCCACTTTAAAACTTTGAAACTCCACTTAAAAACGTTTTCCTCCTGAATGGTTCTCTTAATTTCCGTTCCCGGAATTTAAGAAATTTTTTATGTTCTCCACGCAGAAAGCTTTACGTAATATTAACCCCTGTACTGAAAAAAGTGTGTGAAATAAGCATCTTGGTTGCCATGTGTGGCGATTTTGCCGAATAAAATGTTTTAAATTCTTAAAGTAAAAATAAAAGAATAATAATGATTTTTTTTAGGTTATTTTTTTAATTATAATATCGTGTGCGCATAAGAAATGAGAGCAGGAATGAAATGTTTTATACGCAAAACAATGAGGATCGAAGATATCCGAGACTAATATGTAATTTTTTTTAGTTTGGCGAAAAAAAAATGGCTGATAGGCCGATTTTTAGAGAGTGAGTTCTATCTGTTTGCACAGTTTTAGGCTTTTTGGCGCAATTTACTGAGAGCTTAAGGGAATAGCATTTTTGAAAACAAGTGTATAGGTTTTCTTAGAATACAGCATTAAATTTTAACTATCCGTTCAGAAATAATGCAGTTATTAGGGCATTTCAAGCGATGTAGCTTCAGAATTCTCGCCAATTGAGTACATTGATTTAACTTGGGGGAAATCCGCCAAATTTCAGAAAATTGAAATCTTCGCATTTAGTACATCGAGGTAACGATGAATAAAACATGTTATAGTTGATAATTTAAAAAATGCGGCTGTATTAAGGGATTCCACTTTTCAAATAAATGCCTGGCGGTCGAACCATTTCCCATTTTGATTGCTGCTAAGTCAATGCTTCGAATGATTCCCTGAAAAAACTCTTGCAAAATGGCGTATGCTGGCACTTTGGCGAGGCTTAGATTTGAAACTGGATTTTACTTGAGACTGGTATATACGTATAATAAGACTGGTTATAGATAAAAATGAATGTTGGTATGTGTGTAGGAGGTTGAAAAACTCCAGCACCGTTTCACCGGTCACCATGAAATTTGATTCACCTAAGTATTTTATCATGGAGAAGGCTTTTATGCTATCCGTTTTCCTCTAACTTTTCACTAGGTGGCACAGCAGAACGTCGAATTCTATTCCGTTTAGCCGTTTGCTATGCGAATATCGTCCAACCAATTTCGATGAAATTTGGTACACGCGAATATTAGAACACGGAGAATATTTTTCACTATCCATTTGCTGTAACTTACCGCAAAATAGCGCTGCAACGCATCAACTTCCATACCGTTCGACCGATCGGCATAAAATTTTTTATACTTACACATTTGAGAACGAAGAATATATTCTAACTGCGTTACTTTTTATGTTACTCACCACTAGATGGCACTGCAATGCATTATTATTTTAACTCGCCACTAGATGACGCTACAGCAGGCCAAATTTTTGACCATTCAAACGGTGGCTATGAAAATCAGTATACATAGCTATTTGAACAATGAGAATATTTTGGCGTTATCCATTTTGCTATAACTCGCCACATGACGGCGCTGTAGCAAATCATTACTTTAATTAACCACTAGATGGCCCTGCAGTGTATCACTTCTTGACTGTGCGAATGATCGCTATGAAAATAGGTATACATAGATATTTGAACACGGGGAAGAGTTTGGCACGATCCATTTTCCTATAACTTGACACTAGATGTCGCGTCAACACATGAACTTCAAGACTATTCAGCCGATCGTCATGAAAATTCGTATACATCGATATCTGAATGCGAAGAATATTTTTGCCGTATCCGTTTTGCTAAAACTCGCCACTAGATTGTGCTACGCCGCATCGCCTTCTGCACCGTAAAAACGATTGCCTTGAAATTCAGTATGCATGATTATTGGACACAATATAATGCGATATCCATTTTGCTATATCTCTTTATTACAATAAATAGTAATCACAACAAATATTAATATCAAAAAGTCCATTCATTCCCGTGCGAAGAACGGGTACTTCAGCTAGTATATATATATATCTGTTCAGTTCCTGTTTTCGTTCCTCCCAAAATATCGTTTTTCGGTTCATCTTCAAATGTATAGTTTTATTCTAAAAATATAATTCTATAATATACAAAACATGCAATTCTATAAAAATTTAGATTTTACTGACGTTCAATTATTAGAAATTATTGATAATTTGGTTACAGTAACAAAATGACTGAAGATACATCGAACCGAAATAAACCGATATTTTTTTTTCGGTTCGGTTCCAGTTTCCGTTATGACCAAAATAGCAGTTTTTTTTCGGTTTTCGGTTCAGTTCCAGTTTCAGTTCTGACCAAAATAGCAGTTTTTTTTTTCGGTTTTCGGTTCAGTTTCAGTTTCAGTTCTGACCAAAATAGCAGTTTTTTTTCGGTTTTCGGTTCTGTTCCGGTTCGAATCCCTGATTATTATCATTCCCACACCACCGATTTCATTTATAGCATTCAAACAAGCATTCTGACATTTGCTTCTCTATCCATGTATCGCAGAAGCAAAGCAATGAAACACTGGATTTCCAATATTTCATTGCAAGATCTAGCGTTCTCTAAAGCAACAAACGAATGGAAACTTCCCAGCTTGCAGTGAACCTTTTTTTTCCATTAAAATAAATCTTCTTTCCCGGAGTAGTTCAGCATTTGTCCTACTTCATATATATTTGATCTTCTCCCACTCACCCTCGAAAAAATATCCCTTCGTCAATGAACCATTGCAGCTCCAATGTCCAATGAAATGAAAACCGGAGGGCAGCCGATGGTTGAGAGGTCATTTATATTCTGGAGAGATGCATTTCGTTTCGGATTTACCCCATAATAGGGGGCTTTTGTAATGGTGCAGCTTTGAAATACGTATATGAATATTAATGCAGATGATATTTTCTTATGTTAGGCTTTTGTAAAAAAAAATGCAGTAAAAATTACAGGAATAAGAGAAGAAAAGAAGTCTGTATGTATAACCCTTTGAGGCGCAACCCTTTCCCAATGCTGAAAAAAGGGCAGCCGTTGCTCTCGCTAGACTTAACGACCAGCAAGATGGCGGACGATCGAAACGTTCATCGCGTGCCACAGATCTAGGGACCCTTTTTTGACGGCAGCTGGCTGTGCGGCATAGCCAGCTGCGTGGAAAAAGGGTCCCTAGATCTGTGGCACGCGATGAACGTTTAGATCGTCATCCATCTTGCTGGTAGTTAAGTCTAGCGATGGCAATGGCTGCCCTTTTTTCAGCATCGGGCAATCTATCCAGCTGTTCTCGCATTCTTCCATTTTTTTAGCAGATGTCAGTGCTGTTAAAAATAATCGTGACAATATTTTTACGGGAAATGACGTGCAAAAAAAGTAAAGGATTCTCGTGGAGCTCTGTCACCCGCAACTATTTTTATAGAAATCAAATCTATTCTTCGTGACTGGCAATAGTCAAAACGTCAGAGTTTGGTGTTACCAGAGCGGGAACACTGTGCGTTAACGGGTTAATAAAATATTGCTGTAATTACCATTTTCCCTCAGCATCATTAGATGAGAAATGCATCATACAAACTTCCAATACTTAATTGCAAGATTCATTGTTCTCCAAACAACAAACTTATGGAAACTTTGCTGCTTGCATTGAAATTATTCTCCATTAAAAAATAGCTCAGCATTTATCCTGCTTCAAATATATTTGATCTTCCCCCATTCACCCTCGCAAAAATATCCCTCCCCGTCCATGAACCATTGCAGCTCCAATATCCAACGAAATAATGACCAAGGGGCAGTCGATGGTTCCGAGTTCATTTATATTCGGCAGAGATGCATTTCGTTCCTGATTTACGAGACGAACGGGAGACTTAAGAATGGCACAGCTTTGAAATAAATATATGAGTATCAGTGCAGATAACGTGTTTACTGTGTTAGGCTTTTATCATAAAAAAAAATGGTTGGCAGTAAAAATCACAAGCGCAGACGTACATTAGGCGGGTGGGGGGGGGGGTTAGGGTGTCTTGACACCCTCACTTAGTTTGTGCTCGAATGCTAACTACAGATGAATATTCACCTCTTGAATCCCTCGCTCAAAATAGTATGAGGTAGAAAAACATTTAATTTATATATATACTAGCTGAAGTACCCGTCATTGACAGGTTAGTACTGAATGCAAATTTCTAAAAGCAAGAACTTTCGGCAGCATTGTTGGAGTACACTGAATGGATGTAGTATGTTGCCAAAGTAAAGAAAGCGCAATTATAATTTTTATGTATTATTAAAATATTACAGGTTAGAGAGTAACTAAGTAATATCATTTCATTCGCTTTAGTCGTAATTATGTGATGCGCAAACGAATATTTACACATATTCAAATAATTTTCGCAAAATCTCAAAATGTGATCAACATTTTTGAAAAATCGGAAGCCTAGAATTTAAGTTGAGTGACAACCTATCATGTCACCCAATTTTGTTTAATTCCCTGCTGTCTTTATTTCGTGATGCTGGAACAAACATTTTAGCATTTTTAAACGATTTTCACAAAATCTCAAAATGTAATAAAAATATTTTAAAAATTCAACACCTATAAATTAAGATTAGCAACTATCTATCATATCACCAAATTTCGTATTAGTCCTTATTACGCGATGCTTGAAAAAATATAACCGCATTTTGGGAGAATTTTCACAAAATTTCAAAATCTAATAAAAAGTTTAAAAAATTGGACACCTATACTTTATGTTGAACAACAACCTATCATGTGACCAAATTTCATATCATTCGCTTTTGTCGTTATTACGTAATGTGTGAACAAAAATTCACTCAGTTTGAAACGATTTTCGCAAAATCCCAAAATCTGATCGGGTTTTTTTTTAATATTTTTTGAAAACTATAAATTAAAAAAATGACATTAATTTTGTGAATTTTATAAGCCGGTGCTTGAAAAACACAATTTACTATAAAGAATTTAAAACTTTTTAGTGATTGGAAATTTTTTTACCAGTTATTTATGGTAAAATTTACGGTCAATCAAATTTTATAGTAAGAATGGAACTCCCTGCCCCCATAGATATACCCCCTCCCATGAAAAATCTATAGCGGTGCCAATGATCACAGTAATGAAGTAAGAAAAAAAAAGTCTGTATATAGGATAAAATATTGCAATAATTTCCTCCTCTCATCATCATTAGAAGAGAAATATTCAATATTTTGATACAGAATTTCTATCTTTGTGCACTTTCAGCATCCTTACTTTTTTCACGATGTCCTGCCAAGCATCCTCTATTTTACATTGAAAAATTGGCCTGACTTTGGTTTTAGTGTGTTACAATTCAACTATTATTCCTATTTTTTTCAAATCATGAAAATCTCTCCGATTGAAATTGTAACTTCAGTCAAAAATGAACGAACTCTATTTCTTTGATGTTAATCTCTCACATTTTTCTCCTCGATAACATCGATAGCATAGCACTTAGCGATACATCGCTAAGTGCTATGCTATCATCGATATGCGCACACATGGGCACACATCGATATGCGCACTATGCGCACACATCGATAGCCCATTAACAATAATTTTGGCATAACCTGGTGTATGAAGTCACCAGAGTAAAAAAGAAAAAAACTTATCTCGGTTGGATTATTGCGGAATCGTGCACTAAAATGGAAACTGGTGCACTTAAAATCTGTTCGTGGCTCCAATGCCCTCTCCATATTCAAATGACACCGCTGGCGTCGTCGATCCAGGTGCTAGGTCTCTCATCAAGAATAGGTCCAAAATTAGGAGACCCTGAGCAAAGTCGGACTTCCTCCCACTGGTGCTCATTAAAATGGAAGCCATCGCCTTTCGCCCATTGCCCTTCTATATGGATGATATGGCTCGGTTCCATGCTTGCCAGAGGGAATTAGCAGCAGAAACAAAAAAATCAAATTCTTAGAATTTATTTTGAAGATCCACTCACAGAGAAGATGTAAATGATACAGAGAGCTTTGGCAAGCCAAACTTGAGCCACTTGTCCCAGCAGCTAACTTGTGGCAAGATCTGACACACATAATTCTTGCTCATCCAACTCGCCTTAGGAACATTTGAGGACTGCAATAATTTGAGGACTGCGATAATGATGATTGTTATATTTTTAAGAAATGATGTCACGTAGTTCCTCTGTGTATGGATGCAAATTATGATTTGTGAAAGGTTCTGGAATAATCTTTCACAAGCGAATGTTTTTTTTTATGTTTTTAAAACATACTTTTTATAAAAAGAATTTTTCAGTGTATCCACGTCCACTATATCTTGGCGATAATTTTTATGCGCCAAGACGCCTATAATGCGTATGTTGATAGTAAATTTATCTTGTGGTTATACACTCACTACTCACCAAATATAGTGATAAAGCACAAGCCTAGCTTCCCCTAGTAGCACAACTAGTACAAAACACGTTCAAATTGCGTTGGAAACACGTTTTTTGACGTTAAAAAACGTGTTTTAAACGTCTTTTGGACTAATTGTGCTACTAGGGTCACTCCCGCTCCACAAATTACATGGTCTATCCTTTCTTCACTTTTCAAACGTGTTTTGAATGGCTATATGCTCGGTAGTACATTTTACTGCCTAGCTCCACTTCCATAAAATGCAGTATCTCTCAACATCAACTGCATGGAATGTTTGCAGCTTTTATGGAGTCTTCTCTGTCAGAGTAATTCGAGCTCATATTTGCTCATCCCATTCACCCTCACCATTTGATGATTGCTAGCTCATTTATAATCGGAAGAAATGTATTTCATTTTGGTATTACAAGAAAAAAGTTTGTCTAATGGCGCAACAATTATTAATTCTACATCTTCTGTGTTTGTTTGCGCATTCGATATGGGCACTTAGACCGTTCGTCGTAGCTGGAGCAATTTCGGCTCGCTGACTGAACAGCACAAGACATTCTGAAAAAAAAATCTAACATAATTATTAATTTTTTTAGACATACATTGTTCATTCTTTTCTCGGGCATGTTATGTTCTCTCAATCTGAATTTTCATCCGACAATCATATTTCTACTACCATCGGAAAGTCCGAAGAATGTTTTGTAAATGAACTTATGTTTTGGTACCTGAATTTGTGAATTTTTAAAAACATTTTTTTAAAATATCACCAGAAAATTGGTATTTAAAGTAATTTCGCAACATTGTTGCTAGTTTATTTGTCAAGGTTTTATTTTAAAAACTAAATAATCAACCGCGTAAGCATTTTGTCTGCGATGAAAAATTTACAGAGTGAGGAATTACAGAAATTTTCTCTTTTTTTCTTCTCTATTTTTTCTTTTTTGTCAGTTTTTAAAACTAACACACAATTAAGGACTCACTATGGTCGAGTAAATAAGGCACAATATGGCAGATGGCTGAAGCTTGAAGATCCAGGGTTTTAGCCTAACGCACGGCTATCGATCTAACGGTCTGGAGTTTTGGATACCCTTCATGCAGGTTTGCCTTAAGCACAATACACTTCTAATTCTAACACGCGATTAAATTTTCCCCAGTCCGCTGTTTTGTTTTTGTTTTTTTTTTACACAGAATGAGACTTCAGCTGGCGGCGACTTTTTTCTTTTTTGAGAATGACTGGGGAACAATTTTGTCCCCTTAACCAGTTTTTGATTTGCTGTAGGAGCGTAGAAGTAAAATTACGTAGACCCGTCAAGTCTCCGCTTTCAAATGTTTGAGATAACCAAAACACATAGAATTAATCATACAACAATAGTTTAATTCTATATATTGGGCAGAATATTTTTCGCGTCACCGGTTGCAGTTAAATTAAACCTCATTCCATATACGAAGAACAGGATCAGCCGATTACGACTAACGACAGTAACTGGCATTTTTTTCCCAGAAAGTTATGCCTTGCTCTACAGTGGAACGCAGATAATAAATATATAAATGTGCATATAATTTATTACGATTATAGGCGTTGGTCACGTGAACTTGTATTGTGCATGACAAGAATAGTAAAAAGAATGCTTTAGTGAGATAGGATAGTAAATATTGTTACATTTATCATTGTGCCATCATCATTAAAAATATAGTACACTGCTCTGAGGTATTTTTTTTGTATAACTAAACTATTCCAGCTAATTCTATATTGTAAAATGGCATCCTGATCCTGTATATGAATACGATCCTCAATTTGTTCCATCATTCCACCGTTTTCTAGGGTTCCCCCAGCCTGTTTTTTCACTGCTCGGTAATTTTATGGCCAAAAATTTGATTTTTACGGCCGGGAAAAGGATTGTTTTAACCATTAAAAGCAAACCAACACTAAAACACGCATCATAGGGTAACGTTCCAAATTGATATTTCAGGATACAAAATATATTTTGAATTTCTTTTTAATACATTGCTTCTTTTCTAACTATAACCTGTTTACATATTTTTGACTATCCCATTATTATTAGTAGTAATATTTTTTTTAAGTAGCTACTTATTTAGCCTACCTATTTTGTCTTGTACGATTTTTATTGAAAAATGAAGTTGTAGGTTTAGTATTACGTTAAACTCGATGATATTAATGCTGTCCCACTTACCTCCACCTTACGCTATTTCTGGATCTAAAGTCTCATTAGAAAACTGGTTAAGACAAACCAACGATTTACCCCCAAAGGTTTCAAGAAATATATACCTATGTCTGCTTACTCACTCAACCATCTGCTATTAGACTTTCATGAGATGTATTTCCCACTATAAGAAGTAAGTGGGCCACATCGTTTGCTTTTTTTTATTATTTTTTCCCAAAATCTAACACTTCTTATGATTATTGGCAAATGTCTCCATGTTCAGAAAGACAAGTGTTGTGCGATTGCATGAAAAAAAAATGCCCTTATGTATCTTAGAGCAGCTGAAACACTAAGTTAAAGGAAAATTATGCTAAAATGCTCTCCCATTTACTCCATCTTACTCCATATTCCTCTGAAATACATTTCGTTTAACGGGAAAATAAGAAGCTTTCTAATGGAGGAGCAGTGAAATAAATATATAAGTATGCATGTAATTTGTTGCGAGAGTAGGCGTTGGTCAGAAGAAATTTATTGCGTTTATGCATGACAGTTAAGAGAATACTTGAGTAAGGCATTATAGTAAAGGCATCGCTGTAAAAATAGTTTTGTCGTCATTTGTGTAGGAGGAATAAACGATATTTGGGAGTAAAATTTACCCTTGCGTGCAGTTTAAGTAAGGTTGATTCTGTCTTTCAGTTTGTGCGTTCTGTGAATTATTTTTTATTAGCATCTACAAAGTTTTTATGTTTTAAAAAACGAATATAAATACAGAAAATTGTATTAAATACTTAATCATGCAAACTCCATAAAAAACCATTGAATGCCTGTTTTAAATACAGATTAAAAGTTTTGTAAAACACGAAGATTAAAATAATTATGGCCGTACCCCATGAGTTGTATAGATCCACTGCTTATCAACTGAACGAGAATTAAAACATTGAAAGGTATATATATACATATAGTAATATAAATAATAAATATGTAAGTAGTGGTATAAGAGAGTATAATATAGCAAGTCAAAAGTAAGACAGACAGTTCTTTTTCATCATCAGTTCATCTAAGTTCATCACATTTTCCTCATTTCCGAAATGTCAATATTATGTTTCTTCCCTTCTTTATCCCCTACTTTTATGTGAGGAGATTAATAGTTTGCTGTTAAGGAAGAAAGAATGTAAACACCTCTCGAAACGAGTATAAGAGTTTTATGTTACTCTTAATATGTGTTTTGAAGTTTTTTTTCTTTTCTTTTATGTAAACTCATTTTGTGTCCTGAAAGGATTGCCATGCATCAGGCAGCACTTTAACCATTCTGCAAACATACATGATATCGCAGCTTTCCTAGATTCCAAAAGCGTCATAGGAGTTATAAAGAGTTGCGATTAATAAACTATTTTACGCAGCATTTTAAATAATAACAATAAAAGTGCATACGGAATTAAAAATATGTTTCTAAGATAATTATAATAGCTCTGAGATGGTAAATTAAGCACTGAATCAGAAATAAATAGATAAAAAATAAATAGAAAGACTGGAATATTATTAGAAATGGATAATACTTATTTTTTATTTCAGAAACAAAACGCATATAATTGAAATTAATTTTTACTATCATTTCAAGACAATTCTCATTTTTTAAAAATTTTGTTATATCCAAGTCTTACCTCAGCATATATCCCGCCTCAGTTTTCATCCTCCAAAGGCTGTTCTTCCACTTCATTCTAGTTTTCACTGCAATCCATCCGTAATTAAAATTATTTCTAACTCTTAGGCATCACAAAAGATGTTTTGATATTAATGCTTATAAGTAAATTAGGAGCTTACTTCTTAATGATTACAGCTCTTCATTAGGGATTGCAATCCGGTACCAATTTCAATCCGGTCGGATCCGGCCCGGATACGGTCGAATTGACCTCTTCAAAACCGATTTTTCTTCTTTCCAAAATTAACTGTATAAAAGAGGTTTAAGGGAGTAAATCACGAAGTTTATAAAAAGATAACCTTTTATTTCTTAGGAAATCAACTTATTATCAACTGTATTGTAATTAAGCAACAATCAACAATAAAATGAACAATGCAAATCTAGTATCTAGAATAACTAGTTAAATTTTAATCTTTATTATATAACTTAAGACGAGATCTATAGGTTATTATATTTCATGTTATATGTAATAATAATAATGTTATTATTATCAGATATAATATAAATCAAAAATTTATTTGCACTCAAACAAAGCAATGGATAATGAAATAGTATGTGCGTTATTATATACTGTATAATAATATAATTATATTGAATTATAAATATCATATTCATAATTATATTTATAAACCATATTTAGTACAAAGTTCAGTCTGAAGTATTGAGTTCACAAATGCCATCAATGAAAATTATTTTGCAACTTACAATACATTATGTAAGTTTTTGTATTATGAGTTCTTTATATTACCTAAAACTAACTTAATCAACTGAATTCACAATAATTATGTAATTTCGTCGCGCTAAGCAGTCTTATAATAACAATGATAGTTATAGATCTGTTTAATGAATGCCCCATGTATCACAATATCAAGTATTTTTCAATAGACTGTCTTTAAATAATAATTTTGGGTATATTGATTATAAAATAAAAAATTTGGTTTTTAAAAAAGGATCGTAGGAAACAAATAGTGCTAATCGTGTCATATAATAATCGACTTAGAGAGTTACAAATATAGCCATCTGCTGAAAAAGTCCTTTCAGCTTCTAAACATGTCGGTTTATGGTTTTATTACTAGTCAATAACCGATAGTTGTCTGGCATCAAATAGTCGTGAATATAAGACAAGTATTGTCCTCGAACTCCCATTTTCATAAGTAGTCTTTTCCTTTTTTTAGTACTTTCTGGATCCGGTCACTGGATACGGTAGACGTCTAATGATGCGGCATCCTGTTTTCCGGATTGCAATCCCTACTTCTCATATCATAAATTTATGTATTTATTTTTTTTATAATTTCAAAGCTGGATGTACATTTTACCGTAAAAAACAACTTTACATTTTTTTGCCAATTTCAAGGCGATCAGAGAGTTAAAATGGGCTAAAAGTTTTAACATCAAAAATCGACTAAATTCTCTTTTGAATGCCTATTAAAACCTTCAGGTTCTTTTCCTCGAAGGCATCGTTATTTAACCCTTTAACGCGCAGTGTTCCCGTTCTGAGAACACCAATCTCTGACGTTTTGACTGTTGCCAGTCACTAAGAATAGATTTGATTTCTATAAAAATAGTTGCGGGTGACATAACTCCACGACAATCCTTTACTTTTTAGCACGTCATTTACCGTAAAAAATGGTCACGATTATTTTTAACAGCACTGTCATCTGCCGAAAAATAGAAGAATGCGAGAACAGCTGGATAGATTGCTCAATGCTGAAAAAGGGGCAGCCGTTGCCATCGCTCGACTTAATTACCAGCAAGATGGCGGACGATCGAAACGTTCATCGCGTGCCACAGACCTATATGCCCTTGTTTGACGACAGCTGTGCGTCAAAAAAGAGTCTCTAGATCTGTGGCACGCGATGAACGTTTCGATCGTCCGTCATCTTGCTGGTAGTTATGTCGAGCGATGGCAACGGCTGCCCTTTTTTCAGCATTGGTAAAGGGTTGCGCTTCAAAGGGTTAATCATTCAGTAATCATTCAATCATAAAATTTCACCATTTCTTTTTAATGATACATTTATCCGAGAAATTTCAATTCTCAAAACGCCTTATTTGTAAGAATTTCTCAGTGAGTTAGTGCTCTATTATTCGGATGGTGCAAATATCGACCGGCCACTTTTGCAGCATAGAATCCTTCGCCCGGATTTTCTTTTGTTGGCGCATTAAGTATTTATCCCGTTTCTCTGATCTTTGCTCTCCTCATCCAGTTGCTCGCCAAAATAAATCTTCGTCAATGCACTTCGCAATCAATAGACAAAGAAATGAAATCCCAAGCGCGCGGGTTGCCGGTGCATTTGTATTCTGGAAGAGTGCATTTCACCTCGCTTTTCTTCCTCTCTCCGAAAATGAAAAGGGAATTTTCTATTAATAGTGCTGTCGAATAACTATACCTAAGTATGAATATTGGAAGACAAAACAAAATGGTTACGGGCTAATTGCTCCTGTTAGACAACAGTCGTGAAAAGAATTCGCGAGTATGATATTGCAGATGATCTAATTTTTAACACTTTATATCCCAGCCCCGTGAAAATCTCTTAGCCTTTCTTTCCCAAGGAAACGGCCGAAAAATATCTTCCCCCATCGGAGGAAAGCGGTTCCTTTATTACAGGACGAAAGACCTCCTATTGTGCTAATCCGTAGTGATCTATTGTAAGTGCTTTCGACAAGGTATTTGCACACTGAATAGTTACTTTCAGTGTGCTTGCTACCGAATAAAGGTGCCATGATGATTGATTAGAGATCGGATACGCGGATTACCTGTTTCCCCTCTTCCTTAAGTTCCCAAACCTCAAGGGGTGTAACCTAATCAATAACTCCCGAGTCGGGTGGGAAAGCACTGGTTCCAATACGGCTGGGCCGTTTCGGGGACACATATGGGCGAGCCGACACGGCCGATACGGTCCCTAAAGAGTTAAAAATAAAAATGCCATCAAACGTCCCTGAACCGAAGGAGAAACAAGAATTCATGTGTATTTCAGATAGATTCTAATGATTTTTTATCACATGATTTATTTGTTTGTTTTGTGTTGTGGCAGCGGTTCTCAACCTTTAAACGTCGCCCCCTCCCCTCACATTTTTCAGCATACATTCAGTCTTTTAATCTTTAAAAATGAACAGTTATTCGAATTTTCTACAAAATGATGTTATCAGTAAAGTTTGAATGAACATTTTAAGCGAAAATGGATATATTTTTGAGTAAAAATGAGAATAAATAAGATGATTTTTTAAAAACATGCATCACTACTTGCTCTTTGGTTTTTCTCGCGTCCCCTCTGCAAACGCTCTGTCCTCCCCTTGGGGGTCGCGCCCCACAGGTTGAGAAACGCTGTGTTATGGCAAGTACATGAGGGATATCTGTTTAGGAGAATGCTTCAGCTAAAATTTACTTCAGCTTGAATTTGTTCTTGCGAATTCAACCTCACGTGGAATAGTACAGTGTTCCGTCACTGAATCATCGTAAAAATATTTTTGTCGAAACAAAAGCCGCAGAACATTGTATGATTGCAAGCTCATATATGTTCGAGATATGTGCGTATTTATTCCACCTAGAACACGGTGACCAAATCGTGACGCTTGCACCAAACTTGGCGCATTGCATTCTTGTGCCTTTTTACCTCTTAGAGGCAGATTAAAGATTTTTTTAAAAATAATTAGTGTCCAGAAATGTTTTAAATTTATTATGCTACTTCGAAAGGTAGCATCTGTAAACTCCAAAATCCATCTTCCTTAACCCTTCAACGAGCAGTGTTCCCGCTCTGGAAACACCAAACTCTGACGTTTTGACTTTTTCCAGTCATGAAGAATAGATTTGATTTCTATAAAAATAGTTGCGGGTGACATCCCAGACAGCACATAAGCTTAAATCAAGCTTGACATTTCTTTGAATTGGACGTATTAATACAAACTTGGCAGTTCGATTCAGTTTAAGCTTGCAGCAAACTTGGAGAAGTCATTTGAACTGTCAAGCTTGAATACAATTCGATGAATGCTTGATTTGGAAAGCCACATCCGCATAACAGATAATTTATCATCAGTCATAAATGTACTTGACCATAGAATTAAAACAAAAAGATACTATATTTCCAAATATGGAAATTCTTCAAAATAAAATACAATTATACTACGAAATGGATTTTAAAATCAGTCGTTTGTCTCGATTTTGGCCAGTATTGCCCAACAGCACTGTCGCGATATTGAAAGTTTTAAAACGTGTTCTGCTTTTAAGTTTGTAGTATGCTTATTTGCCTATTAGTAGAGTCTATAAATCACACATAACATTATTTTAATTTGGATTCATCCCATGGAAAAATAAAAGAAACAGATCGGCATCGGCGAATACTGCTCAATCTTGCCAAAAAACGGCGTGACAACCGTAACAGTCACTTCAAATTTTAGTCATACTTGCGCGAGGCTGATTGGCGAAACGGTTAGGACGCTGGCCTCCCAACCCTTAGCTTCCGAGTTCTATCCCAGCTGCGGACGCTTGATGGAAACAGAAATAATTAACTTGAAATTTCAGCATAGAGGGGAAAATGCGTGGAAAAATAAAATATGTGGGGCGAGTTCGCTGACGGGTGCCCCGTGTATTTAAGAAAATTTCTTTTAGAAAAAAATTTTTAAGCTTGAAATTAAGCTAGCTATGTCAAACTTGAACACTTGATTCAAGCTTGCATTAAGCTTACACGCTTGAAATTTTCAAGCTTAATTCAAGTTTATTGACTTGATAAATCAAGCTTGCTGCAAGTTTGCTGTGCAGTCTGGGATAGCTCCACGAGAATCCT
Source organism: Cheiracanthium punctorium (assembly GCA_038373885.1). Taxonomy (NCBI): domain Eukaryota; kingdom Metazoa; phylum Arthropoda; class Arachnida; order Araneae; family Cheiracanthiidae; genus Cheiracanthium; species Cheiracanthium punctorium. The sequence continues at coordinate 491,757 of JAWZYV010018190.1, forward strand.
TTACTTTTTAGCACGTCATTTCCCGTAAAAAAATTGACACGATTCTTTTTAACAGCACTGACATCTGCTGAAAAATGGAAGAATTCGAGGACAGCCGGATAGATTGCCCAATGCTGAAAAAAGGGCAGCCGTTGCCATCGCTCGACTTAACTACCAGCACGATGGCGGACGATTGAAACGTTCATCGCGGCCACAGATCTAGAGACCCTTTTTTGACGTTCATCGACGGCAGCTGGCTGTGGGCACAGCCAACTGCCGTCAAAAAAGGGTCTCTAGATCTGTGGCACGCGATGAACGTTTCAATCGTCCGCCATCTTGCTGGTCGTTAAGTCGAGCGATGGCAACGGCTGCCCTTTTTCCAGCATTGGTAAAGAGTTGCGCCTCAAAGGGTTAAAAAATTCGAACCATCTCTGATCCCCTACCTTCGAGCAATTATTTGTAGAGCCCTCTTCTTCAGAATAACAATTTCATCCTCATGTTCACACGAATTATAGGGAGCATTGTTAGTACTTTTCCTCCCCTAAATTAAAACCTACCCGTATTCATATTTTCCAACTCTACCAGTGAATGTACGGAGGTGTGAAAGTTACTCGAGTTGTAAGGCTTATCTAAAGTCCTTTGAAAAAAATTAGTGTACGATATGCAGCAGGTTAGCCACCCCTGATCTAGAAGATTCATAACTTATGAATATGAATTGTCGGAGTAAAAGAGCTCTCTAATTATGCCTTATTAAAACAAATTCCTCGTGCGTATAATTTATCATTGGGGTAAGTGATGGCTGAAAGAGTGGTAGTGTTAATCTTTTAATTATCGTTCTGTTGGCATCATTAGGGATGCACAACAACGATATCAAAAAATACATATTGTACTCTGTGGTTGGTGTTTTAAAACTGTAATTTATGTTTATTTTTCTCAGTGGATATAAATATATAGAACTGTTACAAATTATTTTACTGTTATCTCACTGGTTTTGCATGTGTCATGAATTAACGACCCTCTAACATAGGAAACTAATCATTCTGGTTAATTCATGAAACATTACATTTGTTTTTAATTTTATTAATAAAAAAAATGTAATGTTTCATGATCATATTTATAATTAAGATTTTTGTAAATGACGGTAGAAAAATTTAATTTTCTCTGGTGTAGTGGGTCATTAATTGTTAAAGAAAACCGTTTTAAAATTTTGATAAGATGTGCAGCTACAAAAAAAAAAAAAAAACTTTCTTACCCTTTATTTGGTAAGTTATTGGGGTGTTGGGTAAGTCATTCCGTTTTTTAAGAGCATGGGGAACGAGCTCAGAGGCGTTTCAAATGATCATGACTGGTTGAATTCTATAAATTTAATCTTTCAGTGATCTTACTAGTTGTTAATTGCCGAGTTGTTAATGCCTTTATTGTGTCTTCGTCAGCTTTAATTGGCCTTCTAGAACTTGTGGAGTGTTCAACATCGAAATTGCCGGATCAAAATTTAGGAAACCAGTTTTGGCACTGATGTCCTCTGAATACATCTTCTCCATACACATCGGATATTTTTTTCCTTTCTTAAACAGTATTTTTACCTTTTCGATAATGAAAAAGCAAAACATCTCAAAAATGCCGCTTTTCAGTTGCCATATTTGGAAGTGTACCAACCAAAAACTACTATATAGAATCAATCGAATTATTTTCCACAAGCAAGCTTGCTGTATATGCTGTCAAAATATATAATGATTAGGTGGCTTAAGTGTGAAACTGGCTGTGGAAAAAACGATTAGGTCCTCTTTTAGGAAAAAACGAAATTACTTTCTGAACAACCTAACCTTTGTATACCGATTTAAAGTTCTAAATATCGATCGTTTATGCTTTATTTTGGTTATGTATAACTTTGCTGCCTGACGAGCGACAGTCGAAGAAAATGGAAGTGGGCTTTTTTCAGTAGCTGTACAAAGAAAATATATCAATAAAAAAAAAAATCATTATTAAAGTGTCTTTAGTAAGTAAATTTATAGTAAATCATTTGCCATAGATTGAAATGGATCTTAACGAATACTTTCTTTCAATTATGACACTAAATATTCTTTTCAAATTCGCAAAATATCCTAGCGATAGAAACATTAGATATTTTGATAATGCTAAAAATTTCTGGATGATCTGCCCCTCAAGGGTTAATTTCGTCTAGAATTCTTATTCTACGCGTTAAATAATTAAAATTTTCATTTTGTTAGATGAAAATCTGTTAACTAGAAAGCTAGATTGTTCGTTTTGTCTGTCCGGCTTGTTTAACGTAGGGATTTATCGAATTCTGGAGAAATATTGGAGCTATCGCTTTACTGACTTCACTTTAAAGGACTTACTAAGGCGATTTTTAGCTAAAATGTTGACAAGCTAAGTGGTATTTGGCGCGATTTTATTAATTGGGCTTGCAGTGTTTGCCTCCCTTCATTAGTATTACGCAATAGTTAAGTATTACTGATATGCATTTCGATTACACAATGAAGGTTCGCGACTGAATGGGATTTTTGTAGAAATGGAATCTGATAGAATTGCTAGAAATTTAAAAGACTCTCTTTGGGGGCCCGGAACTTATATCCCCTAACACTTCTACACAGTATGAATGTAGAATAATATCATTTACTTAAAATAGCGAAATTTTATACTAACAATACGAAATATATACAGGCCCATTACTGCCAAATAGTTGGCAGTACATTAACCAGTACATTTTAAACAGTACCACGCCGTTAACTTCTCTGTGTATGTTATTGACACATGGCACTTCACCATTACTAGTTATGTATTGGCGCCTATGAATTTTTCAGATACTTGTATTCCAGTGACTTTCTGTCGACGGTAATGTACTTTGCTCCTGACATACGGCATTTTGCCAGCACGACCTGTACCCTGTCGTTATTTTGCGGGCAGTAGTGTGTTTGCTGGGCAGTTCAGTAGATGTCTGCAGAGAAACGTTAACTCTGCTAAGAAGCTGTGCTTCGTTGTATGGCAGCATTTAAAGCGATCGTCTCGCGTGAGAGACGATCGCTATCCAAATATAATCTTCTTGTGTTACGAGAAGATTATATTTGGATGCTATAAGCGAAGACTTCATTGTTGTATGCTGAAGATAAATGCAAGTTTTTCAAGAATTTCCCCTGAATTTTAGTCTGTGGGAGCATTTTATTGTATGAAAAATACAGCATCCGAGAAAGCTTCTGTGATAAGCTGACTGTTATAAAACATACTGCAGCTTATTAACTTCTATGAACTGTGTACTGAAGATTATTCGCCAACCTTCTAGAATCAATAAAATTTGTGGGCCTCCCTGTCAACTGGACTGTTTACTAAGTTTGACGTTTAAGCTACGAGCCCGGAAACTAAGCAGAGTTTTCTGCAACAATATAAACACTTTTTCTAATACATACATTCCAATGCTATAAAAACAATTGAGAAGAGTTGTTTGATTATTCTTGTTAAATGTTGAAAACGGGAGGGAACTCCCATTATAAAATATTTCTCGAGTTAAGAAGTGGTTACAGCTGAATTTTTCATTCTTTCCAACGTCTGTCTAACTATCCGTTCTCTAACGCAAATAAAAATCAGTTAGCGTGAAATTTATATATATTCCGTTTTGAATATCTTGAGCGCAGGTTGAATAATTAGTTAACAGAAGCACAAAAGGAATTATAATTGCATTATTATGTGTGGGAGATAGTTGTTAATTTTATACAAAACGCCGATTCCTAAAAGAAGTACATATTATGGTCACTGAGAATACATTCTTCATCGTGCAAAAATAGTTAATATATTATACACAGATTTTCCAGGGTAAATAGTCTAATCACAAAATAGTTTTAACAGATTACGTTCAAGGGCAATTACTGAAAGAAATACTTTTATGGCGTTGTTGAATTTGCTTTACCTCTTTAAACCCTGTCAAATCAAAACCCTAACGGAACAGTAAATATTTCCCTTTCGTAAGGAGTTTTTCTTCTCTGCATCTATCTATATAAATAAAGCAGTCCGTTAGTTTGTCTGTCTGTGTCTCGCGTAGCTCCGAAACGGGTGATCGTAGAGCTACCGAATTGTACGGAAATTCTCCAAGACGGGTCTCTACACACCTCGAAGCGATTTTTTCGAAATTTGAATTATTTTAGGAGATATCGTTAAAAAACGTGTCCCAAAATGATCATTTTTGTTCTCGCCATTTCGCAATTTTAACCCTGCAGTGGAAAGAGGGAGAGTTTAGCTATCTAGGTTGCCATGTTGGGCGAGTTTATTAAATTACTAGCTGAAGTACCCGTTCTTTGCACGGGAATGAATGGACTTTTGATATTAAAATTTGTTGTGATTACTATTTATGGTAATAAAGAGATATAGAAAAATGAATATCGCGTTACATTGTGTTCAATAACCATGCATACCGCATTTCAAGGCAATCGTTTGTACGGTGCAGAAGGCGATGCGGCGTAGCGCAATCTAATGGCGAGTTTTAGCAAAACGGATACGGCGAAAATATTCTTCGCATTCAGATATCGATGTATACGAATTTTCATGACGATCGGCTGGATAGTCCTGAAGCTCATGTGTTGAAGCGACATCTAGTTTGTTTATAAAACAGCGACATAGAGCAGAATAGTTATTCTTTATACGTATGGAAGTAGTAATAAATAGAACATTTATGCTGGAGAGTGTTTTAAATTGAAGCGCTTTGCAAATTTAAACTTTTTTTAAAGATTGAAGCGGATCTTTTCTAAACTAGGCATCAGAACTGTTAAAATTGTGTTTGTTTATTTTGTATTAAATTAAAAGATTTTATTAAATACGCTTTAATCAGAAATTAAGGCTTTAAACTAGTTTTTTTCTGTCTCCACGTTTTATTCAATTTATTGAAATATTACTCTCTTAACGGAAAAGTAATAAACTGACACGTCAAATCCCTTTCTGATGGGATTCTTTCCTAGTCAGAATATTAAATGCTTATCCCTGCCCGTATTTGCTCTTTTTGTTTGGCCCCACAATAAAGCTCTCCTTGAATGATCCGCCGCATGAATCTCCCATGGAATTAAGCCCGAAGACGGGTCGATGGCTGCGACCTCGAACATCTTTGTGAAAAGTGAGATTTTCATTTCAGCTGCTTAACAATAAAAAGGAAGGCTTATTTATTCGTAGGGAGTAGTCTTGCAACAGTTGGACACATCTTGATACTTTGTAGATGCACAAATACAGTGGAATACACACTTTAAAAAATGCAGGAACGCTCCCTGGAAATAATGGGAAAAGTTAGACTCATACCATGCAGAAAATAAACATTCCCATATGAAAACTTTTCTGGTTATTTTAACCCGTGCTTCTGTGAATATTTATCTGAGCATTCGCTTAAAAACACGCAATTCACTAAAAAATGACGCGCAGTGTAAAAATAAATAATGCAGGAACGTTCCTTGGAAATAATGGGATGCTGATGTGATCTAGAATTCCGAGGAACGTTACATGAAAATTCTAGGAACTTTGCTGAACAATTTATATTGATCTGATTATTCCCTTAAAAACACGAAATTCACTTAAAAATGACGCTCAGTGTAAAAAAAAAATAATCCAGGAACGTTCCTTGGAAATAATGGGATGCTGAGGTGGAACGTTACATGAAAATTCCAGGAACTTTGCTGAACAATTTACACTGAACAATACCATTCAGTAAAATTTTCCTGAGTTGTTCAGTAAAGCTCCTTGCATTTTCATGGAACGCTCCTTGGAATCCTAACAATAAAAGCAGCTGCCCATTATTTCCAAGAAACGTTTCTGTTTTACAGTGCACATACAGTTGTGCATAAGTACGGCTGTTATAGTAACATCGACAACTCCTTTACAACGTCTAATCATTCTCCGACTTTCAATCATTCACTCACAACCGATCCTAAATCGTCCGCCGCCGGCAGGCAAATTGAAAGTGGCCGTCCATTTTTTTTTTTTTTTGCAAGTTTTATGCTTTAATTTTTCTTTCGCTTTTAAATTTGGCCGCCTACGTAATGCGCTCCATCTTACACCCTAATAGAATCTGTCCAGGGACTCTACCACCATAGTATCGGAAAGCTTTCGCTAGCGAATATATCGAGCCTTCTCTTCTCATGACGTCACTATCCGAGAAATATCCGATATGCCCTACTACGATCGTATCGTGATAGTTTCACTGCCGTATTGTCTATCGGAAATATTGGTGTTTTTCCCGACACGTTGGATGAAGGCGAAAACTCGCATTCCGGTATCGGGTAGTACGAGATGGATGGGTTTTTATTGTGTGGATCATGGAGTGTCAAGTACTTCCACAAAAGGACCCCTCTCCCTAGCATGTTGGGTCTGTCAAAAACGGGCTTCCACTCTTGGGATGTCTCCGGAGTCTTCGGAAATTCTGAAGACAACGCCTTCGTTTAAGGAAAAGGGAGGAAAGCCTAGTGTTTTGATTGGTTGATCGCTCTGAGTGTCGGATAGACCTCTAGCAAGCACAAAAATACTCTTTTTTTATTCGACACTCATCGTAGTAGCGCCAAAAGGAGAGTCGCTGCTATTTATTCGAAGTATCTGACTATCCGTGAGCGAGAAATATCCGTCACGGATATTCTACGACACCATGGTAGTAGAGCCCCTGTATTCACTTACTGAATTATAACCTCACTCGATTGTAGCGTCGTAAATAATCTAGTCTCATCAATGGCGTTAAAATGAGGTTTATCGGTGTGACGTCATTTTTCCACCAACACGTGACCTTTCGGCTGTGTTGATGAGTAGCCCAGTAATCTGATTGGCTGACGTGTATATTTTCCATCGACACGTGGCTGAAATAGCCTCGTCTCAGTATAAGTTTTAATATGTTAGCACTTTTTTAATGGGAATCTTTGGAGAAATATCTTTTTGCAGTCATGTACAGGTTCCAGAGAGTTACTGAAACATTCGTAGGTAGCACAATACAGAGCCATAATTATTATTTTTTTGATTTTGCGCTTATTACCAGGAGTCCAGCACATAAGCCTATGGAGAAATGGTTGTTTGTTTTCCACCGTCACGTGACTTTTATAGCCTGGAACCCAAGGAGGCGATATCCTCCATTGAGCAGAGCCGTAATTGTATCTCCACTTAAATTGTCACATGTTCGCCTAATTGATAGAACAATTTTGATTTGTTTTCGTAGAGTGAAGATGTATATGTTACTTCCGCTTCCGACAATTCTAATTGAACTTCTCTAAAAATTTCTTCTCCGTAATTGATTCAAGCGTTATTAAAATGACTATTTTCTGTGGACTGCCAGAGGTATATATTTATGTTTAAGCGATGCATCGCTCACTAACCCCAAAAGTATTTTCGTTCAAATAAATACGCCACATTTTTTACGTATTCAGATTAACGTATCAACTCCAAGAAAAGTTTAGAAATAAAAATAACAACGAAAAACTAAGCGGTGCAGTAAAATTTTAAATAAAAGATTGATTGATTATAGGAATTTATAAAGAAAATAGGTTCTGTTGCTCATGATAAAAAAATATCAATGTTATTTTTATAACTTAGAAGACTGAAAATTGATTTTTTCTTATAAAATATAGTATTAATAACACATAGCCATTCCAACTGTTTTCATTTTAGAACACTGGTTCTTCTTTTTAAAATCAATAGGCATTATACTATTAAATGAATAAGTTGATAGGAATTGAAACCTAATTTCTCTTTGTGTTATTGTAGAACATTTTTAATTTATTGCTTTTTATATGGCAAGCAAGTTAAACCCGCATTTCTAGAACGTTGTCTTCGTCGGAGTTCCTATTGTCAAGACCATCAAATGGGATCAGTGTTTGGTCTTTACATTACACATCGCATGATATAGTTTTCTTCAATGAAGCATCACAATAATTTTCGAAACTTGGGAAGCCTTTGATGTTTGCGAGCTCTTTTCTATTCAGATAATAATTCATCCCAATTTTAAATCAAACCAAATAGGAAAAAAAAATTTAACGTCGTTACTTTACGTTATGTTACTTATTTATTTTACATCGACAGTCGTAGATGACATAAATTTAATTGCATTGAATAAGGCAGGGATAGATGTATGAAGACGGCCTTATAATAGGACTAATTGTTCAACCATTTCTGTGAAGGCATCATTAACAGAGCAAATACATCAAGGAATAAAATTTCTCGAAATATCAGCTAAACTTGTAAAAAAAAAAAAAAAAACATTTATGTCGAATGTTGAATACAACAAAATTCAATACTTGAGATAAAATAACTTCACGTGTGACTCACACGTGACTTTTATCCGATTTCACTTGTAAGTCTGAACTTCTTGGAAATGGGTAATCCCGTAAAGTTGTTTTCACGGTCCAATTTTCATGCAGCTTTAAAAGAGTAAAAATCTGGAGTGACTCCACTCGACTTTCCGAACACTTACGATTAAGATGATTACCAAGCACTTAAATAAATTTTAATCGATGAATCATTCAAACATATATACCAAATTGAAACTCAATCGAATGCACCGTTTAAACGCTTGCGACTTTCAAGAATTTCTCCCCATATGCCATTAAGCCATAACATAAAAGAAAGTTTTGTCGTAGCCCTTTAGGAGAACTATAAGTCCTATACACACCAAAATCAATGCCGGTCTTAGGATGGTGGTTTATAACATGTATACCGAATTTGAGCTTAATCGAATGTATCGTTTAAACGCTAGCGCACTTTCAAGAAATTCCCCCCATAGGCCATAATGTAAAAGAAATCTTTGTCGTAGCCCTATAGAAAAACTATAAGTCCTATACACACCAAAATAAATACCGGTCTTGCGACGGTGGTTTATGACATATATATCCAATTTGAGCTCAATCGAATGCTCCGTTCAGGAGCTATCGTGTTCACTCACATACACACAAACACACATACACACACACACATACACACATACATACATACATCTCGTAAAAATAGCATAAATGGATTCAGAAGCCCTCAAAACGTGTGAAAACACCAAAATCTCGAAGTCGAATTTTTTCATGATTACAATACTTTCCTTACATGGTACATGTTCGGAAAGTAAAAATGAAAGGAATTTGTAATAAAAAAATGTAATTGCTATAAAAAATTGTAATAAAAATTGCAATAGCTATATTTGTAATAAGAAAAAGCTAATAATATTAGTGCAGTCTTTGAAATTAAATTATAATATCTGGAATGTGTGTTTTAAGTAATATAAATTGTTGGTACTTTGCAGTAAAAACCGGATTTAAGTAAAAAAAAATTTACGTCACGGACGCTTGGAGGATTAAATTACATTTGATTCTCGTGCTATTGGTATTGAAGTTCACATACACGTAATAAATAGCATTTTTGGGTAAGAAAAGTATTTCTTCAAAAGGAAATGTGAGTTTTGACCTTCAACCAATTTGTTGCAGTGGCAGAGCAGTAATCTATTTTTAAAACAAATTCACATTCCTAAATACATATTTGACGTTCCTTTCAAAACGAAGATATTCGTTTTCTTGTTTAATTGTGTGTTATAGGCAAGAATAATAGAGGAGCATCTCCTTTATAGGGAGTCGGAGGACTTTCTAACGGGCTCTAACGCTAATTCACGTTCAGAAGAAGAAAAGTCACTTCAAGATGAAGAATTTGACTGAATTCTCAGTATTTAATGTCTTAACTAAGCATGCGTTGTTCTAAGTATCAAACCAACACTCTTCTGATAGAAATAATAAATTATTTGCTTTGGAGAAGCATTCAATTTCATGAAAACTGCAGCTGAAATCTTTTTAATTAGAATTTAAAAAAATAAAAAAAACTTAAGTGAGCTTTTAAATTAATTCCAGATTGTTAAAATACCAAATGCAATTAACAAGAGAAAAAATCGGTCTTAAGCACATCTTGACGAATGAAATGAAAAAAAAAATTGTGATCTAAACACTTGTGTTTTAGTTTCGGATGTAGGATTTTTTTAAGAACAAATAATTGAAATTAGCCAAGGGATTTTAGTAAGTCTTGTGCAGTTGATTTTTTTAAGTCTGACTTAGACTGTGCCAACGCCGTTTCTTAAAGATAAGACGAATGCTACTAATTAAGTAAGAAGGTTGAGATAAATTATATAGAATTGTAATCTTTTATATCCGTAGCTTTGGTAATGAAGTAAAAAAGACAGAAAAAAATTTGTCTGGTTATCTGATAAATTGATATTAAACACAACTCTCTACAATCGAGTGAAAACATTTTATTTACTTTGCTACTATCTTTCGACTGTTCTAAAATGAATACTAGATACGTAATATAAGCGATAGGTCTTAAGTCCCACTCCAATTACGTTTATGCAAATTCACCAAGGTCAGAATTTTTTAGCTTTCATGCATCAACTGGACAAATTTTTCTGTTAATATCTCGTTCGGCCCATTCTTTGAAATAATCAAAAATTAAAATAAATAAAATTGATTGTTTCATGCATATTTGCAGATATTAGGGAAAAAACTTAATAATCGGAAAAACTTCAAAAATCTTAAATACTTAAAAGAATTATTCAAGAAATTTCATTTGTTTCGGTCAGATTCTTTTACTGCTGTTAAGTAACAGTTGTTAATTTGAATAATAAATAAATAGTATTTCCCACATACTTTATCTGCTAAGATACATTTCAAAAAGATTATTTTCTTCTTTATATAATTTATAACCTAACACATTATTAAAGTATGAAAAAAGAACTCTTCAACTTTTATGTCAAAATTTTTATAAAGATAAATTGCAGTTGTTGCGTTTGTGAAACAAAAAGCGATGGGGGAATAAATCGATAGAAGCAGACAATTTACTCGCGCACACACTCAAAAGAGTTCCCCAGAAATACTCAAAAGATGATGATGCATATTTGGTCATCAACAAAATATTACCTGGAATAGATTCCAGATAATATTGCTGATATTTGATGCTACGTGCACTCTTGTTAGTTAATTATAAAGCGACTGCGACATAGAAGCCACTATTTATACTTAACTACAGACTTTTGCGCTAAAGTTTTGCTGTGTAGTTTGTTTCAAAATGTTCTAATGAAACCAGCGTAAAACTGTAATAGATACGTTCTCTAAGGAAAAGATATAAATTTACTTTAAGCAATGAGAAAGATTAAGAAATAGTTTTAGATGACTTAGTGGAAAATCTTGTCATTAGCATACTAGAATTGCATTTAAAAAAATAAATAAAAAGAACTCTCACCTTAAGGAAAAACCATTTTTTAAACTATCTTTTTGAATACTTTTTTTTGTCTAAAAGTTATTTTTGCTTCAGACTATTAGATCTGTGTCATTAGATCAATAAAGAACGTGACTTTTGTTGAGTTACGTGGCTTTTAATTTTTAATTGAGTTTCTTAAATTTAGTAGCAAAATGTTGATAAATTCCGTTTGTTAGCCTGTCTTTCCAAAAGTCTTTTTAATTATGTGTGTGTCCCAGCTTTAGCTCTGCACGTTTCTAACAGCATTCTTCCTGCCAAAATGATGCGTATATTGATCTTTTACAGGGGACACTTGAAAATATTCTTGAAAAGTTAACGTTTGTATCCAACTATCAGGTACGTAGTCAGAAAAATTAATTCAGAGATGGCCCGGAAAGTTTTTAAGGTAGAATATTTCGCAAAAAGTCTTGATTACTGTCATCAAGTTAACAAAACTCCAAATTTTCCATAAGCAATTACGTCGCTGCAACTGTTGTTTAAGCACATTTCAATGGCGTTATTCTATTGCAAACATGCTGAAATTTACAGTAGTGAAAAAAGTTTACATGCATTTTTATATATCATTTTATTATGTTATGAAATACCACATGTTCCTGATGATAACAAATCCATAAAGAAAAATGAATTAATTTTTCTAAAAGGGAATGATTTGATTTTCTTTAATGCACAACTGTCGCCACATTCCCATGTTCTTGTGTACTTTAACATTAATTGATATTTAGATTAAATAATTAAGGAATTTATCCTTAAAAGAAAGAAAAACATGTGAAAGAGATCTTAACATTTTTATGGTGCATTATATGCCAGCTACAGATTCCTACATAGCAGTTTGTCATATAATATCACGAATGACCGATCCATAGCAGAATAAACATAATAATTACCTACTCAACAATGTTTAAAAAAGATTTTGAAAATGAACAACTGAAACATTAACTTGCTTTACACAAGAAAAAAAGTGGTTTTTAATTAAATCTACTCTCAACATTTTGAAGATACATTATTTATGAATGCGGTGCATAAATACATTTGCAAACATGTAATTGCTTTTCATGAGGCTGAAACAGTATTTTTTAAACACATTAAACATAATTTAATTATTTTTTCTTTGTTAATTTTTAGTTTAGGATCGGTAATTAAAGTATAACAATTTTTTTAAAAGTATTTATTTAATTTTCTGCTCATCCCGATAAATTTTTTAATGCAGAGAAAACGGGATGAATAAATATTTGAAAAAGAAAACAGTAAATAAAAACAAACGAAACGATTATTCAGATGTAAGAAAAACATTGTACATTTTTTAATTGTAATATCCTTTTCACATCAAAGAATCAAAATCTTACTATATATATATTGTAGGTTTTTGTGAAAAAGATAAAAATGACATTCGATCATTTTAAACAGGTATTTCAATCTTGCTGTAAAATATTTAGTATTACTACTGCATTGACGAACACAGTAACATTTCTTCACACCAAAAAGCAAGTCTAAATAGTACCAGGTTTTATGTAATTGGAATCTCGTGCTTTTACAGAAGACTTTTGTGCTAAAACAATTTTTATCTCCAATATCTGATGTAATAATAGCACCAGTCAACAACAACAAACACAGAAAGATTTGGAGGGGGGGGGTTCTGTTCTCACGCTTAAATTCTGATTCTAGACATTGAAAAACACTTAAATTTTCATTACTAGTTCTTAAAGTTTGCTTTTGTCTGATTTACGTCGATAAGTATATTTTAATTTATTTCATAAACGAAAGATGGCAGCACGTTGATAAAACCGAAAGTAAACTGTATTATTACTTGTAACTGCTTGTAGTATTATTTGTAGTATTATTTGTAATATTATTATTTGCTCGTATTATTATTTGCTCATACGAACATAAAATAAATACGAAAAATATTCACGTTTGGTCATTATTTTACATTTATATGTTATTGTTTATCACAAATCTTGAATAAAATAAACCTTTTCTATCCAGAAAAAGCTTTTCTGATCATAATTTAGAGTGGAATTATAAAAAAAAAATTTAATAATCAGTGATTTTGTCAAAAAATTGAAAACTTGCTTTAATTTCTACAAAAGCAAATTTTCATTAAAAAAAATATTTTCCTTAGTTTTGTAGTAGGAGAAACTAAAATTTAACATGCAGACCCAAAAATCGTGTTGACCGCGGAATCTATGCATTTTTTCCAAAGCTGATCACAACTCTATATTCGTAAATGGTTTCTCTGAGTTCTATTTAGGAAAGTTTAATGATGAAAATTTTTCTTTTATTTCTAGCAAGATAATTCCCTTGAAGAAAACATTTCTTAAAAGTTAATTAACTGTGCTCTTTTGATTCGAGAGATAATTAAAAACGTTCCCTTGGACATGCAGTATAAAAATATTCAAATGGAAATAAATAACTCTAATTAATGAGATTTTGTTTTATAAAGAAATAAAATTATAAAAGTAAATGGAATCATTAAGTTGGTTATTTGATCCTTTATTTTGTACAGTGCGTTAAACAGAAATTTAGCGCATTTACTAAATCCAGTTTGATTGAAAATAGAGAATAATAAATGCCAGCTTCCCAATTCAATTCGAGACAGGAAAAAAAGTCTTGTTAGTTTAATTACTGTTAAAATGAAAAATAATGACTGATTTATGCATGCATATATTTCCTTCCGATTAGTTATCATTAAATTTGAATTTTTCTGTAGATATTAAAATTTAGAGAAAGCTCGTATGCACTATTTATTATTTGAAAATAAATTTAACTTTACGCACAAAACAAGTAACAGAAAAGGAATATAAATTCTTTGTGGGATTATTAAGAAACTGCATTTCAGCAGTGACTTTTTGCAAAAGGGAAATGGCTAATTATATTGAATATTGTCACGCAAACTGGCCTTCTTTACGTTCTTCATTTAGCCAATACTTCCATAAAATTTAGTGAGCGTGTTCGTGGCACTGTTAAAATAATATTTAGAGTTTCAAGTTCTTCATTGTATTAGACAAATTTAAATATTTGTATTCGTGTAACATGACAATATCTCACCATGATTAATAGCCATGAAACTCGGAGGGGAAAAAATTGCAGTATAATATGCAGTTTTCCCATTTAGCATGTAGAGGGTGTCCACTCATCATCTACTAAAATTGTATTTAAATTTAATTTTACGAAGTATGAGTAACTGCCTATATCTATAGTTAATGAAATTTTATTTATTATTTTTTTTTAAATGGCAATGCATAGACTTGTTTGTTTAAGACAAAATGGCGTCGTATGAAAAAGCAATGTGCAGGGAGCAGCATTAATAAAGAATTATTCTTTATTTTAAACAATTTCAAATTTATAAATACTTTTTTAATGTATAAATCTGAATGCATGTGTAGTACTGAATAACTGGCGTGATGAAATGTAATAAAATATAATGGCGAATGCATGGCAGGAAACTGATTGTTGTCTAGAGATTCCAAAGCTGTGCAAGTTGCACATCTTGAAGTATATTCACGCTACGATGAAAACTTTATTAAATAAGAATCAAAATAAAAAGAAGAATTCTGTATTAGTCTGAAATAATTTTTAAAAATAAATATTTTTTTATCAGTGCAAGACTTTCTAAACAACCAGTATATTCGCAGACGGATTCGAAAAAGCAGTTATGGAGGAGAGGGCGAAAATAACAACATTACTTTAAGGCGACATTTTGGTTTATTGTACATTACGTCATTTTGTTTAAGTGCATTCTTTTTTTTCTTCTTCGGATTCTATTTTATTATTTTGTTTGGAAATAGGGGAGGCAATTAGCTAATTAAAAAAGACTTCGAATCAATTATTTTATTTTTACATCTGCATACGTTAAGCTGTTTTACCACATACACTGTTAATAGAAGTAGTCAACATTTCACCGAACAATAGAGCTAAAATAGCTACAACCTTTTATGGAGAAACCTTGAAACATGCTTTGGTGCATACGCTGATCAACGATTGAACGAAATCATGGTTCAACGTTTCTTCATTGAAAAGTTGCAGATAATTTAGCTGTATTGTATGGTGAAATGTTGAATTACTTCTATTAACAATGTAGCCATTCATGCATTCACCATAGTCTAGAACAGGGCCGTACCCAGAAAAAAAATTCCGGGGGAGGGGACTAAGAGGTGAAAAAGTCTTAATTTTTCACAAAAAGGCTTAATTATTATTGTTTTGCTAACAAAATTTTAAATTTCGGGTGGGGGGAGACCGGACCCCTTGGTCCCCCCCTGGGTACTGTCTTGGTCTAGAACAATATTTTGCATGACTTAGATTTACAGTACAGAATTTTAAGCATTGTTTCCTTAATACTGATGCACATTATGAAACAAACACTACAGAAATTGCGTCAGGCTGTTCGAAATCGCAGGTGACACCTATTGTAAAAACATGTGATCCTTCTGCACTATGACATACCGCAAAGACAACTCAATAACCTCTTCAAACTCACACATCGGAAGTTTTTGAATATCTGCTCTATGGATCTGGTTCAAAGGGATGTCTCTTTTTTTGCAAAAGTATGGTAGGGAAAAGCTTTGGTGAGTGACAAAGAGCTTAAGGTAATAGTGATTACATTCCTTTATGGACTGGCGCAAGAGTTACGGTGAAAGCCCGTAAAATCTTGTTTTACAGTATGATAATGGTACAGGATGACTATGAGGATAAAAACTTAATGCAAGTACATGTAAAAATAGAAAGTTTTTTTTTCGAAATTTTTAGTGTTTTTTTTTAAATTATCAAATGTGTACTACTTTCTGGACGCCCCTCATAGTCCACCTCTCAGCAGCCGTTGTTTGGGACGATGAAAATCGTAAAGCTGATATAATTAGAATCATAATCGGTGTCACCGATATCGTATTATAATCGCTGAATCATTTTAATTATGATTCTACATTATGAATCTCTCATTCATAATGTAGAATCATAAACGCTGTCATCGAAGCTCTAGTAGGTACTTTTCGTACATATCAACTTTTTCATGATAAGGGCGCTAACTTTTCCGTTTACTGTCTTCTAAAATGGATTTCATCCTGCAACGCATAGCCACTTTATTATACCTAGACATCACATTTAAAGAATTTGCTTTCACCGCTTTCAAGTGAGGGGGGCAACGACTATAATGCAGTTGCGGCTCCTCCATTTGAGCACATGAGCATGTGAACCCCCAAAGGAAAAACTAAAGAATAAACACATTAACAAATTAAATGTAAAACAAATATTAAGCACACTTCTAGATTTATGTGAATTTAAAAGATGAATTTTACTTTCTCCCCCCTCCCCCCACTATTATTAAATAAGCTTATTATAGCTAACGCACTGTAGTGTAGGTTACTACAGCAGTCTTGAATCAATCGCACGTGCGAACGGAAAAGTGTTCCCCTGAACCGCTCTCTGGTATGAGAAGCAGAGACAGCTGAGAAAGTGTACGGCACTGATGAAATCATTCCGTTCGCACACTTTCATCGTGCACACAGATCCAATTTTTGCGGTATAGCTTACGGATTTTCAATTGGTTTGTTACATTCGGTTAGTTAATTAATTTTTTTATTCATTTTCTTAATATTTTCTCTATTTCTATCATTTTTCGCTACATTATTTTTTTACAAACTAGTGTAAAGTAAATTAGATGCGAGTGAAAGGCGTGTTTCGGAGCTAAAGCAATGGCATTTTTCAATAGCATCCTTTAAAAAAAATGGAAATAAAATGACTCAAGACAGTATCTTTGCTAAAACTTATATTGGTGACGAAATATAAGACCAACGATGCAAGGCCGTAGCAAGGGGGGGGGGACCAGGGGGGTCCGCCGCCCTCGAAATTTAAAAATTTGTTAACAAAACAATAATAATGAAGCCTTTTTCTTGAAGCCTTTTTAGCCTTTTTCACCTCTTGGTCCCCCCTTCCTTCCCCTGAAATTTTTTTCTGGGTACGGCCCTGCAAAGATGACTTGTTTTCTTTCATTCGCGTGCATTGTTTTCCATTAACCGCTGGAAACGCAAATCTATTTTAACGTAAGGTGCGTCGTATCTTCCTATTTAATTTTCGAAAATTGTTTTGTGAACCTCCTCTTAAATAACCCACGAGCCGCCACTGATCTCAGCAACCATTGCTTGGGACGATGCAAATCGTAAATCAGATATAATTAGAATCATAATCGGTGTCACCGATATCGAATTATAATCGCTGAATCATGATAGAATCATAAACGCTGTCATCGAAGCTCTAGTAGGTACTTTTCGTGCATAACAACTTTTTCGAGATAAGAGCACTAACTTTTCAGCTTACTGTCTTCTAAAATCGATTTTATCCTGTAACGCATAGCCACATTATTATACCTAGACAGCACATTTGAAGCATTTGCTTTCACCGCTTTCAAGTGAGGAGGCAGGACCGTAATGGTCATTCTATATATCACGAGTTGCAAGAGCAGTTTTTCTACTATTTCACAATTCCGATCCAGAGCCACGAATACATGTGAGATGTAATAGTTCAATTACAGTAAAGTCATGACTTATATGAGGGATTCGTTCCATTGGGGAAAATTTCTTTATTTTGAAATATTGTATTTATACGGCTTTTTGAAACACACACAGTTACTTTAGAAACAGTACATCTCAAACCGTTTTAAACCATTCCATAATTATTTATTATGGAATGGTTTAAAACGGTTATATAACATGGCATAATTTTATTAGTACATAAAGTAAGAAATAGATCCAAGTTTAGACTGGGGGGGGGGCTTGAATGCTTCCGCCTTCAGTAATGATACGAGTGATTAAATACCGTCCGCTGATGGGCTCTCTTCTTCAGTATAAAATCATGAAGATGTTACTTACCGCTATTGCCGCGCATTTCTGTTTGCGATTGTTACAGTTGGCCAAAAATCTCGTGTGATATCCCAGTCGCGTAAGCTAGATAGCGAGTCCACTGTACGTCGTTTTTACTTCAGTTAGAAGTTACAGCGGTAACTGAATGGTTGGCACATTTCGTACGTAGTTAGAAGGCACTTGCAGTTAAACGTCTTCAGCGGGACGCATTTTGTAAAAGGATCTTTAGCGAAAAAGAAAAGAAAAACGGCTTTGTCATCTTAAAAGAAGTTATCTTTGAATTATTCCACTGAGACTTTACTTTTTATTGAATATCTAAAACAAATTAAGCGTTTAGCAAAATTAAGGAAATGTAAACTCGAACTTTAAAAGAGGAAGCCCCTTGAGAATCACGTTGATTAAACGGCTAAAAAACGTGAAAATGGAAATAAATGATCATTTGAAAATTACAGAGATTGAAAAATGTATGATTATAAATTTTCTTAATGTAAGCCATCGAGAATACCAGTTCTTTTAAAATCAATGCTTTGTAAATTAATTGTTTTAAAATTCGGATTTTAATAAGTTTTCTTTCATTAGAAAGCTGGTTTTATTTGTTTATTTACCTTATAGCATTACCTTCTAGCGTAATTTTTCTGCAGACCTGCTTTTAAAAATCGCAGATTTTTTAACCGAAATACGAATTTAGTTTATTTGCAAATTCGGAATCCTTTATCTCTCAATTCTTTACCACAGTAATATCGGTCTTATAAAATTTTGGAATTTTAAATCTGGAACGAGGGAGATAATAACGAATTTTACAAAAAAGTTGAACTTAACAATTTTTTAATATTTCAAAAATATACGAGAAATATTTTATAGAATTCGTTGTATGGGAGGGGGGTGGTCTCAGAATTTACCTGTACAAACTTGGAGGGGAGGTAGACAACATCGTTAAGAACCATAATTACACAGGAATGCATAGGCGAAAATCGATAGGTGGCGCTTTGCGCGAGCTTTCAAGGTCGGCACGTGTGGCTTCCTCATTCTCGTAGCAGTCAACTTTTTAGGCTTTTTTCGGAAGACTATCTATCACAACTTTCTAACAGTTTTATTGCATTAAAAATTTGGATTTATGAACGTCAAATTACTTTTAAAAAAGTAATAGTAGATAATCTCCTGAAAAAAGCATAAACGTTGGCAGCTAAGACAATGAGGGAGCCGCGCGTTCCGACGTTGAGAGCTCGCGTACAGCGCTACTTGTCGTTTTCCGCTTACGCTTTCCTATGCAATTATGTTTCTTAGCTATGTCCCCTACCTCTCTTCCAAATTTATAAGCGAAGTTCTGTGACATCCGGTGTAGTTTTAGCAAGGACAGAAATCAGGAAAGACAAATGGATAGAATTAGACAGTGGTCCAGAGCACCAGTGACTCCACGTGGTCTTTGTACATGATTAAAAAATCTTTGCAAAACTATAAAAACTACATGAGCAGTATTTTTTTATTTTTGTTAAGAGCTGAATTTAAAAGAATGTAAATACTTAATATTAAAGTACTAAATAATACGTTTCAAACAGTTCGCGTTGGCGTGTTTGCCTCATATTTTGAGAAACGATTTTTGGCATTTGAAAGAAAGAGACTTGTTTTAGAACACTGTGTTGGGAAATCTGTAAAAAAAAAAAAAAAAAAAAAAAAAAAAAAAAAAAAAAAAAATGTCCATTATCCTCAAGTATAAGATGTCCGAAATGGAACTATCATGCTACCAGGCAAGCAGATTAGAACCATCATTTACTTACAGTTCTGTGTTGCAAAAAGGCAGTTACAGAATGTCAACGAATTATGTGTACACCTTCAAATACTACTGCTGTATCATTATGAAGGTTTGGTGCCGAAAGTTCAAAAACAAGGACTGTGGCTTTCAAAAAGGATTACCTACTGATGTTGATGGCTACTTGGCTGGCCAACTGATGTTGATGTGGGCCCCCTGCGAGAACTTGTGGAAGAAGATCAGTATTCCACCACTCGAGAGC